>OZ010586.1:12209059-12256559 GCA_963932145.1 Acanthosepion lycidas
GCTATCTTCGTGAAAGACAATGACGCCATTCCGATTAGTCAATTACGAGCGGTTTTTATTTATTATTGCCAGTAATTGGTTCAATTGTAGGACAGTACTTGTTTGAATTCAACATCTGATTTTGTAGAAGGATCATCCTCAACAATAGCAGAAATGCTAGGATTTTCTTGATCTGTCAGCTCAAAACTTCCACTTATGAACGTTGCAAACGACTTTTAAACCGTACTCTCAGTTATGTCACCCTCGCTATAACTGGCAAACATCTTTATTGGCTGTTTAAACAAAAAGAGCCTAAAATGACGAATATGCATTTCATTTCACAACATTTTCACTTTCCTCAATTTTCACTTTTAACATAAAAAGCATTTAAAATTCACAATCCACACAAGAATCGTATAGAAAGATGTGTTGCAATGTTTGTTCCAACCCAATAGACAATCAAATATGAAATAAATGAATGTTTGAATAAATTTTATGAATGAAAATTATAGATTAATTTGGCAAAAAATAATGAATATGTGCAAATAAAGTAGATAGATAAATACATAGATATGAACAGACTGTGATAGATAGATAGATAGATAGATAGATAGATAGATAGATAGATAAAAATAACGAGATAGAGAGAGAAGGAGAGAAAGAGGAAGGGAGTGAGGGAAAACCTTCAGTCGTACAATAATATCTAGCCTGCCTAAGTGCAAAATGCATTATTCGAAGCATTAAATTTTCAAAATTCATTCAAAAAGCATTTCTGATACATTATTTTAATGTTACTCCTATTTACTTCTTCATTCATAATTGAAACAGATTCTATTCAGTCCTATATATCTATCTATTTATTTATCTATCTTAGTCTGTTCATACTCATCTATCAATCTATTTATCTATCTGCTGTTCATATCTATCTATCTATCTATCTATTGTTCATATCTATCCATCTATCTCGGTCTGTTCTTTATTCTTTATCTATCTCGTTCTTTCCATTATCTATTTATCTCTCCCTCTCTCTCTCTCTCTCTCTCTCTCTCTCTATATATATATATATATATATATATATATATATATATATATATTGTCAGACAGACTGTTTTGCTGTATCACAGTTCATCAGTGTGGCTAGACATCCGATTGCTTCAAACCGGACGGATTCGGTAACAGTCGGAGATTTTACCCCGACGCCATTGGCGCAAGGTTGAAAGAAAGGCGATTTTTTACGTACGTATTCTGTGAATAAATACGCCAATGACTGATATATATATATATATATATATATATATATATATATATATATATATATATATATATATATATATGAATTGCACATAAAGTGCTGGTGTTAATAAAATAGTGTTGGATATTATACAACAGTGCTATTAAGTATATATTAATACATATACATGTTATTATTCACCAACAACATGAATCGGAGTTTCATGCAAAACGCAATCTTCATGTGCTGAGTTTGTATTGACCGTTACGGCAATTGAATTTTAAAAATATATCTATTTATCATAATGCTGGCGCAGTTAGGCATTATATATATTGGGATCATAGTTTTTAAAAACTATAACCTTTTAAAAAGATTTTTAAAAAGTTAAAATTTTTTTTTTTTTTAATTCCTTTAAAAATTAAAATTTCAGAGACTTATTTTTTTACTGTGATCAGGATTTTTTTATGGGGCATCAGGAAAAAGACTTCATTAAAAACACGAAGAAATTCTTTTGTATGATTACGGGATATTTTTCTGACTTAATGAACAAAAATGACCGCAACTAGTTTAATCGGATTAATTTCCGACAATTGAGGAAAACCAAACGACCTGAGTATGAAGATAAACTACATCCGCGTCCTGGGTAAGACGATAAACTACGTCCAACAGCGGGGCCTTTGAATGGGAGGTTTTGACAAGCGTGAATTCACCTCTTGGTTGTTGATGTTCATGGGCCTGCCCTGACCCCGAGTGGTGGTACCTGTTGGGTTTGCAACTTTGGGAGGGTGATGGGCCCCCAAACTGGGGTCAGAGTAGTGTGGAGGTGTGGAAATGCCAGAAATACTTTTTTTAAAAAAATGTTACCTGTAATGAATTTTTGAAGAAAAATGTTGTTACCAGCATTACTTTAAAAAAAAAATAGTACCAACAATGCAAACAGCTATACATTTTTGAAAAAAAATATTACTAGCAATAGATATTTGAAGAAAAAATATTACACCAGCAATACATTTTTTTTTAAATATTACCAGCAATAGATTTTTGGAAAAAAATATTACCAGCAATAGATTTTTGGAAAAAAATATTTCCAGCAATAATAATTGTTGGCATTAAATAACCCATTGAGGTTGATATGCCGTAAACCAAACCAAACCAAAAACCACAACAGCCATGTCATTCTCAATAATGTTTCTGGTTGCTGCCGCCATGCAATGGGTGCTGTTTTCTGTTAAACCAATTATTATTAACTATGAAAATATTCCGCCTGGAGAATAGATATGTAATTTTCCGAACGCATCCCAGAAGAGTTGAACGAGCGATTAGTGCTTCACATTGTTTCCACGCTATAAGTAAACATCTACCTTATTTGCAATTAGGCTGCAAGCGGTAGAGACACAATTTTTTATTTTAAACTCCCCAGTTCCATAATCTTCTGCAGTTAAAAAAAATAAGTGGTTGATTCATTAGAAAAGATGCCAGTGTGCTCCAACAACGAGAATCTGTCCATTTTAAAAGCTCACGTTCTTTTCATATTTTATTTTGTGTTCCGGTGCTAAGATCACCTTCAAACGACAATGCAAACTGACTTATTATTTTGCATGACTATTAAGAAAACTGAAAAACTGGCTTTCTACAGGATTCTGTATTTTTATTCACATCTCACAATCAATAATGGCATTCTAAATTTCCAGGAACCGTATCTATAAAAACAGGCAATATTTAGGAACCTATTCTGCTTAATTTCTGTTCAATCTGAGAATGGGAACAAATCACTTTATTAGTATCAAAAAGAATTACACAATTTTGATAATTTAATAGAAAACATTTATTTATTAAGATATTGAAATTTTGTTCTCATAATATTTCTGTTCAGAAGTGATATGTCCTGGAAAGGGATATATTTGTTCGAAGAAGCAAAGTGGTTGTTGACTACTATAATCGAGTAGGACAATTTAGCAGGTAACCGTAATGGCAATAGGCGTAGGCAGTAGTCGTAGGCAATAGGCGTCCTCCCTGTACCTCCACATCAGTCTGCATTTATGGCTGACACCAGCCAATCATATTACTGTGAGGGGGAACCCAGGTGTATGAATATTCATTACATCAAGAAGTATGATGCTTTTTGACTTTTGTGTCATCAGCTATGTTAGGGTTTCTTAGCCACATTCGAACTGAATTTCTACAATCCCAAAGATCGAATGGTAGAAATATGAAATTTATGACTAGAAAATTTAACACATATTTAACATCAAGATGATTTCTTTGGTCAGAATAAATTATGTTCATCACAGAAAAGCCTCTTTCAGCCTCCGCAGAACTTACATTTTATATATATATATATATATATATATATATATATATATATATATATATATAATGAAATGGACAAAGTCCGACAATTATTTTAAGACATTTTTATGTGTATACATTCTTTTTATAGATACAAATATTTAAGTAAATGCTCTGTTTTATAATAAACAGTATTAATAACATTTACTGGCCTGAATGTCCGAAAAATTGTCATAGAAAATATGCGTCGTCCGAAAGGAATTGAACCTGTATCCTATATGGAACCGTCATATAGCAAGACGTGCTTTTACCGATTTCGCCACAAGAGGAGCGTTCGGTTACCAAGGTCGATTTTATTGTTTTGAAACTACAATTTTCCATGATTTTCTCACATAAATTCATATAAAATAATTGTAGGACTTTGTCCATTTCATAATGTGTAACGTCATTTGTTTACATTTGGATACGCATCGAGCAAATATGAATGTACGTGAGAAAATCATGGAAAATTGTAGCCATCTTTAGTCGCGGGTCTTCCCCAGGCTATTCAAGGATAATGCGCTAAGGGATTCTTGAAGCAAAATGATGGGGTAAGAGGATGGGCATAGATATCAACATACTGAAATAGATAGATAGATAGATAGATAGATAGATAGATAGATAGATAGATAGATAGATGATATTATTAAAAATAGGAGATAGATATGAACAGAGTGAGATAGATAGATAGATAGATAGATAGATAGATAGATAAACAGATAGATTTAAAATAATAGAACAGTAGAACGAACAACCAAAAATAGATATATACATAGATGAAATGATTAAAATAGTGAGATAGGTATGAACAGAGTGATATATATATATATATATATATATATATATATATATATATATATATATATATATATATGAAGAAATACAATCTTAAGGTGTGCTATATTTATGGGATAAAGTGCTCAATATCAGAGATAGAGCGTGTATAAATATAAAAGTGCACATTGAAGTCAATATTTAGAGGCGACTGGCTGTTTCATGCTAGACACAATCGTCAGGCCTTAAATTCGGTTGGCGCGAATGGGTAGGATGCTATTACTGCCCACACTGCTGATGGTTCAGATCGACTTGAACGAGACACTTTGATTACTTTTAGCTCATTAGCGTATCCTATCAGAACGAGTTTCTCAGTTCAAAAGTGAATCAATTGATTTTTATGTCATTTTCTTTCAGATTAATAATTACTATATATCTTCCTGAATGCACGAGTTTTTTTACAAAAAGATTTATTTTAGATTAAAAAAAATGGATATATATATCTTTAATTAAAGATCAAAAATAAATATAAATTAATAAAAGTATATATCTGTTTCTTCTACAATGTTTAGGAGAAATAACAAAAAGACAACATTTATTAAGAGCTACAAAGGACATGAAATTTTGAAGAGATATGATCGCCTACTTCCTGAAGTGACACGGTACATACAAGAAGAAGAAAAAAAAGAAGAGGAGGCGGAAGAAGAAGAGGAGGAAAAGAAGAAGAAGAATGCAGAAGAAGAAAAAGAAGAGGAGGAAGAAGAAGAAGAAAAAGAAGAGAAGGAAGAAGAAGAAGAAGAAAAAGAAGAGGAGGGAGAAGAAGAAGAAGAAGAAAAAGAAGAGGAAGAAGAAGAAAAAGAAGAAGAATGCAGAAGAAGAAGAGGCGGAAGAAGAAGAAAAAGAAGAAGAGAAAAAAGAAGAAAAACGCAGAAGAAGAAGAAGAAGAGAAAGAAGAAGAATGCAGAAGAAGAAAAAGAAAAAGAAGAAGAAAAGGAGGAGGAAGAAGAAAAAGAAGAAGAGGAAAAAGAAGAGTAAGAATGCAGAAGAAGAAGAAGAGACGCTTGAGTAAATGGATGGCTGAACAAAGTTTAGAAGAAATAACAAAAGTACAAAATTTATTAAGCGCTTACAAAGGACAGAAAATTGTGGAGAACCATGATCGCTGACTTCCTAAAGTGGCACGCTACATCGAAGAAGAAGATCATTTTGGTAGAATGGTTTCAGTTTTTGGTCGAATATATTTATTTTAATGGATGCCTCTAATTCAAAAATATGCTATTAAATATATTTTAGTTCAGCCTTACACGCGACCAAACAAAAGTAAAAAGGTAGGTTGATTGTATTACAATAGTCTCTCAATTGGCGATGACTAGAATATCAGTATTCGATAAATAAAGTCTCTATTTTGGCCTTTCAAACTTTCTATTTCGTTCTTTTATTAATTTTCCACCTTTTTTGATTCCCGTCTTTTCATTTCTTTTTACCATTTCTTTCTCACTTTAAACTCATTCTTCTCCCACCTCTTGCTAGTCTACATCCTCTCTCCTACTATTATCATTTTCCATTTTTTATTTATTTTTTTAAGTATTTCACCCCAAGGAACTAGCCTGCAAGCGGTTACAGAGAGTGGGAGCAAGGTTAAAGAGGCGTGATAGAGGAAAGGATGGAGAGAAGGACGGGGAATAGATCAAAGCATCTGGAGATGTTGATTGACATTGCATTTGAATATTTGGTGATTATAGCTAGCAGGGAAGCAAGCAAGAGGAAGGGAGTTCCACGGACGGGGGTGCGAGACATGAAGCTATTAGAGTAGAATAGACGGCCACATTTAACCGTTTCGATAGTAAAATGACTCAGATGCCGACCTAGTAGCACGTTTAAATTCATGCAGTTTGGGAACTAGCGAAAGTAGCTTGTCGGAGCAGTTACCGTGAAAGTATTTGTAAAAAAAAAAAAACAGGGAGAAGCCACGGCACGTTTGAAAGAGAGCGACTGTAAACGAGATGCCAGATGAGGGCAAATCCTATTGCATATGCGTCTCTGGATTTTGTCAAGGACCTTATGTCAACCTTTCTTTCTCTTCCCGTTCTTAACGCCCTCCCTCAACCACCCTCCTTTGAATCCGACTTTCTTTCATTTTTTTTTTTTTCTGGAAAATGCTGGGCGTTTATCCAATCAGCAAGCAGAGTTTAGCATCATTTTTCGGGATCATGTCAAACGATAACCTCAATTCAGAAGAATTCGTATCTTCTTTGTCTCGCATAAGAAAGAGTCTTGAGCTGGGGTCATGGATCATGGCATTGTCCAGGTCTTCTGAGAGGCGCATGTGCGTGTAAGCCACCCACAGAAGGCGTTAAGTGCCTTTTCCCTGCACCAGGAGTTTGCCTGATCGAATGGAGATAATCGAAAGGTTGGCATCACACACAATAGTGCCAACTGTGCATTCGATCCGATAAGAAATACATGCATACCTTCCATCACACACACACACATATTAAGAGACGTAGATATTAAAATTTAGATAGATAGATAGATAGATAGATAGATAGATAGATATTAACAGACTGAGATAGATAGATATTAACAGACTGAGATAGATAGATATTAACAGACTGAAATAGATAGATAGATAGATAGATAGATAGATAGATAGATAGATAGATAGATTTTAAAAGATTTATATAGATCAGTGGTTTCCAACCGATCATGCGCCACTTTGGTATTTCTAAAATTCTGGTCCCCCCAACCACTGTAATATTTAATTCCTACAAATTCAAAATTTTACTGCAATTCACGCGAAGGGAGCTTAAAAGGCCATTAACTTGGTCTCTAAACAAGCCTCCAAAGACCATAAAATATTTGAATGAAAGCTTATTCTGATCATTTTAATCATGAAATATTAATGCAAAATCAAATTTGAGCTCACTAGAAATTAGTTCACTGTTATTAGGTTGGTACAAAAATAAGGACGAAACGTGTCAGCAATAACTACAGTTTTCCTATTGTCATTTATATTTAGAAATATTGTCTCTTCTACAGGTTAACTCTGAGAAATTCTCATATATATATATATATATATATATATATTATTCTAGAATCATTTTAAAACGTATTCAAGATGATCCTCGCGCTCTAACCTTCAAACCTTCTATCGTGGAGTAACAAGGTGCGTTACACGTGCGATTTCATTTTCAAGTCCTTTTTCAATGCTCTTTGGGCTGTCATAGGTGAAACTCCTCTCTCCCGTACCAAACGTCTTATGGATTGATTTGGATCTTTTCTAAGGGCTCTCTTTAGCACTAAATTCAAATGATGATCCCTCTTCTTGTTGTGACCTCCTGATCCAATTTTCATCTCTACTGCTCCCTGTTTTTTAAACTTATTCACCGTTCTCTTGAAGGTTCTTGACTGGACTTTGATGATGGAAGCGAGATTATGAATGTTGTCACCATTACTGACGGCCTGAACGATTTTTTCCTCCCACTATTGCTCACTGGAGAAGCAGTGAGGCTGACACAAAACGATTTTAATATGTTCTCGTTCTAGCTGAATAACTCTTATTATAATATATAATCTTAGTATAATTATAATAATTATTCTTACAACAAAGGGTGTCAAAATGACTAAACGTGTTAGCTGAAAATCTAGAAAAAAACATACTCAGTTAGTTTAGTGGTTGTTTAAATATTAAACAATATGGAGATGGACACTTTTACTGTTACACGATTTGAACAATTTCTCTATTTCACCCGCTATATATATAACAATATAGTTTTAAAATATATTACATTTATCAGTTCAAATGCTCAATATCAAGAATAGAGCGTATGTAACTATGAACTGGGGAATATGTTTAAGAATGAAGCAGACTGTCACTGCTGGGTGTTGACTTCAATATCCATTTTTATGTTTACATACGCTCTCTCCCTAATATTGAGAAATTTAAGCCATAAATGTAGTATACCTTAAAACTATATTGCTATCATAAATATATATATATATATATATATATATATGTGTGTGTGTGTGTGTGTGTGTTTATATATATATATATATATATATATATATATATATATATATAGAGAGAGAGAGAGAGAGAGAGAGAGAAAGGACAATACCTAAGTGAGTGATCGTTGGGTCAGGCTATACTTTTATAAAAATTAAAATGGCGCTTTTAGTTTACACACTTAAATATGAAGAAATGCATTTGCCCGGATATGGACTTCCTCCGGGTTCCATATTTGTCAGCAAATATCTTTTGGCCTGTACACATCACGACATTACTTCTGATAATTTATTCCTCTCTACACTGGTCAAATTGACTTGATATAATGATTAACAAGCTCGTCTTGCTATATTAATTACGACTGAGTTGCGAATGCTTCATATTTACAGCTTTGTATTTTTGCCATATATATATATATATATATATATATATATATATATATATATATATATATATATATATATATATTTACACATGTTTCATTAAATAATATAGACAAGTTTTGTCTATTTATTTCATGTAAATTATTTTCATAATGTCTGATAAGCTTAATAACATTATCATTAAACGAAGAAAGAAAATCACAATACTTATACATTTTTTTTTAATCCAATCTAAGCTTTCGGCTTACATAAGCCATTATCAAAGATGACAATTACAGTACAATATATTAAGCAATACACGGACAGGAATGTGATGATAGTCTGTTTCTGTTTACATGGATGATTTCCAAGCAACACGTGCATATAAGATGCTGGAAGCGAAAATTGAACCGCAGCTCACGACGTCACACATGACCACACGAGAGGGAATTCGAGAAGTATTAAGTATGGGAACCTGTTGGTATAAACCAATGGCTTCTGTTACCAATTACACACATTTAAGAATATTTGTGGGGATTTCGTAGTTTATTTTCTTCAGTTTAGGTTTCAACTGTTTTATGTATATAGCTTCAAGAATTTTCAGTTTTTGTTTATTGTTTTCATGTTTAACTATAGTTGTGTTTTCAACGAGGATTTTCCTGAATTGTGTATGCGGCCAGTCATGCTCTTTTAAATGCCTAAAAATGTTAGAGTTTTCATTCAAATGTAGTGCCAAGCATCGTGAAAGCGATTTTGTGGTGTGACCAATATAAATATTCGTTAATTTGTTGGAGATACAATCTCCCAAAAGGCACTTGAATTTGTAAACTATGTTGGTTTTTTGCAAATAGCTAACCGGGAGAGAAGAACCATTGCGAATAATTGAGTTGTATATACTAGATTTAGTGTAGTATATGATTAACCTAATTTTTTGCTAGGATCTGTTGTAGATATATTAGTATTTACTATTTTTTTTGGTATATTTTCATCTTGTTTATAATTAGTATGCATTTGATTACGATATAGGAGATTAATATGTTTGCGATTAATAGAAACAGAATTATGTACTATTTGTTTAGTATTGAGATTTCTAAGAAAGCATCTTATTTATTCGTCAACTATATAGTTTGGAAAGCTATTATTAATCAGTGTTTGTTTTATATTCTTTAGTTCATTGTAAAAATATGTTTTGTGGATGAATTAATTTTTGCACGATGTATTAGATTCTTTATAATTGCTATTTTGTAGTAATATGGGCATTCGCTCTTGTAATTAAGTGTACATGGATTTATGCTTGTAGGTTTTTTGTATGGCGAAATAGTAAATTTGTTATTATTTGTGTTTATCAATATGTCAAGGAAGGGGATTTTATTATTAGTATTGAATTCATATATAGAGAGGGGAAAAGAGAAGCTGCAAACGTTTTTGGTTATAATGTGGATTTTTTTAATATATATTATAATTCATTTTTCATATTTTTTACTATATATTTTTAACAGATGAAAAACAAAGGTTTGCTTCCTGCCGGAGGACGCATATTTTCTATGACAATTTCACGGACATTCAGGCCGGTAAATGTTGTTAATACTGTTTATTATAAACAGAGCATTTACTTAAATATGTGTATCTATAAAAAGAACGTATAAACACGAAAAAAATGTCTTTATCCATTTCATATATATATATATATATATATATATATATATATATATATATATACCCAAGTATAGGATTGGTGTATACGGAATAAATTCTAATAACCAACAAAAACTATTCTTAAGAGAGTTCTCAATACAGGATAGAGTAAAGATAATCATTTATTCGAAAATTATAACATAAATATCTTATAAAATCACTGCAAAAATGGCCATCTTCTTTCAACACTTCTGGTGTCCTATCAAGCGATGGTGTTGAATGTAGAATATATATATTTTGACAGAAAATTCTCTGTTAGGCATATCTGATTGAATAAATTACAAACATTATGTCTGCTTATTTTTATCATAATTCTATCATATTCACGGTTATTTTTCCGTATATGAGAATTATAAAAATATTCATGTATATGAAAGGATTATGATCAAAATAAGCAGACATAATGTTTGTAATTTATTCAATCAGATATAGATATATATATATGTTTGTGTGTGTGTGTGTGCGTGTGTTTGTATAGATAGAGAGAGAGAAAGAGAGAGATTATTAATCCATTTTTTAAATGCATTATTTTTTCATTAAATAAAATTTTTGCTCAAAGATGTGGAGGCTCTATTTATTTTTTACAAATGTGTGACACTGTACTGTAAAATTGTATAATTTGAAATATATATATATATATATATATATATATATATATAAAGCAAAATATACATGACTATAAAAATGCTAAAATATTAAAAGAAAGCGATTAAATTCATAAAATCCTTTTATTTTAAATAATGTAAATATTAAATACATTATAAAAAATTAAACTGCAACTTCATTTATCCACTTTTGTTTATTAGACACTGAATTGTATCACTTTGCATCCTCCGTAATTTACCTAGACTTTACAGTTAGCTTTGATGAATGTTTCTGAGCGTTTCTTAAATTAAAATGTTTTTAAAAATTAACATTTATGCTTTTGGTTACAAATACTCGTTGCAAAATAAAATCTTTACATTTGCTCTGGCAAAGTCTATCAAAGGACGAAACTCTTCGGTTTGAGGGAAGTGTTCCTATTGTCTTTAGTTATATATATATATATATATATATATATATATATATATATATATATATATGTTTTGAACAATATAAAAATATTTAAAAAATTTAAATTTTCAGACACACTGGGTAGTATATTAATTTTTTTGTTTTATTGTTTCAGTTAAGTTCCTCGACTAGTTTGGCGAACATTACTTTCTAAAGAAGATGAACTTTATCTGCAGTTTTCATTTGTTTTTTATCGTTATTTTTGGTTAGTCCTTGTGTTGGTCAAACGGCCTCTTTTAAGTTGTTTTTAAGATGGACGGTGGGGATATATATATATATATATATATATATATATATATATATATATATATATATATATATATTCTGTTTATACGTTATTTTTAAATAATTGTCTCACTTAAGCGCCATTTCAATCATATATATATATATATATATATATATATATATATATATATATATATATATATATATTGGTCATCGGCTATATAGCCATGGTATACAAACTTGTCTTGAAATGTAATCTTGACCCAGTCCTGTGACGGTAAACTAAAATAAACCAAAAACAAATATGCATGTATCGACATATTTTCACTCTACCTTTGAGCCAGTAACGTGATAGGTAGAGATGGTGTAGTCACTTGGCTGCAAGAGAAGCTAGGTAACCTTTGCTCTACAGTTGGCGCCTTTAATCATCCTGGCATAAAGAACACAAAAGCGGCTGCAACTCTCGTTCATATAAGATACATAATAAAAACTATGGATGCGTCTGTATCAACTAATGCATATCCATAAAAGCCATTAAGTAGGTTACACAATGTCTTGGCAAAGAATTTTGTTGCTGCAAGTGAAGGCATCGCCTGAAGATGTCAGTTCACAAGAGAATTTTTCCAATTTATTTGCTTTAAATGATGAGAACAATGCACTTACGACTTTTCTACTTCTTTGTTGATGATGTCAGACGCGGCAAAACACTTTCTCATTGTTACTTACATCGACATTCACCTCCATATGTATACGCCAGAGTTTAAGGTTATAAGAAAACTCTGTGTTCTTCTCATTTTGGGTGTGGCATCTAATTATATATATATATATATATATATATATATATATATATATATATATATATATATATGCGGTACAAAAAGGACCCACTTACCCAATGTGGTGATGTAAAGCCCAGACAAATAGGAATGTATGTCCGCGTGAAGAAGTGTAAATTTGTTTGACGACATAGACGGCCGATTTGAAGAGAACCGAGAACACACCAACCTGGCACTTGTCGAAAGAATTTCGCTACACACAGTCCCGACACCGAAATAGCATTACAATTGCATATGTATGTATGTATGTATGTATGTATGCTCGAACGCATGGGTGTGTATCTGTGCCTAATCTCGGATTGTTGATACATGGGTGGGCTTGTGTGATCTATAATGCGTACACCCGTATGTATGTGTATTTGTGTGTGTGAGAGTGTCAACCCAAAACGAATACAGAGGAGGACTTCCCCCTCCAGCTACCAAACATAATCAAACACAAATAAGCATAAATAGATTCGATTATTAAAGAATAAACCAGTTTGTCTGATGATCACAAAAGCATGAAACCCATGTTCACAAACTCACATCCCTACAACTGAATATATATATATATATATATATATATATAGAGAGAGAGAGAGAGAGAGAGAGAGAGGGGGGGTCAGTAACTTTTGGGCCACCCTGTATATATATATATATACAGGGTGGCCCAAAAGTTACTGACCCTTTTAAATCTTTAAGAAATTTTATAATTCTTCAGTTATACTTCCAAAATTTCAACAGTAGGTAAAATGATACTGCCAAAATTTTCGGCAATATTCTTTGCAATATTCTTTGTAAGGAAGAACGCGAAACTCCCATTTGTTGCGATCTTCTCCTGGTTGAATCAGGTGGATTTTCTTCCAGGCTTCGCTCCAATTCTCGTTGATTCTCAACAGTTCTTGCCCTACAAGGCCTTCCAGATCTTGGGAGATCACAAACTGCACCCTACTCCTGAAAACGGCTAATTATTCCGTGAATCGTGTTTTTGCTCAGGGCTTCTCTGGTATTGAAATGTCGACGGTAAGAAAGCTGCGTTTCCAAATTTGACCCATGGGACTCAAAGTACCACTGTACAATAAGGGTCCGTTCCTCGGTGCTATATCTGCTGATGGTGACGTCGGATGGACAGTTCTAAATGCTCTGAAAAAATAAAAGAAAAATATACAGAAATAAAACAGTTATGAATTTTTTTCATGGGTCAGTAACTTTTGGGCCATCCTATATATATATATATATATATGTGTGTGTGTGTGTGTGTGTGTGTGTGTGTGTGTGAAAATATGGAAATATATAGAAAATAGGAAAGAACTGGTTAGGTAAATAATCCAAAGTTCTTTAGTATTTTTGTTATTATTTTTAAAAAATAATGCTCGATACAAAAGTAGAGCATAAATATAATTATTTATTTAAAAATATTATTCCAACACGCTACATAAGAGTTCTCATGTTTCAAAACAAGAGCCGAAGACTTCAATATAATTATTTGAATTAAATTGAATTAAATAAGCTCTGTTCCATCTTCAAACGAAATGGAACAGAGCTTACTTTAATTCAACTCGGTCTTGATTTATATTTACATTAATATTTACACATGATCCTGGCCACTTTTACCCATAAATATAGCATATCTTAAAACAATTTAATTTTACCGTATATGTATTTATATATATTTATATATATATATATATATATATATATATATATATATATATATATATATGTGTGTGTGTGTGTGTGTGTGTGTGTGGTAAAGCTAATTGGTTATCCGTATGGCTAATTCCGGGAAGGATATAAATAAACAGGGCAAGTAATAATTAATTAATTAAGAAATCGGAGACTTCAGAAAGTCATGTTAATATTTTATTTCGCGAGACTGATAAAAATCGATTTCACTTCGTCAAACGTGGCGGTTTCAAAACAATGAATGGATTCAAATATACTTCCAGGAATTAAACGAAAAACAAATTTAACGGAAATTGTGTTTTATTATAGTTCCTAAAAGTAAGAATGGAAGGAGATAGGTATATGTCTCTAGGAGATGGGATGGTTGTAGCGTTGACCTTATTCACCGGACAAGAGAAGGGAGTGGAGATGATTTTTAAGGAAGGAAACAAAGAAAAAGGAAAATGCCAGTTGAATGAGAACACACATTTAGTAGTTGATAAATGAAGTACGTCCTAACGTTGTATTAATCTGGGCGCACCAATTCGCAATTATTCTTGATCCCGACGTATCGGGAGAATTAATCTAGCAGCTCCCAATCAGTTACAGGAAATATAGAGGCAAAACGTGTTCATGCTACAAGAACACTGAAATAGCGATCTTCTTAAAAGAGGTCACGTTCTTTGTTTACAAGGACAGGAACCAACTGAAAGATTCTTTTGAAGGCTTATCATCCCTGGTCGAAAGGAACATTCTAAGCAGTCAGATGGTTTGAGTTCGTCAAGCATGGCGAATATATCTTCAGCCACGACCAAATCGATTAAGCCTATCACCGAGTAACTTAGGTGTGCGGAGCAGAATGACCAGATATAAATGAGGCGAAGGCAATTCAAATTTAATCGAAGCACGTGCTAAAGAAGTTCAAGCACTCCCATGAGTGCGGTATGTACTATTTCTCTGAATTCGAGGTGTGACATAATCACGACATCATATGTGATCAAACTTGTGGCTCGAAATGGTGTCTGAGGGTCACAGCCGATTTTCCGTAGCGGATTAAATCGCTTATGTTGCTTATATTAGTCACCCCGGCTATCTTCAGGCCAATACATCGAAATCGCATTGTCTCAAATCAGCCATCATTTCATCAAACGAAAGGGGGCTTTTGTAGTATTATATAGCACAACGTACAATGTCTGCATTGGCTACTTTTATTTTCCCCAGTAGGGAAAGTTTACCGACAACTTGTCAGTGACGGAAAGGGAGAAGTGAGTGAGAGTGACTTCCCAATCCTAGTAGTTGTAGACCAATGTGTTCTACTGGAGGGATTTTGGAGGGAGAAACTCCATTTTTACCAGGTCTCTTGTCTTCTCGCTAACTGCTGATTCGTGGGTCAATTAGAAAGCACCTCTATATCCTTATTTTTTTCATTTTTATCGGCACTTGTGACCGTCATTTGCCCTATCAAATCAGAAATACGGTATTACCAACAACAGGGTGGCTGTTCTTTTAGTTAGGATATCTTTCTTTCTTCCTGACACTTAACTTATTCTCTATTTTATATACACTGTTTTAAAGAGGGTGCTGGGCACGGTAGTAAAACTCTAGACCAAGGGCCTTGTCTCCGGGAGACATTATGCATTACAGCAATCTCTGCCAACTCAAACTTCGTCTATGTTTCTCACGGATATCTGGCCAAGAGTTTCCACTGATCATGTATTTTAGCTATCCTATCTGGGTCGTAATGAAGAAAGAAACGATGATGCCCCCAGATATGATAGACTAGGGTATTCAACTCAGAATTAAGAGATTACATGTTAACGACTGACTCGTCAGCGTCTCTCCATCCTGACCCATGTATGCAGTCCGTTCAAAAAACACAGGGAGGCCGTGTAGACGAACGGTAGTTTTATTGAATAAACTTTCTGGTCTTCTACGAAAGATACATGTAATTTTTTTGAAATAATGATTTTTATTGAAAAATTTGCTTTATTTTATCGTGTGTTTTCAGTTATGTCACGTATCCTAAATATATATTTATTGACACCCCATATATATATATATATATATATATATATATATATATATATATATATATATATATATATATAGTGGGCTCTCCCGTCGTTTTCGACGTATGAGGGTCAGCAACTCATTCCTAAGAACTGACAGCCAAACACCAGCACATATGATTTGATTATAGTGGTGAAAGTTTTGTGCAGAACCAACCACGCTTACTGAAAGGCCAAATACACAGACCTGGTTCACTAAGTGCCCCAAGGTCCTTAAACGATCTTCCGCAGATTTTGAATTATAAGCTGTCCTTCCCCTAGACCAGTTTCCATCAAAGGCTATAGAACCCAGTCTGTCTTGCTATTACCCATAGCTATAGAGAGAAGAGGATTAATAGCACGTGTGAATGTAATGGATTCGACTGGAATTCGAACTCGGCTCTCCAAACCCTCAGTCCGAGCCACAAATCCATCGCGCCCTCGCCCTCTCTCTCTCTCTCTCTCTCTCTCTCTCTCTCTCTCTATTATATATATGTATATGAAAGTTTTTACTGATTCTAAATGTAAATACTAGTAAATTCTCTTCCAATATTCTACTGTTGACTCATATGGAGTATCTTTGTTTAACTTTCCACTTAGAACTAATGTCTCTATTGACTGATATGCATATAACTCCGTCTATGTTTTTTTAATATCATTTTAAACCGGATCCTCACAAAGCATGGAGCCCCGCAACACTCCTTACGAAATATACTCCTAAACTGGCTCCTGTTCTCTGTAAACTATGCAATAAATGCCTTGCTGCTTCTTACTTTCCTGCTTGTTGGATATCCTCCTCTCGAGTTCCAGATTTTAAGAACACAGGCGATCCTTCTAACTAGCGACGTTCTACGTCATTTTGGCGAAGTACTAGACACTTTAATTAACTCTGAACTGAAAATAAACAAAATATTTGTAATACCCACAGTATTATCAGCAGCAGCATTCGCATTGGGGAAAACATAGTAAAGTGCACAGACAATATGGCTTCAACGATAGAAAAATACATTTTCCAGGATTCTACTGTCTATACTTAATTAGCATATCTGGTAGTACGCAAACACACGAACCTACCCGGAAATTTACGACCACATATGGGTTTATATTTTAAATAAGTGAACGTATCATGTTATATTTTATTAATCAGATTTAGCAAAACAAAAAATCAGTAAAAAAAAAAAGCAATAAAAAAGAGATAAGACAAAATAAGTAAATATTAATCAAAACGCAAAAGGCTTGGCGGGATGATTTGGGCGGGAAATGTCTGACAAGGAAAGGTTTAGCGCTAAATAGAAATAATCTATAAATACTTATTTAATAGTAAAGAAAATCAGCAACACATGGCGAGGGTTTATCAAATGTAGGTTCTCTACATTTATTTTTGTTTTTAAGAATCCTTTTCGTGTTTTATGCATTAAGAGTTTCTGACAGACGAGGATTTTGAAAAAAATTCCTATCTGAATATCTCCATTATAGCATCTCCATAACATATATGGCTCTGCCGTCTAGAAAATTTGTTTTTATCAAATGTGCGTTACGGGCAGTACTGCCAGCGGAAATGTAAATATTTTTCTTAAAAAAGCCAAATGCTTTAAAAGAAAAATAGAGTTTAATCTAGAATGTCATCCCAAACAAAAAAATCATAGAAAATCTACTTACTTATGTATGTGTTTATTAATTTCGACTTTGTCTGGCACAATTCGGGGTCACTTAGTTAGAATCAAAAACTTTGTATATAAGACCCATATATATATATATATAATATAATATAATATAAAAAAAGTCAAACACTAATAATCCATGGTTATAATTTATTACATTAGAATCGTAATCACGATCCAATTCATCAGACCTACAAATTCAAAAAGAAAAAAACATGTTACACCAACGGGTGTAGGCGGCGGCGGTGAAAGGTGTTATATATGAATCTAACATGTTTTAATATTATTAAACCTTCATCAGAGAATTAAATATGGAGAAAATAAAAGGAGAAAATTCTGGTATTTTTATTTTGTTTATTAGATTTTCATTGGTTAAGCAGGCTTCACATGAGTTTGACTTTTAAGCGGCGTGAGTATAAGTTCCTCTTAACCAATGAAAATGAAACACAAGTATGAAAATAACAGAATTTCTTTTTTTCCATATCTCATTCTCTGGTGATAAATAAATTGAAAAATGTTAGATTTATAAACGTTTCCTATTTGTTCTGTATCATATATATATATATATATATATACATATATATATATATATATATATATATATATATTACTCTACTAATTGGATTATTCAAACAATATTCTAACTTGATTGATTTGAATAAGAACTTTGTCTGATAAATTTAATGATATTATCATTGAAGGACGAAAGGAAATCGCCATATTGATACATGTGTGACGTCACCCCATCTGTCTCCGCGCCGTCGCCGTCCTATCCTGTCCTGTGACGACCAATGTGACTTGGTATTAGTCGCGGCACCAAATGTGACGTTCTAACCCTTTGCTGATTCGGATGGGAATCTGGTTAGATTCGGTATCAGCCTTGTCGTTCCCAGCTCGCCCCCAACGTCTGGTTACCGAAGTAACTGCTTTGATTTCTATTCTAACCTACCCACGTTGTGATTTGATCTTAGGTAGACGAAATCAATCAGTCGCCGGGCCACAATGCAAGTCGAGTCCGAACAAGGGTAATACCGCACAAGTATATGAAAAAGAAAATAAAGTAACAACTCGAAAAGTTCAAATCTGTTAAAAAAAGAATAACAATATTTTATATCTGGTTACTGAATACAGGACTGCGTCTTTCTCACAAACCGCTAATATGGATTCGTGACACTTTGCGTTTGTTAGGCGAGTCTTAATATCTTAAGTTGTTTTTCGATAACTGTTTTTTTGGTGTAGCTTCAGGTGATATTCGTAAAACTTGTTTTGATCGTGTGAGTCTAAGTCGTTCTTCAAAAAATAAATTGTTCTTGGTTAGAAGTCGAGGTCGAGAATGCGAGGATCTTAAGTCAGCTTTCTGCGTGGCTGGTCTCAGAGCTCACAGCTCAACTCTGTCTGCAATTCCAACTCAACTGCCTGCCTGTCTTTCTAACCCCAACTGCCGTCCACTCGCTGTGACTTTGCTTATATGGACGCCGACCAAAACCGGGGTGGGACTGTCGGGGTTTGAGGTTCCTTGATAATTCTAAATCCGCATCAAGGATTTCCTTTGTTTTCGGTCAGGAAAATTTATTATTTTCCATTTTTGGAAGTCCTTAATTTCTAGTTTAAGGGAATCGTCTTCCCAAATTCTTCCTTTCTCATATTGGTATCTCATACCAATCCCTTCAGAGGCGTCAACATGTTTCCCTCTCTCTCACAGTGGCATCTCACACCAATCACTTCAGGGGGTGGCGTCAACAGGCCTCCCCTCCTTCTTCATGGTTTCCCTTCGCCTACCGCTCACGCCACCCTTCAGCCAATGAACGCTCAGCAGCGTGGGTGTTTGCAATTATCGCTCAAAGGAAAAAAAATTATCTTTTTTTTTTCTTTTCTTTCTTTTCTTCTTCCCGACAACAAACCCTTACGACTCTTATCTTAACCGAACGCCGTCTGGAACTCGTCAACGAGACCTTCGCCAAACAAGCACTGAGGCTGGTTCCGCTAAAATAATTTTTCTATCATGGCCAGCTCTGACACAAAACAGGTGCTCTTCTCAAATGATACCTCCGCAGAAAGTTAATTGGTTTAATATTTCCTTCTTTGTACTTTGTTGGTGGTCCAGCGGACATTTTTCTCGGTCAGAGCTCGACCCAATTAATTTTTATCTCTTAGCATTCTGCCTTGTAGGCCACTCAAATTTCAGGTTGGTCACCTGAAATTTTCATTATTGCCATGGGCAGATTGCTATCTTCTTTCGCCGCGTCGTAACATAAATCAAATTAAATCCGGTATCTTCGCTAATGAAAATAAAATCTTTACCACTTTTCTTTGTTAGAAAAATAACATCGATCAGTGTCTTTTCGTGATGGCTTCTTATCACCTAAATTAATTCTTGCTTCTTTTTTTTTCACACAACCCTAAATAGAGTCACACATGTTTAAATCCAATCTAAGCACTCGGCTTACATAAGCCATTATCAAAGATGACAATTATTTTTCAATATATCAACCAGTACACGGAACAATAATAATAGTCTGTTTTTGTTGCATGAAAAATTTCAAAGCAACGACTAACACGTGTATACGAGACGCGGAAGTGGAAATCGCGTCGCAGCTCATGACGTCACACATGACCACGCGAGAGTGAAAACGAGAAGTATTAAGTTTGGGAAGCCGTTGGTATAAACCAATGGCTTCTGTTATAGGTATTTAAGAATATTTGTGGAGATTTCATAGTTTATTTTGTTCAGGTTAGGTTTCAACTGTTTTATGTATATAGCTTCTAGAATTTTTAGTTTTTGCTTATTGTTTTCATGTTTAAGTATAGTTGTGTTTTCAACGAGGATTTTCCTGAATTGTGTACGCGGCTAGACATGTTGTTTTAGCTACTGACGTCTTTCGCATAGTAAAACCGTTAAAATTTCCCTTCCGTTCTATCGTGCGCCGATAGCTTAGGGGTAGAATCTCTGATTAATGCCAAATCGGTCGGGTTACGATCCAGGCTTGAAGCAGTCGGATGTCTAGTCACATTGATGAGCTGTGATACAGCGAAACAGTCTGCAGATGACTATATTGACTTATATACTGGTTAGTCAATCAATCGTAGCATCTATTTCATATTTATCGAGCTTTGTTTAGCAAGACGCAAGATCAAATGATAAAAAATAATGTATTAAAAGACTGTACTGTAACCACCTCCTTGCTTGCCTTGAAAATCAGCATTTAAACTTCGTGCTTTTTACATGGGCTCGAACACCAACCGAAGGCACAGGGTGGAAAGGAAAACAATGTGTTCTATTGGGTTCTTTTTTTTTACCTCGGCTTATATTGCAAGCTAATGGCAACAGCTTAAAATCTGTTGGAAATCTATAATAAACACAATTGAAACATCGTTACGACTTTTCTTGATTGACGGCTCAGTTCACCATCTTTGTCAGCTGTGAAAATATTGTTCCCAGTCAGCCTCTCGATAAAACAACCTCATGTTCACACATATCACTTCATCTAACTCAGATTAATACTGCCAAAGACAAACTCAAACAGACAAGTTCATATGCAAAAGATTGGCGCTAATAAGTGCCTGCTTGAGAAACAGGTAAAATTGATCGCTACTTCTTAGTGCTTTTACCTGCCTGGTTTGATATTCTTTTCTTTATTATATCAGAGAAGCACATTTCATTCTGGGTAGACTACGAAATATGAGTTAGAAAAAATGGCGGGAAATCAATTATTTCAATAAAAAAAGTGCAAAAAAATTAAGTTTGAAGTAAAATGAAACTAAAATGTGTAACGTAATTTAGCTTTAGTTTCCGCGACCCTACTTCCGAACTCGTACTATGATTTCTTATTATTATTATTATTATTATTATTATTATTATTCCTCCTCCTCTTCTTCTTTTTTTTCTTCTTCTTCTTCTTCTGCATTCTTCTTCTTCTTTTTCCTCTTCTTCTGCATTCTTCTTCTTCTTCTTTTTCCTCTTCTTCTTTTTCTTTTTCTTCTTCTTTTTCTTCTTCTTTTTCTTCTTCTTCTTCTGCATTCTCCTTCTTCTTTTTCCTCTTTTTCTTCTTCTTTTTCTTCTGTATTCTTCTTCTTTTTCCTCTTCTTCTTCTTCCAACTCTTTTTAGCCTTCTTTTATCAATGACACTTTTCCATCTCTTTTTTACTTTCTCTTGTTATCCCCTTTTTCTTCTTCTTTTTTACACTATCTGTTTTTTCTTTTTCTTTTCTTCTTCTTTACTTGATCTGTCTTCTTCTCTTACTTCTGCTTTTACTTGACTCCGTCTTCTTCTTTAAATCTCTTCTATTAGGTTGGTGCAAAAATAATATCGTTTTTTGACGTATTTTTTAACGTCAAAAAACGATATTATTTTTGCACCAACCTAATAGCATTCTTTTTTCAATCCCACTTTTCCATAATTCTTCTTCTTCTTCTTCTTCTTTAGTCTTTCTTTCTTCTTCATCTTTACATTTTCTTTTCCTTCTTCTTTACACTCTCCTCTTCTTCTTCATTGCTCTCTTTTTCTTTAATCTCTCTCTTTTTTCTTCTTCTTCTTTACTCCTTCTTCCTCTTCTTTACTTTCTCTTTCGTCTTCTTTACTTTCACGTTCTTTTTTTCTTTTTCTTTTTCTTTTTCAACCCTCTTCTAGCCCTCTTTTTCACAGCCTCGCTTTACTATGACTCTTCTTTTTATTTTTCTTCTTTTTTCCTCTTCTTCTTTACTCTCTTTCTCTTTATCCTTCTTCTTTACTCTTTCTCTCTTTCTTCTTCTTCTTCTTCTCATTTAATCTCTCTTTCTTCTTCTGCCTCTTCTTGCCCCCTTTTTTCAATCATTCTTATAGCGATATTATAAAAAAGTGCTTACAGATACAAGCAGTAATAAAAATACATGACCTCGGAACATCAGGTTAACAACAACAGAAGCATAACCGGAATAATCAACTGTTTATGCCAGACTTTAATACAACACTCTGGTGAAGATGATAATCCGACTAATTAATACAATATTAAATAAAATTTATCGCTGAATTCCAAAAAATAGTTGTTACAGAGCACACTCTTCTCTCTTATTGTCACTTTTGTACTGTTCTTTCAATGACACCTGATAAAATATTATCTTACAAGATTTAATTACTGTAATATATAATATAATTTCACGTTTTTCTATCTTTTTACACCAATGAGTAATGCAGCAGCCATTTTTATCCGTCATATTGATGACTGCTTTTTTCCCCACTTCGCATGAACTGACGTGTGTAGGCGTATCATCACTTGCTTGTCGGTCATCGCGCAGGTGAAATGACATGATTATCTCAATGAAAAGAAAACCTGACCTTTAAGAACAGGACAGTCTTAACAATAGATGGCAGGATATCACTGTTGTTTATCTTCTCATCTTCCTGCCTTGTCACAGTGCCAGCCAAACAACACGCGTCATATTTATTTATTTGTGGAAAATTTGAAGAGCAAAACATACATTTTTTAAACGTTTCGCCCTGTTCATATTCTAAACATTATTTTTTCGGATAAACTATCTAAAGTCTTGTCTTGTCTTGGTTATAAAAATCTTGAGAGTATATTTTTAGTAATACACTGAATTTTGATACAATAGGTTTATTATCATGTCTTATTCTACAAAATGCAAACAATACTGTTGAATCACTTGGAGGGTCTGATGCCAGGAAAGTCGGTTCACTGTGTCGTTCCAGATACCGTAATTCCCCATGTATAATACGCCTTCATCCATAATATGCACCCCTAAAATTGTGCTAAAAGAGTGGGAAAAAGTTTTTACTCGAGCATAATACGCACCTCTTGTTTGGTAATCAAACCCTATAAAGTGTACCTCTCCAATTTCATTACGACCAGCGTTTCCTAAGCTTATTAAAATGATTTGAAACATTGAATAATATTATTCTAATTTAGTTTTATAATAATTCTTATTTTATTTTACATTTGAAAGTATTGTTAGGTAAAAATATTTTCTGGCTTTAAATAAATTGCAAAAGGTTAATAAGTCGTTAAAAAAGGCAATCAATCAGACAAGCATAAGTACAATGAATGTATTATCCAGATTCTTCTATGCGCAGTGTCCCTTCAAGGCATAAGGAATCATGACTCTCCACAGCTACCTCTCATTTGTAGCTCTGAGAATTATTTTGCCATCTCTCAAAATCCCTGTCCTACAAGCTATTTCAGAAGATTACTTGCCGTTTTCCTCTTTCCATCAGTATGCTTTCGGAGTATCAAATTTTCCAATCCCTTTCTCCTCATTATGTGTCCTTTTAACTGTTCCCTT
Organism: Acanthosepion lycidas; assembly: GCA_963932145.1. Taxonomy (NCBI): domain Eukaryota; kingdom Metazoa; phylum Mollusca; class Cephalopoda; order Sepiida; family Sepiidae; genus Acanthosepion; species Acanthosepion lycidas. The sequence continues at coordinate 12,233,179 of OZ010586.1, forward strand.
TTTGGTTTTAGGTGTCTTTTTTGTTTCCTTTATCCTTAAAACTTGATGGTTGCATAATGACCCGTATCGTGAATGTAATTCGAGACGCTACCATACTCGTCTGAACTTTGATGCACAACGAACCGAACTGAGTGCGGATGATTTGAAACACCGTCAGCATTGTATCGCCTTTGTCTAAATTTTATATAAAACAGAAAAACCCGCGAAAACGAAGAGTAGCGTGCCGACAACAGAAAGGTCGAGAACACTGATAATCTTTCCTGGATCCTATTCTGATGAAGATTTGAACGCACGTAGAGAAGATCGTAGCTGAACGCCGGGCTGATATCTGCTATTTCTTTCTCTCTCTCTCTCTCTCTCTCTCTCTCTCTCGCGCGCGCGCGCGCGCGCTCTCTCTTCCCCCAAAAAACAATGACTACTACGCCCCTCGTTTCTAATAAAACGAGATTTATTTTTAAAGTGAAAAAAATTTTCTGGAATTATACTTAACATCAGGAAGAGGGGGCTGAAATTTCTGGGACCTGTAACGAGAAAGGAGGTCTTAGAGAATCTGATACTCACAGGTCGAATAGAGGGAAAGAGAGACAAGGAAAAGCAACGCATGACATATCTAGCTGGCTTAAGCAAATGGATGACAGAACATGGCCCGGGGGAAGTAACAAAGGGACAAAACTTATTGAGACAACAAGGGATAGAGGGAAGTGGAGGGCCATGATCGCCTACGTCCTGAGGGACACGGCACATAAAAAACGTTAATGCAAGCTTGGCGTCTTTACTACGGAGTTGCTAGATTCATTGATTAATTCATTTGTTACGGCTTATCAACCATTGCAGGCTGTTTAAGACCCGAACATAGATAATAATGTTTTAGAGATACAAGTCTTACTAATGAACCTATAGCTGGAGGAGAGGAGGTGGATTCATGCCTTTCCCAGGCGTATTTGCGCGTAAGTGAATGAATTTGAACTCGGCTCACCGATTAAAAATTCCGAGCTATTATCCATTACACCACCCGCACATCCAAGGTTACAGCATCTGGTATTCCCAAGAGGTCACCCATCTAAGTACTGACCAGGCTCGACGCTGCTTAATTTCGGTGATCGTACAGGAACTGGTGTTTCAAAATAATAAGGACATAAACCCTGAGAATTTGCAGATGGACAACAAAAGTCAAGAAACGCAGCGCAACACTACGCCATTTTCTTTTTTGTTTGTTTTATGTTGCTGTTTATTTTGGGGTTGTTTTTTTTTTTGTTTTTTTTGTTTTTTCTTGTTTTTTTTTTGTTTTTTTTGTTTTTTGTTTTTTTTGTTTTGTTTTGTTTTGTTTTGTTTTGTTTTTTTCATCTCCGTCAGTATAAATTCGTTCTGGAGAAAATATATTTTTGCTCTTGACCTATTTTAAGCTTTGTTTTAATTCTGTTATCGTCTGTTAATAGCCGCATAGCATTGTGGGATATTACTCTCTGGTGTTACGAAGTTTGTTTGTTTTTTATTTTGTTTATATTTGCTTATATGCCTCTTATGAATACTTATGCCCTTTGGTAAAATTAATTGCCGATTATAGAATTTATCTTCCAACTATTTGCAAATGCAAATCACTAAGCTTAATTGCTGCTGTTATTGATTATGAAAAGATCATCAATGGTATGCCACTGTGGCTGAGGGAAAAGTGTGCAGAAAAGTCAAGAATTCTTCCTTGGTAATTACTCTTATAAAAAAAAAAAACTAAAAGAAATGACATTGGAATAAACCAAGTGGTTAATATACTTCGGACATTCACATTACATTAAATTCGTTACTGAAGCCCGTTCGTAACCTGAAATGTTCGTAAACCGAAACCATTTTTCCAATAGGAATCAATGTCGAGAAAAAAGTCACAGTACAATAAAATTGGAAAAGAAAAGCCCGCCACAACACGCGAATACACGGCGGTCGACTCAGAAATTATTCCGTTCGGGTAAACTCGATTCGGCAATGTTGTTCGAGAACCGAAATTTTGTTCGATATCCGAGGCATTTTCATCTTGAATTTTCTATTGAAAAACCGATTTGTTCAACATTTGAGACGTTCGAGAACCGAGGTTGAACTGTATTTGGAAGCCATTTGTCCGCTTAGACTAGAAATTGCTATATTGTCCATTTTGATGGATTTGCACGGAAAAAAAACAAGGTCGTAATGTGCCGTTTTATTGTTACGATAACAAACTGATTAGTTTTTTTACGGCTTATCAACCTTTTGCAGATTATTTAAAGCCAGAATATATTTTTAGATTGTATTTTTTTGCGATAATAATAATTTACTGATAAAAGTCCTACTAATTAACCCATAGCTAATGGCTTAATATCTTTCCCAATGGTATTTCTACGTAAGTGAATATAGTAAACCCGACTGAAATTGGAACTCGACTCCCCGATTTCCAATTTCGAACCATTATCCATTACACCACCCACACATCCAAGCTTACAACACCTGACATTCCCAAGTTATCACCCATCTTGATACAGACCAGGGTCGACGTTGCTCAACGTCGATGATTGTAGGAGAACCGATGTTTCAACGTGATATGGTCGGAAGCCGAAAAGTAGTGGAAAGTAATAAGTAATCTACTGAACGTTTTCAAGTACATAATGAAGAAAGAAGGCTCGGAGAATTTAACGCTCACAGGGCAGATCAAACGTAAGCGAAGTAGTGGAAAGTAGAAAATAAAGCTTAAAGGCTTAAAGATGGTTTTCTCAGACCGTTACCTATCTAGGTACTGACCAGGCTCGACGTTGCTTAACTTCGGTGATCGTAGGAGAATTAATGTTTTTAAGGTAATACGACTGTAAGGCTGCGATAACAAGCATGTACAAACAAAGCTAGAGAAATCAGATGATTATATTAGAGACTGGCAGCAATTCATCTCCAAAGCTGAAACAAAATGGAGCTGACATTTGAATCAAAAAAATAACTGGATGTTTTCAAATATTAATTATGACAGATGGAACTAATGCATATTTGTTAAACTTTGCTGAAACTGGCACATCACAAAATATAAAGCTAAAAAGCTAGTAGTAGTTGTAGTAGTAGTTGTAGTAGTAGTTGTAGTAGTAGTGGTAGTAGTAGTAATGGTAGCGGACAAATAATTGTGAAAGAAAAGCCATGGCAATAGGACAAAGGATACAGAACTTTGAATATCAGTTGCGTCACAAGCCTCTCGCTGCTCTATCGATATTTTATTATTAGGTTGGTGCAAAAATAATGTCGTTTTCTCACATAGTAACATATGTGAGGAAACGACATTATTTTTGCCCCAACCTAATAGTTCCACTAGTCCTTACGTTCATGGCTAAGACACGTCATATAACCCAAAACTGTAGCGAAACACCGTCATCCCCTTTGTATTCTATTGATTAAATGTAAGTTCCATCCGAGCAGATTTTTCCCATAAACCACTTCTTTGTGGAACCAACTCCCAAGAGGATGCTTCCCCGATCACTATAATCTTAACCTGTTCAATTCGTGGGTTAAACGTTATCTTCCCCATATATCTGCTTAAATTGTGCCCCTCAGTCTTCAACCCTTTAAATTAATTTATGGATTATCTTCAACGTTTTAAATTTATTTCTATTAAATCAAATTTGTTTCTGTTTTGTATGCATATTAGTACAGTTAATTTTATGAAATGTATCTTAATTCATTGGTTGGAAATACAATAAATTAAAATTTGCATTTATACGAATATTTGTTTCCAACACTATATATATATATATATATATATATATATATATATATATATAAATTCCCAACATTATATATATATATATATATATATATATATATATATATATATATGAAGAAATATAGTCTTAAGATGTGCTATATTTATGGGATAAAGTGCTCAATATCAGAGATAGAGCGTGTGTTAATATAAAAGTGAACATAGAAGTCAACACTTAGAGGCGACGGTCTGTTTCATGCTATATGTAATCGTCAGGCCACGTGTGCTGTTATTTTTCTCAGCTATTTATATATATACGGGTCAGAGATGCATTGTGGGTAGTGTATTATGGCGGTTATTTTACTGGAAGTCGTTTATTTATTTATTTGGGTTAAATTATTTTGCTTGTTTTTATTTATTTTTATTTTTTGTTTCTTATTTCATTTTTTTTTTAATCGGTGTTTTTATTAACGTAGTAAAAATAAATAATAAATAGCCGAGAAAATAACAGCACACGTGGCCTGACGATTGCATATAGCATGAAACAGACTGTCGCCTCTAAGTGTTGACTTCTGTGTTCACTTTTATACATACATATATATATATATATATATATATATATATATATATATATATATATATATATATATTATCAATTGATAATTAGTAGGGATCGTTCCAAGAAGGACATTAATCCAAAGTGTGGTCAATATAAGTAACAAATCAATATAATAATGAATACAGACGATCCTTAATAATCCATTCGGTTATAATTTATTTCATGGATATACAAATATTTATCTCTGAATGAGTGGCTCTAAAGACTTGTTCACGATGAACATCAGTGTAAAAAAAAATAAATCTTGTAGCCAAAGTAGTGTAGATGCTGATACGCGATATAGCAAGTTATTGGAGTACAGCATGTGAATTTAAGACTCGTCTGAGATTCTTCCCAAAATGAGGCTACACTTTAAAAAATAGATCGATTAAACAGTTTGTAACAGAAACGCAGCAACAGAAATAAGATACTCTTCAAAAACGTATTCAATAACATCGACGGAGTTTACGACGCGTCAGTCTTCAAAATGGAGAGATCCTTGATACTCAACGTCCAAAGTAATTGTTTTAACTTGGGATCAAAATCAAAGTATTAACGCCAGTAACAAAATGCCTATGCAATCTACCAAACTTACTTAGCTTAATCTGGTAAAATCCAAATGAGAAAAACACGAAGAGGGAATATTTCACTTATCTTCCAACAGAGGTGAATATATCCTCCTAGAAAATCAATCTTAGCTTCACCGACGCTAAACAGGGATCATTAGCAGCGGAAAATGCCAAATTCTCCCAGTGAACAAGGTCGATGCACCGACCGCCGTAATGTAAGAATTATCTTAAAAGTTTCAACCAATGCAATGGTTAAAGTCAAAGACAATTTTCTTTCGTGTTATAGTGTTGCATGCAATTCAGCATGTTATAAGTTTTAAATGAGGAATTGTCTGTATAAATTAGATTATTCTCTTTATTCGAATTATTGTCCTTATCATTGTTTTAGATGTTATAGGAACACAATTTCGGCCAAGTGTCCTCTAGACTTGAAACAACATTAAAGAGATAGAACTCAATAATAAAAACATAAAAGATACCTTTAAATAAAATAATAGACACCTGAAGATTGTCTGTGAGTAATGGGCCGAAACGTTATTTATTTATCCGTTGATCTGTCCGTCTTCGTCGTTTGGTTTGTTTGTTTAACGGCACGGCATATGAATTCTTTATGGGTAATTTAATACCGAAATCTATTTTTTCTTAGGAGCTTTGGTATTGTTTTTTTTTTTTTGCTATTAAAATATATTGCTGTATTTTTTTACTATCAAAATATATTGCTATATTTTTTGCTATTAAAATATATTGCTGTATTTTTTTACTATTAAAATCTATTGCTGTATTTTTTACTATTAAAATCTATTGCTGTATTTTTTATTATTAAAATCTATTTTTGCTGGAATTTCATTTTTTTTTTTTTTTTGCTATTAAAATTTATTCCTAGTATTTTTACTATAAAAAATGTATTTTTATACTTTCATAGTGTTTTGACCCCAGTTTTTTTTTTGGGGGGGGGGATCACTATTTGCCCATAGATTGGGCCCTAACAGGTGCTACCACCCCGAGTCAGTGCGGACCTGGGAACAACAGCAATTAAGAGGTGGTTCCACACTCCTCAAAACCTCGCTGCCGGATGTAGTTTATCGTCATACCGAGGACGGTGTCTTTATGGAATTTGAGATAAGAGAATTTCTTTCCTAACGGGTTTTACTAAGCAGAGATGGGCAAGGAAAAAGCTATTATCGAAATTAAGAATTTTTTATTTGTTGATAGGGAAACAAATGGGGATAAGTAACTCCTGTGTCGATATACGCCTTCTTACGTCTGCCACACCCACTTAAACGGCTGTCAACATCAATTCTCTATTGTCGGTTTTTCCCTTTCTTTAACTGACGTCAGAAAAATGCTTTCTTTTCGTTTTCGTAATATAACAAGTTGGGGCGCATTGACCCACCATGAATGAACATCTAAAATAAGCGTTTGTAAATATGCCCGGCGTTGACTCGTGACTTACATTTAATAAAAACGGACTAATTAGCTGTTCGGTGTAAACAAACGCATGTTGAAATTTTATGAACAAGTCCATATACATTGTAGATAGGACGTTCCAATTTCTTTCGTTTTTCCTACTCACCCCAAGGTATCGAAGAAAATAACTTTTCGCAAAGTTTCACGACGTAAAAATAAAATAAATGTAAAAATAAAAAGAACATTGGCTTGTAGAAAATATTTACAAAAAAATAAATAAAAAAAAAAAATTCCTCCATTTTATTTTTGTTTTGCTGTGCCATGTTTCATTTGCAGACCTCATAATCCTAAAAATAAATAATTCCTGGAATCTGAGTAAAAATGGTCCCAAAGCTGAGGAATAGTGGCGTTGGCAGTTTGTATATGCCAACTAGAATCGATAAAGTACCGTATTTAACTGCAATGATGAAAGTTATCGACTTAATAAGAACAAAAATCTTATACAGAGTTTGATAAGATTTACGGTGAAAACGAATTTTCTATCCATCCTCTTCGTCTAGATGCCTTGTCCCTTCAGGACGTTGACGGTCATGGCTCTCCACAATTTCGTGCCCTTTGTAACTCTTAATAAATTCTGTCTTTTTGTTATGTCTCTTTTACCTCATGCCTTTATTCGTTTTTATTTCTTCTTCTATGTCCCTTCAGGATGTTGGCGATCATGGATCTCCACAGTTTCTTATGCTTTATATATATATATATATATATATATATATATATATATATATATATATATATATAAGTGAGCATAGAAGTCAACACTTAGAGGCGACAGTCTGTTTCGTGCCAGACGCAATTATATTTACACACGCTCTATCTCTGATATTGAGCACTTTATTCCATAAATATAGCACATTTTAAGACTATATTTCTTTATATATATATATATATATATATATATATATATAGAGAGAGAGAGAGAGGGAGAGAGAGAGAGAGAGAGAGTTCCCCGACGTGATCATTATTGTGTAGTTAATACCACCTACTTTCCTGAAACCGCTAACAGGAGACGCTCTCCAGTACTCTAAATACTCTGCGATAATTTTTCGTAGCCTCTTCTTACTTTTTCCGCTTACACGTCAACATGTAAGTCTCTCGCGGGAAAACGCATTTCCCATTGGGAAATGCATAAAGAAAGCACGCATACAAACCTACGTACGTGGGAACATTCTCTAACTTCACATCCTTTGGACTAAAAAGGTTTTCGCATTCTTCTGTTGTATAGATCATTGTCTTTGTCACATGTATAACATTCTTGTTAATACATTATCATTTGTTTATCCATATATCGGTTCTTGTTGTTTCTTTTCATTTATTCACGTGGCCTCACATACCGAGTCCGCCATATTTGTTGTGGCTATTTCAGGAGACCCGTGTTTCTCCTAAGAAACACTCGACGTTACTCTCCGCCCGCAGCAATATTAATAGTTACACATATACCTACGTTTACAATACAACTCAGTCTTTCATGGCTTTCCCATTCATCAGATACTGCGTGTTATGAACTATGCAATATGGTTGTTTTTTTTTCGTACTGCAAACAGTAAAGTATATATAAATAAAGTATATATTAATAATTACATATATACTTATATATATGTAATTATTAATATATACTTTATAGCTCTGTTTAGCTACACTGAACACTGTCTTAAATAAATATTTCTTTGCTCATCTGTATATATACATAACATCTCGCATATATGGTTGGTCATATCTCCTTATTTAACTTATTTTTACACACACACATATATCTATCTATCTATCTATCTATCTATCTATCTATCTATCTATATATATATATATATATATATATATATATATATATATATATTATGAAATGGACAAAGTCCGACAATTATTTCAAGACATTTTTATGTTTATACGTTCTTTTTATAGTTACAAATATTTAAGTAAATGCTCTGTTTATAATAAACAGTATTAACGACATTTAGCGGCCTGAATTCTTAATACATACTGTTTATTATAAACAGAACATTTACTTAAATATTTGTATCTATAAAAAGAACGTATAAATATAAAAATGTCTTGAAATATATATATATATATATATATATAGAGAGAGAGAGAGAGAGAGAAATAGATAGATAGATATACATTTTGTCTTTTTGTCATATCTTCTGTTCTTTGTTTATCTGTCTATCTATTTATCTTTCTATGTAGTAAATCTTTGTCTTTTGCTATCTCCTAAACCCTGTTCCGCCATACATTTACACAAACCCATTGGGTAGGTCATGTGGTCTTTTCCTCTGTTCTTCTTAGTTTCAATACGCCCTGTGAGTATCAAATTTTCCAAGCCCTCTTTCCGTATTTTGTGTCCTAGATATTTCAACTATCTCTTTTATATAATATATGTGTTCTTTCCGTTTTCATTTTCTCAGTATAACTTTTATTACAGTATATTTTTAGAATTGCCTTATTTTATCATTACTTATTGTTATTAATCACTTATTGTGCCTAATGTGATCTACGGTAGGACCGAATCTTCTCTTCGCTTTTATAATTGTTCTATTTTATTAATAATTATTCTTGTTAAACTATTCTTGTATATAATCTTTAAAAAGAGTTATCGATATATATATATATATATATATATATATATATATATATATATATATATATATCATAGTCTTCATTACAAACAAGGGTTTTCACGTCATGATGCTCTTAGAATATATCATCTGCAGATAAATGGAACTACTACATTGAACTTCATTCGGGAACATAATAAAAGAAGAATGATAGTAAGCTTTTTTCAGTATGGCACAAGGACACAAATGCTGAGAACTCTGTAAAACTGATACTTTGCTGAATAGCTATTATTCACTTTTACAGCAACCAACCTCTTCTTGTAGTCATCAATTAATGATTTGCAACTTTTAGTTGCTATTTTCTTCCGTTCTTCTTCGCATGTTCTTTAGATCCGGGATGTTTGCTGGAGCTCTCGATTGCATTTAAATATTCAAATAAGACCACAGATTCTCGATTGGGTTTAAATCTGAGGACTGACTTGGTCATTTCAGAATATTTACATTATTTTCAGCAAGCCATTTCTTCGTAGATTTTGCAGTGTGCTTAGGATCATTATCTTGATGGGAGATCCAGTCAGCAGGTTGTCCAAGATTTTCAACTGAAATCGTTAAATTTGCTTCCAAAATAATTTGATATCCTGCAGCATTCATTCTACCATCTGTGAATGATACATTGCCAGTACCGTTTGCAGAAAAACATCCCCAAACTATGATGCTGCCACGACCAAATTTCACTGTTGGAACTGTGTTCTTTTCTTTGAAGGCATCGCCATCTTTTCTCCTCATATGATTTCTTTCCAAACAACTCAATTTTGGTTTCGTTTGTCCATAATACTCTTTCCTGTTACGATTTTTCCTAATCCTTATGTTCAGGAACTAATTTCAATCTCGCACCTCTGTGACTTTTTAATAGCAAAGGAGTTTTCCGTAGAGAGCGTAACTTTAGATTTTTCCTATGAATTTCATTGTTTATTGTCTGTTTAGTGACACAGATTTCCTGTTGAAAGCAAATCATCCGACAACTCTTGACGAGTAACCATTGGATTTTGGTTTTCAGCAGTTTTGAGTTTTTTATACCTTGCAATTAATGAACTGATGTTAGTAAATGGAATATTCAGATTGTCTGAGATTTTTCTATGACTTTTACTTTATCTCAAGAGCTTAATAATCAGTTCTTTTTGTCGAATTTGTCAAACCTTTTGTCATGATGATAACCTTCTTGCACGAATATCAATTAAAGAATGTTCTGTTTGTATTTTTTAGAATGAAAATAACTACTGATAACATTATTGGGATATTCTAGAATATTACACTTGAATAATCTAGAGTATTAAAGCAACTTAAATGTTTTAAAAACTGAAATTTGCATTGTACGAAGATTTTTTCACCCGGTAAAATGAATAAATGGGATTTATTTCTATCAAGTCAATTTTTTCTGTTTTCTATGCATATTTAGTTATTATGCATCTATGTACAGTTAATAAAATGAAATGTATGTCTGTTCATTATTTGGAAATACAATAAATTTGTTTCTGCACGAATATTTGTTTCCCAAAACAATATATATAGTCATCCACCGACAGACTGTTTCAGTTGCATCACACGTCATCAAGTCGAGATTGAAACACGACCGATTTATCATCAGTCGGAGTCTCTCACACTTAGGCCATCAGCTTACCCAAGGGCAAAAGGGAATTTTTAACGCATTATATACGAGATATAATCATTACCGGCTACCAGACTGCTCAATTCTGGCGTTAATTAGCAGCAACTGACAAATTCCCTTTCTTTCAAAGTGCAACCTACAACATATATATATATATATATATATATATATATATATATATATATATATATATACAATATCAATTGATAATTAGTAGGAATAATTCCAGGGTAGACATGAATCCAAAGAGAGCTCAATGCAAGAAACAGAGCAATATAATAATGAGTATAGACGATCCTTTAAAAATCCGTTTGATTATCATTTATTTCATGAATATGTTCAAATATTCATCTCTTTAGACCGAATTTTTTTAATAAATAGAATCAATTTATCTAGATGAAAGGAAAAGGGAGAGGAAAAAAGTAAAAAAAAAATTTTAATATTAAAAGAGAAAAAAAATTCAATGCAAGGTTTTAAAATATTGGGGGGAGAGAATGAGAGAGAAGGAGGAAGAGAAGAGAGGAGGAGAGAAGGAAAGAGTGAGAAAGGGAGAAAAAGAAAAGAAAGGAAAGAAGGAAGAATTAAACATGAGCCGATAGGGTGACCTAGAAATGAATTTTTTGTTAAGGACTGAACAAGCTAAAATACATGGTAATGGAGGGGATTTAAAACATATATATATATATATATATGTGTGTGTGTGTGTGTGTGTGTGTGTGTGTGTGTGTGTAAGTATAGAATTGGTGTATACGGAATAAATTCCAATAACCAACAAATACTATTATTAAAAGAATGCTCAATCCAGAGTAGAGCAAATATAATTATTTATTCGAAAATTATAATATAAATATTAGGTTGGTGCAAAAATAATATCGTTTTCTCACATATGTTACTATGTGAGAAAACGACATTATTTTTGCACCAACCTAATATGTTATAAAATCACTACAAAAATAGCCATTTTGTTTCAACACTTCTGGTGTCTTATCAAGTGATGGCAGTGAATGTAGAATAAAGGGTTTTAAAATATTCAAATCAATCAAACATCCCTCGCTAGAGGAAACGCTGTTATATAAGCTGCAATGGCCAATCAAAATTAAAGTATATGAGAATTCAAAAAACTTGGCAACGAACTTATTATATAATAATTATTTAATATTTTAATGTTAGGGTAGACTAAAATATAATTCTTTCTAACTAATATATATTAAATTATACTATAAAATTCAAAATTCAAAATTACCAATTTAAAATTTAATCTATATTAAGTTTAAAATTATAAAATTATTTAAAGAAGAAACTGAGGTTTCTTCTTTAAATAAATTCATAATCGCTGTGTTCATACATATTTTGTTTATTTCCGAGTACTTTCGACATACCACAAATATAGATATGTGTATGTATGTGTGTGTGTCAGTCTTTTAATATAAGTCTGAGTTTGTATTCCTCGTTGTTGTTTGAAAAGACGGATTTTACATCGTGTTTCATTTGAACCTGTAACTAACTCCATTTCAACATTTTGAAATGCTTTTTGTTTTGTAATATAAAAAACTATGAACAGCTAAAAGAAAAAAAAAGTATATCGATTGAAAATGCAGAAATGCGCATAATTTCTGGTCTTTTTCCCTCTCTTTTTTTCATTTTTTAATCTTCTTTAGAGAGATTAGAATTGAGTAACCATCTTGCAACCCGTAAATCATTTGTGGGAGACTGGGAGAAGGGAGAAATCTTGCAAATCTTTCCGCGCCGATTTCTCGTGTTCCATGAAGCACGAAGGGCCGTGAGAAGGCACAAATTGAAGCATTGTTGTAACGAAGGGGTTCCATAATGCCAAGTGCGGTTCCAAGAGTCTTAAATGTTGAAATATTACGGAATGTCACGAGAGTGCAAACCTTGATGACATTCAGCGTGTCTTCGAGCTGTAGCATCGTACTTTCCTGCAACAGAGCTGAGGAATTGAAAGAAAATATTTCCATTAAACCCTAAATGTCACTTGATGATGACCGGGGAGAAAAAAAAGGATGGAACGTAATGAAAGTATGTCTGTTAATTTAAAAATCATTCGTCGAAATAAAACGGTGAATTTCAACATGGCTGAAACATTAAAAGCTCTCAACATTTCAAATAAGTTGTCGTAGAAGGAAAAAATTTAGGTTTACAGCAAGATTTGAACCATAAAACCTTGAAAGATGCGCTTTTTAAAAAAATGCCACGTCTCTTTAGGATTTAATCACTTATGCCTAACCGCAATCATAAATTGAATTTTAAATTTGAATCATTATATTGAGTCAGTTGCCAAGAAACATGGTTCACTGTGTCATATTAAACAAATTTTGTAGCATTTATTCTTACACATTTATAAATCTACCATTTGTCTATGCATTAAATATAGCTGTTACACCTGGTCTGGTGCTTCTGCTATGTATTTAGAGAATCTGCAATCTTATCGGTCTTGACCTGGCATCACGGCTTCAGTCACTTTCCTATTTCTGTAACGCAACTTCCCTGTGCCGTTTGTATAAATATTTTAATCGTAATTATTCTGATGATTTTTCCTGGTTGTTACCTAGACTTTATGAATTTAAGCGCAGTAGTAGATTGTCGACAAAGTCTCATCATTTTACAGTTAAAATCTTCAGATGGAACCGTAAGTTCTATGCTAATACTTTCTTCTCTCGCACTTCTCGCTTGTGAAATTCTCTTCTGTCTTTTTGCTTCCCAGTTAATTTTGATCTTCAAAAATTGAAATGCAATGTGAAATCGTTATCTTATGTTTTCTTAATTCTTTTATTGTTCTCTCTCCGTAATAATGTTTTCTTCCTCATATTATCCCACAGTGAGTTGCCCCTTTCGTCTTAGTGTCTTTATTGCCTTGCTTGGGGTGAAATGATTAAAATAAATTGTGGGTTCTGCGCTGTGCACTAGAAAAACAGGGGAAAACTGTAAGTCGTATCGGGTAAGTGGATCTTGTAAATATTGTTGCAGAGTACGAACAGACAATATAGCACGGATTGTACATTTGGTGCTATGTGGTTATATACAAATTAGGGAAAGGACAAAAAAGAGCTCTTAGCATAAACCACTTACAGTTGTGCAAAATGAATGTAAAGCTGCTCCTGGGTCTTAACCGTGCAATAAGGTACCTGAAGAAGGAAGGGTATAACTATGGGAAGGAAGACAGACGTTGTTGGATCATCGATGTAATGATCCCAGGGGATGTTGCGAAGAAGAAAAGAGATTTGAAACGTGAAATCATACGTTTGTGGGGTTTTAATTACCGTAATTCCTCAAGCATTTTTTCTAAAAAAAATGCAAAATTAGGTGTGCGTATTATGCACAGATACAAAAAATCTTTAAAAAGTTGCCGTTTCATAGCTCGATTTCAGTTGCGAAATGAATACTCACCACAAACATGCAACAATTTGACACTAACATTCGGCGATTGCAACCCCATAAGGAAATATGCACCTAACAATACTTACAAATGTTAAAATAAAATAAGAATTATCATAAAACTGAATTATAATATTATTATTTTATGTTTAAAACCATTTTTTATGAAAAACAACATACATATTCGATAAAATTTACAATTTATCGAACAAAAACAAGTTAATGAGTCTGCGCAGTAGGCATAATATAGGTATTTCCGTTTCCTTTTAGAATCGTGATGATCGGAAATTTTGATAAATATCTTCAATTACAGCTTGAATAAGAGTAGGAAACACTGGCGAGGTACAATTTATAGGGTTTGATTACCAAAAAAAGGGAGAATTACGGTAAGTAGAATTTTTTTTTTTTTTTGCTGCTGTTGTGAACGCACTTGGAAGAAAAAAGTAGTCCTGCTTCGGACAGCCAGAATTCGGAGAATGCTTTTTGTTTCTGCAGAAGTTGATGACAGGATTCATTGCCATTTGTTAGAACTCGTCCCTAATTACTAAATTAAGATATAAGTTCTGCTTAAGAAAAAAATATTATGACTGAGTTAGTAATATTAGAGTACTATGGAGCTAGGTTGAAGTACTCGTTTCCTAGGGTCTTTGGGTAAACATTAGTCTCATATTTGCATATAAGACCTGGAGGGTATTTTGCATATAGGATCCAGATGATATTTAGCATATAGGACGCGGAGGGTATTTTGCATATAAGATCCGGATGATATTTAGCATATAGGACGCGGAGGGTATTTTGCATATAGGACCCGGATGATATTTAGCATATAGGACGCGGAGGGTATTTTGCATATAGGACCCGGATGATATTTAGCATATAGGACGCGGGGAGTATTTTGCATATAGGACCCGGATGATATTTAGCATATAGGACGCGGAGGGTATTTTGCATATAGGACCCGAATGATATTAAGCATATAGGACGCGGAGGGTATTTTGCATATAGGATCCGGATGATATTTAGCATATAGAACGCCAAGGGTATTTTGCACATAGGACTCGGATGATATTTAGCATATAGGACGCGGGGGTATTTTGCATATAGGATCCGGATGATATTTAGCATATAGGACGCGGGGAGTATTTTGCATATAGGACCCGGATGATATTTAGCATATAGGACGCGGAGGGTATTTTGCATATAGGACCCGAATGATATTAAGCATATAGGACGCGGAGGGTATTTTGCATATAGGATCCGGATGATATTTAGCATATAGAACGCCAAGGGTATTTTGCACATAGGACTCGGATGATATTTAGCATATAGGACGCGGGGGTATTTTGCATATAGGATCCGGATGATATTTAGCATATAGGACGCGGGGAGTATTTTGCATATAGGACCCGGATGATATTTAGCATATAGGACGCGGAGGGTATTTTGCATATAGGATCTGGATGATATTTCGCATATAGGAATCGGAGGATAATTCTTTGCTATTTTTGCGCGAAAAAAAGTCCGTCTTATAATAATTATGTTAATTCGTACTAGTCTGCAAATGAGTTTCATTTGTGCAATGATTTATTAAGGAGCCTTGGTAACAAGCAATAATTGTTAACTTGAAATTTAATGTTGCCTTATATTTTATCCAAAATACCGATGGGGGTCGGCAAAATTCTCAATTGAACATATTTTGTGAAAATATAAGGATCATAACTCCCAGTTATGAGGGCAAAAACGTAAAAGAGGTTTACAACTCTACTGATGTCACTATGTTAATCTTGCAAGCCGTTAATAGTTTTTGGTTCTTTAATGGTAGGTCCGTGAATATAGTCTCGTACCTTAAAAAAAGAAAGCTAGTAGAGGCGTTTTAGAGTCTGAAATAAAATTACTGCATAACAACAGAGCTTAACTACCGTTTTTTGTTTGTTTTATTATTCTAATACTAACTACCAAGCGGTGAGGAAAAAACAACTGTCTTAGCCACAGTGTAGGTCAAATATTGAATGTAAACAGAAGCATAGTTTTATTTTTAGAAATGACGTCTAAAGAGCGGCGATTCTGCCAGTATCAATTTTATCAAACATTGGACTAAAATTCACCGGTTTTGTAGACATAGCACTCAACGCAGAAAGAGTATTAACAGATGACAGCATGTATAAAGACTGTACAGTATTAATATCGAATGAAAAATAAAAAAAAAATCCATTTGTGACAACTTGCATCAAGTAACGGCCTACATCAGGCTACGAATAGCCATTGCGATGAACGGAACAAAAGACTTATAAGTGGAAGAATGTTCTATAAGGATGAGAATTGGGAAATATCCAACCATTTTCTAGATTGATGTCCAAATTTGATTACTAAAAATGGTTAGCTCTTTGTAAAATGAGACGTCATATTTTAATCTTGTCACTTATACGATGTCATTATCATGGCCATTTCGACAGAGGCGTAATGCTTATTTGGCTTAATAATCACTTATTGCCTTGGAAAGACCTCGCTGGTTCCAATTATTTTTTATTATATTAACATGAATTTTTACACGACCAGTCTTTGTCTATTTACGTATTTTTGATCAGTATTATTTTTATCTTAAATTATTATTCTTCATTTATACCAGAAATATTAATAGCAGAAATCTTCATTTTTTAGTAAAGAATACGCAATCATTATATTTTTTTTTTACTCATATTCGTTTTCATTTTAATTGTTTTATTTGTACTGGTAATAGTAGTAATATTAACTATTTTTTTAGATCGAGTATAGTCGGCCATTATTAATTTTAGACTTATATTCCTTGCATTTAATTACACTTGGCTCATTTGCAATATTCGTTATAACAGTAAAATATATAATCATTTATTCGATGAAATATCGTCAACATTTATTGTATAAAATACAATTTTGGCACAAGGCCGAAAATGAGGGGAAAAGGCCTGAGGCTGGTTGTCACTATCTTATACCAAGCTAATCCGATTCACTCGTTACAATTTGCACATTCACTACAATAACTTCAATCCCTCATCATTCAATCCTCCATATACAACAATACTGCATACTCTCAGGGGACTTACATAAAACACCCCATGGCATAAAATTTAACGATTATAAAATTCTATATATAAAAATCTGTCGATGATACGTAATGAGGGGTAGGGAGGAAATGAACTTAAAAACAAACTAAAATATCAAAACAAATATTCAAATAAAAGGATAACTGATGTTAGATAGACCAGTCAAACCCTCAAAAGAACTAAGAGAAGACGCTGTATTCTGTCTTTAGACAAAATCAAGAAGCTCTTCTCACTAAAATGAAATATTGTCAAACATTATTAAACGTTTTTACGAATAATACTTTCATAATGACAAAAGTATGCAGGCGTAGGCTTTAAGAAAGCTTTACTCAACTGAGAATACAAGGTTTGCATATAGTGTCCTTTTTTCGTCCCAGTAAACAGAAATAGCTCTCTCAAAGAGGAGAGTAACAAAACAAAGGGAGACTACTCTTGATTATTCATAGCAACTTTCATCTTAATTATACCTGTTTTATTTACACTAGTAATGCTAGTAGAAGAAATATTAGCTTAAATTTTCATTAGATGAACATTTTTAGTCATTAAGTTTTTGACTAGTAGTAATTTCATTTTAATTTCAATTGCGTTTTTTCTATGATCCTAGAATGACATTTTTTTTAATCATATCACACCAAGTAAGGCAATAAAGGCACTGAAACGCAAGGGGTTATGAGAGAAAATAATTATTAGAGAGAGAGAGAGAGAGAGCAATAAAAGAAAAGAAATTAAGAAGTTTTTAAAGTTCAAAGTTAATTGTGAAGCAAAACGCGACGAGGGAGTTCCACAAGAGAAGAAACTGTTAGCATAGAACTTACGGTTACATCTATCAATTTCAGCTGTAAAAGGATGAGACCTAGCTGCCAATCTAGTATTTCGCTTAATTTAAGAATTTAAGATTTAAGAAATTGCGAGGAAAAGCAACTAAAACAAAGATGAAAATTAAATTATAAGTTCGAATCAGGATTGTATTAGGTTGGTGCAAAAATAATGTCGTTTTCTCACATATGTTACTATGTGAGAAAACGACATTACTTTTGCACCAACCTAATATAACATTAGCTTTTCTATTTGATCGACATCCATCTTAGTTCCTATAAACGTGTCGATTTGTGCTTTTCTATTTGCTATAATACAATTAAATTCGTTAGTGGAGTGATCTAATTAACGCGAGAGCTCGATTCCTAAGTTCTTGTGCCAGATTAAGTTTAGCAAATATTAGCTAGAGTCATAAATAATTTCCATTTTTTTTGGGGGGGACGGATTGTAATGATGTGTGTTTAATGGCAAAAGTACGCAGGTGTAGGCTTTAAGAAAGCCTTATTCAACTGAGAATACAAGGTTCGCGTATAGTGTCCTTTTATAGTCACAGTAAACAGAAATGGCTCTCTCAAAGAGGAGAATAAAAAAACAAGGGGAGACCACTGTTGATTATTCATAGCAGAGTGTATCATTCCAGCTCCTAGTCATACGATGCAGTTAAGAATAAATTTGAAGTACGCTAAAAAACATAAGCGTTTTGGAACGTAATTTCATTCGAATTATCTGAGTCCAGCGGCAGTCGTTAATGTCACATATCATATTCGGTATATAGACGCACGCCCTCGACGAAATGCCGTGTGACACAAGGTAAAGTTTAATATGGGTTTATCGACAGTACGGTGAAAAGACTCTTGAAGTTCCCTCAGTACTGCCCCATTTTAGAGAAACCTCAGACGCCAGGCAATAAACCCAGTCCCCTCCCGAAGGGATAGTACTGCTTGTGTGGATGGCCCCCTGGGAATTGAGCAAATATTATTGGTAGAAGAGTTCGCTCTTTTGCCGGCGAGAATAGGATACTTGCGTATCGAGATTTACTTGAAAAGCCAGGTTGTGACACAAGGACGTTTTTTAACGTGGGGACCCGAATGTTTCCACCCGGGCCGCTGATCGAAGCTGGCCTTAGCTTGTCTAAGCTGGTCAAAGCTAGTCATAGCCAGTCATACCACCGCTACGTAACAGATGTTATGCAACAGTCAGGGGAACGGAAGGGAGGAGAGAAGGTCCCCAGCACGAAACAGATAATACATCTAGAGAATCTACTCTGACGGTAAAAACACCTTTCTCCTCCTCTTGCGTATCATATCCTGTCCTTCCAATACTGCTTGTGCACTTAAATAGTCGCTATGCCTTAGCTATGCTAATGAAGCAGTCATTTATAAATCACAACAATTAGCTTTAGAATGCCTGTGGCATCGTACACAGTGGTTTCGTGTTTTGTTTTATGGCATATGAACACTTCAATGAGTTATTTAATGCTGACAAGATTTTTTATTGCTGGTAATATTTTTTCAAAAATGTATTGCTGCTAAAAGATTTTTCCAAAGAAGTATTACTGGTATTAAAACCTATTTTTATACTTTCATAGTGTTTTGACACCTTATTTTTGGCGGGGGGGAGGGTAACTATTTGCCTATACCCGAAACCCTGATTGATGCTACCACCCTGAATCAGGTTGGACTTGGGCAATTAAAAGATGATTCCACGCTCCTCAAAACCTTCTGATCAAAGGCCTTGCCCATTTATCGTCTTACCCAGGACGCGGATGTTGTTTATCTTCTTACCCAGGACGCAGACGTAGTTTATCGTCTTACCCAGGACGCAGACCTAGTTGATTGTCTTACGCAGGACGCGGATGTAGTTTATCCTCTTACCAAGGACGCGGATATATATCGTCTTACCCAGGACGCGGATGTAGTTTATCCTCATATCCAGGACGTCGTACTCAGTGAATTGAAGAAAAATATAAGCCCCATTATGCCTCAGATGTAGTAACAGTTCATCGCAAATAATGGTGAATATATAACTGAATATATTTGTATTTAATAAACAAAAACACAAATTATTTATGACATAACTTGTGAATTACGTTGGTCACCTAGTCGAAAGTGTAGCGAGTTCAACTCTCACTAGGTTCTCGACATTTTTGGTCTGGTATCAGATTCG
The DNA here is from genome assembly GCA_963932145.1 of Acanthosepion lycidas. Classification (NCBI taxonomy): domain Eukaryota; kingdom Metazoa; phylum Mollusca; class Cephalopoda; order Sepiida; family Sepiidae; genus Acanthosepion; species Acanthosepion lycidas. Next base: position 12,253,183 of record OZ010586.1, read on the forward strand.
GCTAAACTCAGAAAATACCGATCAGGGTAAATAAATGGTTATTTTTACAAAATATACCACATGAAAATTCCAAATGTATTTTTTAAGGAGAACCACTGATCTGAAAGAAACAGACTGTATGTCAGATTTTATGATGTAAATCGATGTATTTAAAATAAAGTTGGCATTAACCAAATATTCTAAATAAGGATACATTTTAAAAGCTGAAATTTGTGTAAATATATTGCAAGGTATAAATATATGCTGCAAATTTTATTAACATGGGTTGAAACCAATTTTATAATGGAAACAGTGCATTGCATAAGAAAATCTGATACAAATATATATACACTGACTGGGATAGATAGATAGATAGATAGATAGATAAATCTAAACAGAGTAACACTGAGATAGATAGATATGAGAGAGACTGAGATAGATAGAAAGAAAGAAAGATAGATTCGTTTTCTACGACTTATCAACCCATTGCAGGTCATTTAAAGCCAGAAAATTTTAGACTGTAAGATTTTTCGTTTTGGGGGTAATAATGATTTAGTGATACAAGTTTTACTAATTAACCCATAGCTGAGGAGATGATGTGGATTCCCGCCTTTCCTAAGGGTATTTCCGCATAGGTGAATATAATAAAGCCAACTGAAATTGGAACTCGGCTCTTCGATTAACAATTCCACTACATCACGCGCACAACCAAGGTTACAGAATCTGGCATTCCGAAACGGTCACCCATCTAGGTACTGACCAGATCTGACATTGCTTAACTTCGCTGATCGTATGGGAACCGATTTTGAAACGTGATGTGACCGGAAACTTAGCCAGCTTAGATAGATAGATAGATAGATAGATAGATAGATAGATAGATAGATAGATAGATAGATAGATAGATAGATAGATAGATAGATGTGAATAGAGTAGAGTAGAGTAGAGTAATTATAAAGGTTTGGGGGGGGTTGGGGGGGTCAAATTCTTCGAATTGGACTGAATGGTATCCAAAGGTTCTTGCAATCCAGTCTTCGTGTAATTCCAGACTTTAAAACAAAATCGCACTATTCGCTGCTCATCTCAACCTGGATTGACATTAGATAATTCCTTTGATCTTGTCTAAGATGTTTCAGGACATTAAGAAACGCCAGCGTACATACGCCATTCGAAGAACAGTTCTTATGGCTATTAAAATATTCCTAAACTTTAGGTGGCACCGTATTTTCTTTTCTAAGTAATTTACGCTCGGTCACCATAACATGCAACATTTCAGTCAACCCCAGACTATCTTTTTGAGAGAGACGTTATTTACCCAATAGTAATCCTAGTAATAGATCTTTCAAGGATATTATCCAGTTTGAAAATTACATTTTAGGATCATTTTCAGTTAAATATATTAAACAGTTAACGCTCCATTCCGATGGCATCTGGCATTTCAATTAGTATATATGAATGAAGACAAAAGACAACTTAACTTAGATGACGTATTTCGCCCTCTATACGCAGACGAATTCTTTCGTTTATTAGGCACTGAACTGTATCAACTCACGTCCATGAACTTGCATGACGTTTCCGCTAGCGGTTAGCCTAATAAACGAAAGACTTCGTTTGTGTAGAGAGGACGAAAGACAGCGGCTAAGATATGTTTTCCTTATGTCTTTATTCATATTGTTCTTTTACCGATTTACTGATACATATATATATATATATATATATATATATATATATATATATATATGTTTTATTAAAAACGACAGACAAGGTACTATGGTTAAGCTTTATATTTAATTTTTCCTCTGTTCAAACAAGAGCTTTCTTTTCGGGACAAAGAGCGTGTAAAATCTGTCCAAATGTTTATCAACCGGACTAAATAAATAATTACATCGGTTACACAACTACATGCTTATCCAGACGTCTTACGTTACACCTATCTGATCACAGCTCCATTAGAACTCATTTAAACACACACAAACTTACCAGATTCCATTAGAAACATACTAGTAGAAAACACAAATATAATAACTGCATCCACCTGTAAAAAAATATTAAAAGTAATGGAAGCTTTAATAGTAAAAAAGAAAAGGCCAACTCTTAACAATATTAACTACAAACAAGGCCCCAATATGCTAACCGTATTCGGAAGTAAAAACATCCCTACAACACACTAAAACATACACATAATGCACACACTCAATTAAGCTGAAAAATTGAATCATCCTTGATAATGGCTAAAGTTATAGCCGAAAGTGCTCGGAATTATAAGACATTTGGACAGTTTTTACACATACTTTGTCAAGAAAAGAAAGCTCTTGTTCGAACATAAGAAAAATTAAATAATTAGCTTAACCGTAGTACCTTGTCTGTCGTTTTTAATGAAACATGCATAAACGAAGGATTGCTGCCTAAATATACAAATATATATATATATATATATATATATATATATATATATATATATATATATATATAACACTAATAAACTTATAAATGTAAGCAGCTATTCTCGTACGGCAAAACCTTAAGTGTTTTAGCTTGTGAATGAACAAACCAATGCCCAAGGGAAAAAAAGGGTAAAAAAAAAAAGAAAGAACTAAGAATATGGACTTCCGGCGAAAATAATCGTCTAGAATCTAAGTTCAGAGTCCATAGAATAAAACTTTCAACCGAGGAAAGTAAAATAACTAAACAAAGTACTCAATACGCTAAATAGAGCAAAATAAGTAAATAAACCTAAAGAGCCAGACTAACCTACCTAGGTGTCACCTGAACAGATCTTCCAGGTAAAGCCTGCTGAAAAGGAAAATTATGAAAGAGTATTTATTGCTAAAACCAAACATAACCATGACGACATTTTTTTTTTTGTTGTTGTACAGTAAAGTACATACCCACCTCCGTTTGGCTTCTTTTATTATTATTATTTTTTTTTTTTTTTTTTTTTTTTTGTCACATGGTCATGGTTATTTTTGGTTTTTGCAATAAATACTCTTCCATAATTTCCCTTTTCAGCCAGGATTACCCTGAAGATCCATTTAGGTGAAACCTAGGTAGGTTTGTCTGGCTCCTTAGGATTATCTTAGGTTTTGCTCTACTTATTGTATTAAACACTTTACGTAGTTGTCTTTTTACTCGTTTTGGTTTGTTTTGGTTTTTTTTTCTTTGGATTTGAGGTTAAACAATGTTCTTGGTTCTTTTTTTATTTCCTATTTTTCATCGGGTACCGATTTGTTCTACTGCAAATTGAGCTATCCGAGGTTTTTCTAAACGAGTATTACGATATATATATATATATATATATATATATATATATATATATATATATATATATATAAGGGTACAATTTTCAGCATTCAATCAAGAAGAAAATGAATAATATACTTTCAGATAGATAGATAGATAGA
>OZ010586.1:12261559-12279059 GCA_963932145.1 Acanthosepion lycidas
CTAAAGTGGTGGAAAGAAAAGCCAAAACTCTCTATTCGGTTAGATATGTTTTAAATAAAAGTAAAAATTCTAAAATGTCCAGCACCTGTCGTTCGTGTGCATGTGTAATCACAAGTAAACTTTTTTCCACTTAGTCATACAATTTTCCCAATACTGTTCTTGATATACAAAAAATATATATCATATTATCTTATATATATATATATATATATATTGGATCATTGTAAAAGTTTGTGACTGATTAGATGGAAAATGAAAATTTTACAGTGATCTAATATTATCAAATTTATATATATATGTATATATATATATATATATATATATATATATATATATATATATATAGGTTCCGTTAAATATCAACAATTTTTATTTTTTCTTATTGTTTATTTTTTTTATAAATATTTAAATATAAATTGTCAATGTCTTCATACTTTTGGCTTTCAAAACCAATTTGGAGTCTATACTGGGGTTGATAAGACAGACGAATTATATTTCGTCTGTCGAAATAATCTTATTCCTCATATGAGGCGAAATTGGATTTTATTATATATATATATATATATATATATATATATATATATATATATATATATATATATATATATATAGTCTCATTTTATCTGCAACGCTTATTAAACAAATCACAAAAGAAAAGAAAATTTCAGTTTTTAACAAAATAGCAAATTGGACGCGAAATTCTCAAATATGTCATCACTAGAGTGTTAGAAGGAATGTCAAAAAAATGGCTTTTGCTAAGATGTGAAATTGTGGAGAACCTAATACATTAATTGGGCAGTGATAAGAAACATCGGACTCCTTTTCTTTTCTACTAGATTCAAATTCTCTAACAGAGTTATATTCCAGATTGCGGCATGAAAAAGCATTTCCTTTGCGTAATATGGTGATTGACTGTTGAACCAAAGCACCGATTCATTTGATACAAACTTTATGACATCTTGTAAACCCCATCCTTCGAATATTTCTAAACTATTTGTTATTTTTTAAAATATTATTTGCCTTTTGGTAAGTCTTTCTTCTTTTCATCCTCTAATAAAATCGTCCTGTCAAAGTCTCTTATTTGGTCTCTATCATTCCATTTGTCATAAACATTTCTCTATACTTTGATTGTCGCCATGGCGTCTTACGCAATACACACTGACATTATCATATGTGGTATGTCCTCTCAAAGAAGGATGAACAAAATAACTGGCGAAAAAATTAACGTCTTCAAATCTCTATGTATCGTTTCACAATCAGGTTACAAAAAAAATTTTGTTATTTGTCAAACGAGTTGCTGCCCACTCTAGCAAATCATTTCGACTATCCTGATCGGCAGAAGTAGTTCCGGCCGAATTGTGTCACCTCCCTTCTGGGGATCTTTCAAACACAACGTGGGCGCAGAAAAAGCTGACAGAACAACTGCTCGGAAACTCACGTGGAAGTCACAGAACTAAAATCACACCTAGTGCCGGGACTAGCATAGGACTACAACGCTCTCACGATCATAAGGCGACTAGAAGGCCTCTCTCTCTCTCTCTATATATATATATATATATATATATGTGTGTGTGTGTGTATGTGTGTGTGTAAAAATTCGCCAATTAACCTATAGATAAAGACAATATGCTTTAAGAAAAAATGTCTTTTTCCTTAATAGACACACACACACACATATATATATATTTATATATATTTATATGTATATATGAGAGTATTACTAAATATATATATATATATATATATATATATATATATATATATATATATTCAGTTGCATGGGTAGTAGTTTGTAACCCCGGATTTCAAAAAATTTATCAGAATTAACCTATAAAGACAATACGCATTAAGAAAAACAATGTCTTTTTCCTTAATACATATATATACATATGTGTTTGTATATTAATATATATATATATATATATATATATATATATATATATATATATATATATATATATATATATATATGTATTACTGAATATATACATATATATATATATATATATTCAGTTGCATGGGTAGTAGTTTGTAAAATTTCTCAGAATTAACCTATAGATAGACAATATGCATTAAGAAAAAATGTTTTTTTCCTTAATATATATATTGTTATGGAGTGGTTTCACAGTGGAGGCTTGTATTTGTACTAAGTCGGCCCTAAAATAGGTTCGACGTACAAAACGTTAGGAACTTGATATAATAGGTAATGACGCAGAGTAATCTAGTTGTGGTCGCTGATACTTTAGTATCCGACTAACGGTCGTCCGGCATCGACCGACTGAGCGACCCACTGAGCCGACTCCTACTTATTATAGGTGGGAGAGTCTATTAACAATAGAATAGGTGTGTTCCACTATAACACACACACACACACACACACACACATATATATATATATATATATATATATATATATATATATATATATATATATATATTCAGTTGCATGTGTAGTAGTTTGTAACCCCGGATTTCACAAATAATCAAACACAAATAGGCATAAATAGTTTGCTTGATGATCGCAAAAGCGTGAAACCCGGGGTCACAAACATGCCACTGAATATGTTAACTCTATCACGCATATTGGCCACTTTCCACTAAGTACGGCGCATATAATACACACACACACACACACACATACATATATATATATATATATATATATATATATATATATATAACGGAGAGATTATAGTTGTTCCAACGAGAGAAAAGTGTATATTTTAAAGAGATCCATTCCCTATACCTTAGCACATAGGATTTGCCTAAAATAATGACAAAAAAGCGAGCTTAACCCACACCACTAATAGACAATGGTTTTGAACTAGCGGAAACAATACCTTTAAACCAACTATGAAACCCAAACAAATGCAAGAGCAAACAAATTCGATCATCCGTCTCAACACACAAGGACAATCCAGAACTATTTACGGAAATAACAAGAAATTTAGACCTACTTAAGAGGAATGGTAAAATGAAGATATTTCCAAAACCGACCAAAATAATTAAAAGCAAACGTCAATCAAAAAACCTAAAACACAATTAAACCTCATCCAAATGTAATCAACCCACAATGTAAGGAGGCACAAAATCCAACAAGAAAAAATGTTGGGGGTGTGATATCAATATAGAAGGAATCCCCTACACTTTTTAAAACCCTACAACAACATTGACACTAAAGAAAAACTTAAACTGAATCTCCAAAAATTTGATTTATGTACTCAGATGCACAAAATATAACAATTCCTATATCGGTATCACTCGAGCACTAAACAACAGAGTTTCCCTCCACAAAAGCAACATTAACTTATCAGACAACAGAAAACTGTATCACAACACATCTTCTAATCCAACAAAGGTAATTTTAAAATTATGCCAATATATTAATGGCCTTAAAACCAATTTTTACACCTTCACAGAACTTTGACCCCAGTTTGGGTGTCAACTATTTGCCCATAGCTGGAACCCTAAAAGGCGCTCCACCCCGGATCAGGGTAGGCCTGGGAACACCAGCAATTAAGAGGTAGTCCCACGCTCCTCAAACCCCCTGATCAGAGGTCTTGCTGTCGGATGTAGTTTATCGTCTTACCCAGGACGCGGATGTAGTTTATCGTCGTACCAAGGACAAAACCATAGTCTAGTTCTATTTTAGACTGCGCTGTTTTGGTTGGCAGCCAGAAAGTAGGTGAGGTTTAGCGCAATGGTAATGGTAACAATTTGCACGTCTATCAGATCGTCATTGTCATTTAGATCTATCTTTGAGCAAACGCAAAAACGTTTCAAAATTATTCTCAGAAACGTATGAACAATGGCTACAGAGCAGATCTATAGCAAATACTGTACTTGAACGTAAATTAATATTATATGAAATTAAGTTATCTGCTCCCGTCAGTGCATTAGTGCAATAGTGTTAGGCGGTGGCGCATTGGATCGCTAAATTGGTCCGATGGGTTCAACGGGTGAACAATTTACCGCTTGATTCGATGCGATTTTCAAGCTGAAGTAATTTGATAGCATCGCTTTTCAGAGGTGACATCTGCAAAATATGACATTACATATTTTCTGCCTTTACAATACTTCAATACCGTCTTTCATTCTTCTTTTGTCTTGTTAATATTTTCAAATTCACATTAAGTTGAATAATTCTTCTTAAAGCTTAATTAATTTCCCCGTTACTATTCTTAATAAAGACAAGACATAAGTGATCAAATAGATTCATTTAATCAAATTATTGTCTAATTAAACGAATTCTTCAAGGAGCGACATTATAATCAAACGATAAAAGAAAAACGCTCATATATTTCAAAGCCTGTCTACAATGCATATATATAAAACTTAATATACATACATATCTCCATATGAAGTGATTTTTGATTTTTTTGTTTATTAATTATTTGCTCTGTAATAATAAATACATTGAGTTCTTTTTGTGGATCAGTTTTAATATTTTCTATTACTAGGATCCACTTGGATTATATACCAATGGATTTGTTACCTTTACTATACGTGTATATATATATATATATATATATATATATATATATATATATATGTATGTATGTGTGTGTGTGTGTGTGATACGTACGCACGCGCGCGACCGCGTGTGTGTGTGCGTGTGTAATACAGCGTGCACAGTTACTACGCAGATCATGTACAAAATTCCGGAGAAAAATACTTTGATTCAATGCATAGCGCACATATACTACACTGACCACTGATCATAGGCGGAAGTACCAGGGACTGACACAGATACTACAGACTGATGAAAGACAAATGTCCGAGAAGCAAAACTATGATTTTAACTCAAAGATACTATACTGATCACAAACTGGGGTTCCGATATAAACATAAATAATACCATCATTTTTTACGGGTTGAGTGCGAATATTTAACATTGAGATTAAAGTAATTTTACTCAACTTTTTAACAGTGACGTTAGTTGGTTAGTTGGTTAGTTGGTTGCTTCGTTGGTTAGTTGATTGCTTGCTTCGTTGGGTATTTAGTTGATTGGTTAGTTGGTTGGTCTGTTGGTTGGTCTGTTGGTTGGTTCGTTTTTTGGCTAGTTATTTGGTTGGTTAATTGGTTGCTTGGTTGGTTCGTTGGTTACTTGTTTGGTTAGTTGGTTGATTTGTTCGTTGGTTCGTTGGTTCGATGGTTGGCTAGTTGGTTGGTTCGTTGGTCAGTTGGTTAGTTGGTTCGTTGGTTAGTTCGTTGGTTGGTTGTTCGTTGGTTCGTTGGTTGGTTCGTTGGTTGGTTCTTTGGTTAGTTCGTTGGTTGGTTCGTTGGTTGGTTCGTTAGTTAGTTGGTTGGTTGGTTCGTTGGTTAGTTGGTTGGTTAGTTCGTTGGTTGGTTGGTTCGTTGGTTGGTTTGTTGGTTACTTGGTTGGTTGTTCGTTGGTTGTTCATTGGTTGTTCGTTGGTTGGTTCGTTGCTTGATTCGTTGGTTGGTTGGTTGGTTGGTTGGTTGGTTATTTAATACCGAAATCAAAATATTTTGCACTCAATTTAATTTCATTTATTTTGGTGATAACAGTGTTTTAGTTATACAAGTTTTATTAATTAACCCATAGCTGGAGGGAGAAGAGGTGGATTCATATCTTTCCCAAAGATATTTGCACGTAAGTAAATATAACAAAATCAACGGAAATTGGAACTCAGTTCTTGAATTAACAATTCCGAGCCATTATCCATTACACAACCCGCACATCCACGCTTACAGCACCTCATATTCCCAAGCGACCTCCCATCTAAGTACTGACCAGGCTCGACGTTGCTTGACTTCGGTAATCGTACGGGAACCGATGTTCTAACGTAATGTGGTCGTAATCCTAAAGTAGATAGGGTTCTCTAGTATTGGATATCAGCCAGTGTAAGAAAAGAAATGAATGAAAAAGCACACGATATTTTTCAAAAAAACATCAAAATAATAAATAAAAGAAATCTGTAGAGAGTCGTGATCGTCTTCCGTTGTGTCGACATGGCCTTAAAAAATCTCTTTAACATTTTGCGGACATGATAGCTTCCTGGAGATTGGTTTTTACGGCTTATCAACCTTTTGCATCCGAATATTCGAAAGTGCGTAATGACTTGAACCCCTACCGAATTACAAACAGATAGGCTCTTGAGGTTTGTTTGTTCAAATGTTGTTGTTCTTTTATGTGCTGTGTCCCTTCAGATCGTAGGCGATCATGGCCCTCCACCACCTCCTGTCCCTTGTAGCTCATAATAAGTTTTGTCTTTTTGTTATTTCTCACAGACCCTGTTCTAATATCCATTTGCTCCACATTATCAAGTATTTTACTCGCTGCTTTCCTCTTTCCTTCTATCTCTCCTGTGAGTATCAGATTTTCCAACCCCTCTTTCCTCGTCCAGTGCCCCATATATATTCAGCTACCTCTTCCTGATGTTAAGTATAAGTTTCATATTTGTTTCCATTTTCTCCAAAACCTCGTCGTTGCTCACATATTCGCTGTTTTTCACATGTTTACAAGTAATTACTGTATTTAAACTTTTACTAAGCGGGTGTGGCTGGCTTAAACATTGGAATTGGTAAACAGAATTCAAACCCAGCGTGGAATATTAATGCCCCTGGAAAACGCGTGAATTCATCACTACCCTGCGCTTCGCCTTGAGTGAACACAGTGGCAGTTTCACATCCTTTAGCCGCAGCAATCTAGTCTCATCAAAATTGTTATGCGACTGAAACAGCAGATGTATCATTTTCGGTGTGTGGAATCCGGTGTGTGGAATCCGGTGCTGCTCAATTTTATGTAGGAATAAAAATAAAAATATATATTGTTTTACGTTATTTCGGATAATGCCTTGATTTCTGTAAAATTAAGAAAATTTCAAATAAGGAATACATTTCTTCAAAGAAACGACAATTCGATTCTTTCTCCTGACTCTAAAATATTTCCGTTATAAACAGGTGTGCATTTCTTCATTTTCATCTACTCTCTCCAATAAATTTATTTGTTTCCCACAAGTTCTTGCACTTTGCAATTTTTTTTAAAGTTTTGTCGCTCAGTATAAACAATTTACTACTGCTTCCCAGGTTGACAAGGGAGAGCAAAGTGTAATTTCTAATCATGCAAATTACACCACAGTGTCAAACATTTGTAAAAATTAAATGGAGTCTCCAAATGTTTGAGAAAAATTTTCTTTAAAGAAAAAAATAATGTCTTGTTTAAAAAAGAATTAAAAATCTCTCACGCTCTACATATATATATATATATATATATATATATATATATATATATATATATGTGTGTGTGTGTGTGTGTGTGTGTGTGTGTGTGTGTGTGTGTTTGGTTGAATAAATTACAAACATTATGTCTGCCATTTTTATTATAATCCTTTCATGTTCACGAATATTCTTCCGTATATTACAATATATATAATAATATAATAATATAATATATATATATGTAGCGTGTATATATATATATATATATATATATATATATATATAAGTGGACATTGAAGTCAACACTCAGCGGCGACTGTCAGTTTCATGCTTATACACAATCGTCAGGTCAGGTGTTGACCTCAGTGTCCACTTTTATATTTACATACGGTCTATCCCTGATATTGAGCACTTTACCCATAAATTTAGCATACCATAAACAATATTTTATCATATATATATGTGTGTGTGTATACGCATATATATATATATATGCATGTATATATATATATATATATATATATATATATATATATATATAATCAATTCATTTGTAATTTCTATGCTAACAGTTTCTTCTCTCACACTCCTCGCTTTTTGAACTCTCTTCCAGTTTCTTTCTTTCTTTTTTCTTGTCAACTTTGATCTTCAAAAATTTAAATACAATGTCAATCACCATCGTCTATCTTTTAATTTCTGTTTTTTTATTGTTCATTTTGTGACTTACGATGGCCGTTAAATGGCTAAGTATAACTCAAGACTTCAATGTCAAGATAAAACTTTAATTACAACCGCAAATAAATATTTAGTTAACAAGAACAAAGAAGTAAAAGTCAACCAATGATATTATAATTAAACATTTCAGTGAATACCATGTTAGTAACGCGGTTCGACTTAACGTCCGTTAAATCCTAAATCAAAGGACAAATCATCGACGTGCAACAATTCACACTAATCCGACTGGATAGTTCCGATCAATAGTTACTCAATAATCATTCTAGTCAGTAGCCTGACACCGCTATTTATACACCTGGCGAGAAATATATTTACAAGTCCAGAATTTCACGCTCGAATCTCGGTGTCATTTTATTTCTATATGGCAGTTCTTTCTCTTTAATATTTTTTCCTCGGATTCTTTCAAACTCAGTAAACTCGATTGCGTCTTAATGGTTTTATCGTCTTGCTCTGGGTGAAATTTGACAAAGAATATCTAAAAGAAAGTATTCTAATGTTTATTTATACATAGATTTTTTTTTAAATATTCTAGTTTTATAATTGATTCCGATATATTTCGTTCTGGGGTAATCAAGGGACTAGTGTATCAAACAGATATATTTCGCTAATAGTCTATTAATGGTAATCCAACTATTGGAATATAAGACTCACGGTTCTTTTTAAGTGGGCTTTCTATTGCAGGAAATATGATATGCACCTATTTACCTAAGTTTTATCGGTCTTTCTCAGTTTCTTTTATTCGCTCTTTCTGTCTGTCTGTCTGTCTCTCTCTCTCTCCCTCTCTTTCTTTTCACCTTTTTCTTCTCCCTCTTAATTCTGTCTGCCTCATTGTTACTCCATCTTTCTCTTTCATTTTCTTTTCTTTCATTTTTCTTTCCTTTTATCACTCTTCAACAACCACATTCTTCCTCTCTTAATATCTCTTTTTCATTCTTCTCTTTCGCTTTTTATTATTTCTCCTTTTTCCCTCTTTCACCCTCTCTCTCTCTCTCTCTCTCTCTCTCTCTCTCTCTGGCTTTCTTTCACTGTCTTCCTCTCTCTTGTTTTTATATTTTCTGTCCCTTTCTCTCTCTTTTGCTCACACTCCCTTTTCTTCCTTTTCACTCACACCTCTTCCTTTTCCGTTTCACTCACCCCCTCTTTCTCTTTTTTCACTCTCCCCCTCCTCATTTTTGTCGTTGACTTTTGAGCGTTTGGTGTAAATCCTGTACGTTAATAAAATATAAACTCTAACTTCATTCGTTTTGAAGATCTTGTCATCCCGGGATTACAAAGAAACGAACTCACCTCCTCTCCATCTTCGCCTGTTGTCATCCCTGGCTTTTATAAAATGCATAACTTCCCGCCCGCATTCGTCACTCCTTTTTTAATATTTTATTTTACTACGCATGCGCCTTGCATTCGCTGCTACAGCGGCGTGTGTTCACTATCACTTCAGTGCATCGCTCGCTCAATATTGGCCTTCTTCAATTCAAGTACGTTAATGATTTTTACCTTCACATTCACTTAAGGCGAACTTACTACTACCTTGAGTATGACATTATTATTATTATTATTATTATTATTATTATTATTATTATTATTATTATTATTATTATTTAAGTAATGACAGTAAAATCCATAAAAAAATCTTCCTAACGTTAATTATTGTTTGTTTTTACGTGAAAAAAGGGAAGAGCAGAGCCTATTTTAATTGTAGAAATCTGTATGCGGTTAGACCTGCTTTCTTTCGTTGTCTTTCAAAGCCTGACAGGACATTTCATTTCCTGTTATTAATAGCTCTAAATTTATCATTCATTTTTATTTAATTTACACGAGCAGGAAAAATAGACTGACTTTACTGTAAATGTAGTAGTAATATTGAGCTATATTGCTTATTATTATTATTATTATTATTATTATTATTATTATTATTATTATTATTTGTTATATACACATTTCCTTCCGGGTCCCAACCAAAGACCTAATGTCAGAAATGGCTTCATGACATTTTCCACTGAGCATTTTTGTAAAAAAAAAAAACAAACAATAAAGCTAAGATCCCACACATTTTATATATAAAAAAAAGCTCTTCATAATGTGCGCGTTGTACTTGTAAGTACATTTTTGTTTTTGTATTTCTTGAAGGGCATGGGCTACCATGAATCCCTTCAATGAGTCTATCGGAACCATTTCCAATCAAACCGATGGCTTTAAATACAACTGGAATTATTGATGTCCTCATGTGGCACTATTTTAAGATTTCCACTTCAAGATCCTTGTATTTTGATAGTTCTTTTGAAAATCTCCAAAGATACATTAGATTACAATCTGCACGGACTGCCATGTCAATAAGAAAGAATATTCTGTTTTTGTGGTCTTTGATCATGATTTCTGAGTCAGAATGGTGTTCATACCAATCTCTTGCAGTTCCTTCCCGTTTTCTAGTGCAGATAGTGGCCCACTCTATATTATTATTATTATTATTAGGTTGGCGCAAAAATAATGTCGTTTTCTCACATATGTTACTATGTGAGAAAACGACATTCTTTTTGAACCAACCTATTATTATTATTATTATTATTATTATTATTATTATTATTATTATTATTATTATTATTATTATTTCCTTTGATTTCTGGCGTTTACACATTTCTTTTCGTCCCCCACCAGGGACCTAAGGTTAGAAATGTCATCATGACGCTTTCCACTGACAAAAAAAATACATAGATTCGTAAAGTGTGGGCTGTACTTGTCAGAATAATTTTTTGTATCTCCTTGAGGCATGGACTTCCAGGAATCCCTTCAATTAGTCTACTGCAATCTTTTCCAACCAGTCCTAGGGCTCCAACTACAACAGGAATTTTTGATGTTCCCATATGCCACATTTTTGAGATTTCTATTTCAAGGTCCTTGTATTTTGACAGCTTTTTGAATATCTTCAAAGATACATTGCAGTCTGAAGGGACTGCCATATCAATAAGGAGACACTTTTTTTTTTGTTTGTGGTCTTTAATAACAATGTCTGGGCGGTTAGCTTTGATTGGTCTGTCAGTGTGTATTGTTTAGTCCCATAGAATTGTAATACGTCCTATCTCCGTAACCGGGTCTGGGTGGTGTTCATACCATTTTCTTTCAGTTTCCTTCCCGTAGAAGTTGCAAATTTTCCAGTGTAGATATTGGCCCACTCTGTTATGCCGGATTTTATACTCAGTGGGTGCCAATATCGTGCAACCTGATACAAGATGATCAATCGTTTCTGAATATTTATCACAGAATCTGCATTTTGGGCTAGCACAATATTTTAGTATATGTGCTTGATAATTCCTAGTTAGCAAGCATTGGTCCTGCGCAGCAAGGATAAAACCTTCAGTTTCAGCTTTCAACCCTGAACTACGTGTTTTGTCTACGTCAGCTTGTTTGGTACGGGCAGAATATTGGCCATGAAGCGGTTTATCTTGCCATTGTTTCTGTATCTGGCCGGTTGCATTTGTCTTTGCTTTCTTTTTTAAGTATTATTATTATTATTATTATTATTATTATTATTATTATTTATGTATGTTATGTTTCCTGCTTTGTATCCTGTAGAGCAGGGTCCAAACTATGGTCCTTATGCCCTATAGAATTGTCATTTAATTGATAGCACTTTTCTTAGTATATGGGATGTTCCTAGAAGGGTGATATTCTGGGCAACTTGTATGTTGATGTTATCTGGAAAACTGTTAGTTAAATTGTCCATTCCTGAGGCCCAGTTCTCCGAATACTATTGGTACAGTCTCAGTTTTCATTCTCCACATCCGATCTCCAGGTCCTTGTATTTGGGCAATTTCTCGATAATTTTCATGAAGATGTTCCTCTCAAATGGTACTGCTATGTCAATAAGCATACACTTCCTGAATTTCTTGTCTTTTATGATAATATCAGGTCTGTAGTCTTTTATTTCCCTCTCAGTTTGAACTGGCATGTCCTAGAGGATAGCTACATCGTTATTTTGGGTAACTGTGTATGGTTGGTTGTCATACCATTTTTCAATGGTCGATTTTGTGCTTTATGCATAAATTTCAATGCACATATGTCGCTACCTTGTTATGTTTTGTGGTAAACCCTCCTACAGTAGAATGAACTCTTCCTCTTATAAATACTAACTTGAAGAATCGGTTGGAGCCGTAGACGCAGTATTAACCTATCGTTCGGACGTACACGTCTATCTGCTTATTACTTACACTCCTTGCTTTGTATATATCTGTTATTTCAATATATTTGATCAACCTATCTTCGTCTTCCGTGTCTTTCTTTCTGGCCTCTAAACAGGCCACATCATTATGTCTGTGGGTATATTCACTTTTTGCCAGTTCCGGACATACTGAGATAATATGGTCGACAGTTTTGTCATATTTTCTGCAGATTATTATTATTATTATTATTGTTATTATTGCATTTGCTTTGTGTAGTACGAGTTGTCCCTAGGTCTCATCCAGAGTCTTCAAGAAACATTTTCTTTTGTATCAAAAGACGCAAATAGGTGAGCTGCTGTGCAATCAGTGATAAAAAATGAAATTGTACACACGAGCAGGATTTTTTGCACTTGATATATTTTAGGGTTTTTAGGAATTTGATTCATATAAGAATTTGCTCATTTTCCCAAAACACCAACAAAAAAAAAAAATACACAGACAATATTGGTGTCTTCTGATGCCACATTCTACTGATTTCTCTCTCGAGGTCCTTGTTGTTGTTGTTTCTACATTTCTGGATTTGCTGTTTGATAAAACCCTTTACGAAGGCTTTTAACTGAGATTGTAAATAAATTTACATTTTTCTTTGAAGTTTATTGAGCATTACAACGAGAGAGTTCTTTTTAAAGAACAATTTTTGAATCTCTGATAGTGAGGGTTTTCCTACGATTTTTTAAATATATATATGTATATATATATAATGTGTGTGTGTGTGTGTGTGTGCGCGCGCGCACGTTTCATTGAATGTTACAGACAAGGTGCTTTGAGTTAGCTTTTTATACAATTTCTCATATGATCTTATAATTTTTTTCGATAGATAAATTATATAAAAACTGTTCAATTGTTTTTTTCAAGCGCTTTTGGCTATACATTTAGCCATTTTCAAGGTTGAAATATATTAACTGTTAACAAGAAATAGATTTTTGTATGTATGTATTTATATAATGTTGTCATTTTCAAAATACGTTCAAGATATCGTGTCCATGTTCATAGTTGATATTACTGAGTGTTGTTTATTTTATTTTTTTATTAAGGTCTCCATGAGTATTTAAATGGGACCTAATTGAGCTATGGTCAGAAAGACGTAGTGTGAGTCTTCGTGTCAAATATGTCGTAGTATGACCTATATAATTGTTTACGAAGACATACACTAATGAAACATTATATAAATACATATATACAACAATCTATTTCTTGTTAACAGTTAATATATTTCAATCTTGAAAATGGCTAAATGTATAGCCGAAAGCGCTCGGAAAGAAAGAACAATTGGACAGTTTTTATATAATTTATCCTCCGAAAAGAAAAAAATTATAAGATCACATGAGAAATTGTATAAAAAAAAACTAAACCAAAGCACCGGATTTAATGAAACGAGCATGAAAAAAGGATTGCTGCCTAAACACACACACACACAAATATATATATATATATATATATATATATATATATATATGTATTTATTAAAGACATTTTTATGTTTAACGTTCTCATTATAGATACAAGTATTTAAGTAAATGCTCTGTTTATAATAAACAGTATTAAATAACATTTACCGGCCTGAATGTCCGAGAAATTTTCATAGAAAATATTCGTCCTTTGACAGGATGCAGGTTCGAATCCTGTCAAAGGACGAATATTTTCTATGAAAATTTCTCGGACATTCAGGCTGGTAAATGTTATTTAATACTGTTTATTATAAACAAAGCATTTACTTAAATACTTGTATCTATAAAAAGAACGTTAAACATAAAAATGTCTTTAATAAATAAATTGCCGGACTTTGTCCATTTCTTAATATATATATATATATATATATATATATATATATATATATATGAGGTTAGACAAAATAATGTGAACACCTGGCTTAAGCATTTATTTATTGACGAATTCATTTGCTTCTAAAACTGCTTTGATTCTACCTGGAATGGAATCACATAAGTTTTGAATTGTTTCGAGTGGAATCTTATTCCATTCTTCAATCATTACCATTGAGAATGTTGAGGTATGTATCTGCAGTAATTCTATCATTAAGAATGATGATAAAGACCAGAAGAATACCAAGAAATTGCCGCCCAAATCCTTACTGAGCCACCTCCATTTTTGACTGTCGGGACAATGCAATCCGGCTCGTAGGCTTCAGGCGGTGTTCTCCAGACATAAACACGACCGTTTGTAGGAAATGACATGAAAGAAAACATATCAAATAACGTTTTTCCATTCCTCGAGTGATTTTTGTGATCATCACATCATTTTTTTCGCAACTTGGGATTCAACTTTGTAATCAGAGGTTTAGAAATCGTAGACATTCGCTGGATACCAGCTTTTTGGAGCTCCCGGCGTGTAGAAACTGTATTGGTTAGGTGAGTAATGAGTTCTGATGTCACTTTTGCTGCAATAGTTTTATAAATTTTTTTTGCCATAATGCGTTTTAAAGATCATCGGTCTCTTTCGGCCAGCTTTGGTTTCCTTCCACTATTACTCTTTGCTAATGATGTATTGCCTTGTTTTGTCAGCTGTCATGACAGTGGACACTACAGATCGTGACACATTTAATAATTCAGACGTTTTGATCACAAATGCTCCTACTAATCGAAATATTTGTGTTATTCAAAAATTCCGATAGGTCGAGCATTTTAGTATGCAAGTCTTTTACCTCAAAGGTAAATAATGACTTAATTAAGTGGAAAAAGGAAAAAATAGATAATGAATTAAAGCGCTGAGAGGTTACTTTTTATGCTGGTTTGATGTTTACAAATAGCCGGAAATGCCGGAATTGAAAAAAATTGCTATTTTTGCAAGCTTTTCACATTATTTTGTCTAACCCTGTATATATATATATATATATATATATATATATATATATATATATATATATATATACACGTTGAGTATATTAACAGTATTACTCGCTTGAAAAACAACCTCGGATGACTCAAATTGTAGACATCTGAGGGCAAATTGGTACCCGAGGAAAAAATTGGAAGTAACAAAAAGAAAGAACTAAAAACATCAGAACATCTTCAAGTATTTTAAGTCCTTAGTCCAAAGAAGAAAAAACAAGCGAGTATAAAGATAAACAGCCAGTTTACCCTGAAGATCCGTTTAGGTGAAACCTAGGTAGGTCTGCCTGGCTCGTTAGGATTTATTATATATATATATATATATATATATATATAAGTGCGGAGGTATGCAGAAAATAGAAAAGAACACGTTGGGTGCATAATCCGGAGTTCCTTAGTATTTTTGTTTTTATTTTTAAGAAGACAGTGCTCCATACAGAAGTAGAGCTTATATTATAATATTTTTTGTTTAAAAATGATTCCTTCGCTACATAAGAGTTCTCACGTTTCAAAAGCGAGACCCGAAACCATCCAAATAATTATTAAAATTAAGTTGAATTGAGGTGTTTAGTCCCGTTTCATCTTTAAGCGAAATTTTAGGAAGAAGCTATCTTTTGGTTTACGTGTGTTTTTAGGCATGGTCCGTTATAACATTCGTTATTGTGGGAGTGGCTAGGCTAGTTTTCTCCGTTAAGTGGTCAGAGAGTTAATTCTTATCTATAGATTCATCATCTTCTGAGGGGTTTTCATAAGGTCTGGTAGGGTATCTATTTCAAGGCTAATGTTGGCGGTCATCCTCTAGCCTACAGTGACTATTATAGCTAATACAGCAAGACTCTTCTCATAGCGAATTGAGTCACTGTCAATCACTGGACGTGTTTCTAAAAATAAATACGCTAAAAGCCCATCTACGTTTGCCGACGGCTTAGTGGTAGAATCTCCGACTGTCACCAATTCAGTCGGGTTTCGATCCTAGCTAGAGGCAACCGTATGTCTAGCCACACTGATGAGCTGCGAAACGGCCTGTCTGTGGATGACGTTATATATATATACATATTTTATATCTGTATACTTTTTATATATGTATGTACACATGTATGGTTGTATGCATGTATGTATTATTATTGCGTGAGAGAGAAGTACACAAACAAAATGACACCTATGCTGTGCAGACCTTATTTACAGTTTCTGTGAGAGAGCGCGTTATCTGGCGTGATCAACAAGGCCATTACGTTCAAACCCTTGGTCTCAATCACAAAAGATTTAAAAAAAAAGACTCAATATGCCCATCATGATACCCAGTCAGATAAAGGGCATATCAAACAAATGCATCACAGTCAAATATGCGCGATATGTTTTAATAAAGGCAATTCATAACTTTGCAGGTGTGACCCACTAATAAATACTTTATGTGTGATAACCCAATCCGGCTCTGACGGTCACCAACTAAAGTTGTTCCTAATTATCTGAATGTGTCTACCAAGTCGCCTTGGCAGTTTCATCGTTCAAACTTATTAAAAAACAATCGTCTTGCCAATTAAACATTAAATGAAGGGCTCACTTCCCTAAAACGTTATGCGGATCAAGAGAGCCCTGAAGAAAACCGCAAGGCACAACAGCTGAAACGTTGTAATATCAAAAACATAGATGAAGACATATGAAATGCCTTTATCGCACCTTTAGTACTGGTGATAGTATTGAATGAAGTATTTTATCGTTATTATTATTATTATTATTATTATTATTATTATTATTATTATTAATTAAAGACAGAAAAGAGCATATAATAATATCGTGTTAGCATTTTAGAAATTGTAGTATTCAAGGAAAGAGAAAATGTACAAAGACTCTATTGTAGTAGCAGTAGTAGTAGTAAAATTACTAGTAGTAGTAGCAGTAGTAGAAATTATTTTTAGTAGTAGTAGTAGTAGTAGTAGTAAAAGAATTAGTAGCAGTAGTCAGTAGTAGAAGTAGTAGTCGAAGTAGTAAAAGTAATAGTAGAAGTAGTAGTATTATTAATAGTAGTAGCAATAGACATAGAAGCTGTTGTAGTATAGCAGTAGAAGTACTAGCAGAAGTAGTATCATTAGTAGTAGTAATAGTAGAGGTAGAAGTAGTAGCACTAACTGTAGTATCAGTAGTAGTAGTAGAAGTAGTAGCAGTAGAAGGGAAGTAGTAGTAGCAGTATTAGTATCGCTGTAGTATAAGTAGTAGTAGAAGTAATAGTAAGAGCAGTAGTAGAAGTAGTAGCAAGAGTAGTAATAGAAGTAGTAGTAGTAATGATGATACTTCCCGACTTTCAGATCATTATTTTTATTATAACTGTCATTTTATTTCCTTGACTGTCCCTGGTGGGGGGACATTTCTTACATCCAATTTATTAGAGGGAATAAAGTTGGTTAATGTAGAGGTTTTACGTTTATTGTCTTAGAATTTATTGTCTTGGAATTTATTGTCTTGGAGTGTCCTGTTTTGAAAAGAAAAGAAACAGGAAATCATTTGGTTCTATGAAACTAAGAA
>OZ010586.1:12284059-12316559 GCA_963932145.1 Acanthosepion lycidas
ATGTAGTCACAGAAAGTGTCTGACAGGGAGGACTAGGTTCTCCTGCTTGATGGAATGGTCGAGAGTCCTTTTACCAGATAGAGGATCTTCCAGCAGCCACCCTGTTGACCCAGTGCAGCATTACCTCCTCAAGGCACTTGATGTAGGCCTCCGTGTTGAGTCTGAAGCTCTGTAAGAAAATAAATGGCGATATAACACCAAGCACCATGATGTTGACTGGATATATCAATCAACGCGTTCCAAATCCTTTGCACTCTCCTCAGATTAACATCCAAACACTGAAATATTCGCATTGTAACCCCCGATACGAGTGCCAAGCAGTACAGCATCGCGTTTTCTGGCGAAGTGAATTGAGTCATGGTGCTCTTTTTCTCACAGACGGTTCCCGACTGAACCTACTTTACTGTACAGTCGAAAAAATCAAAAACAAACAATGCGTCTGCGCTGAATTAGAAATACAAAATGGTAACAATTTACACATCGTATCCTATACATACATACATATATATATATATATATATATATATATATATATATATATATATATATATATATATGATAAACATATAATTTTAAGGTATAATATGTTTATGGGTTAAAGTGCTCAATATCGGGGATAGAGCGTATGTAAATTTAAAGTGTAAATTGAGGTCAGCACCCTGTCTGTTTCAGGCCAAAAGATTGAGATTAAGCATGAAACAGACTGTCGCTGTCCACGTTTATATATATATATATATATATATATATATATATTGATAGATAGATAGATAGATAGATAGATAGATAGATAGATAGATACACACAAATATATATATATGTGTGAGTATGTGTGTGTGTGTATATATATATATATATATATATATATATATATATATATATATATATATATATATATACGTTATTTGTTTTTTGTTACTTGCGAATTTACTGAAGAAATGTTGAAGAAATATAAAATGAATTTCAGTCATGAATTGAGAATTTTCTCCTAGTCTCTTATTATACACTGATTTAACAAGACACGTGTTTTCACATTGGGTGTTGTCCTTCCAAAATTTAACTGATAACAGTTAGAATTTTGAACAGTGGATTGAATAAAAAGTTATATCCGAAAACTGAACAAAAAAACTACAACTGCCTAAACTTTGAAAACAATAACAAACTAGAGGAGAGTAGTTAAAGTAAATGAGTGTACAATCATGGCAATTCCTCGTTTGATTACAATCACAACAATTCCTCGTTTGATTACAATCTTGACAATTCCTCGTTTGATTACAATCATGACAATTCCTCGTTTGATTACAATCTTGACAATTCCTCGTTTGATTACAATCATGACAATTCCTCGTTTGATTACAATCACAACAATTCCTCGTTTGATTACAATCACAACAATTCCTCGTTTGATTACAATCACAACAATTCCTCGTTTGATTACAATCTTGACAATTCCTCGTTTGATTACAATCATGACAATTCCTCGTTTGATTACAATCTTGACAATTCCTCGTTTGATTACAATCATGACAATTCCTCGTTTGATTACAATCACAACAATTCCTCGTTTGATTACAATCTTGACAATTCCTCGTTTGATTACAATCACAACAATTCCTCGTTTGATTACAATCACAACAATAACTCATTATTTTCTCGTAATGAAGATTTTTCTCTTACTTTCGGTTAATTTCTGAAAACCTTCAATCCACGAGTACAATAATTTTCCCCAATATTAGAGCCTATCACTAGTTTACTTCATTGTCTCAGCAATATTTAGTCTTAAATATACCCAACCTGATTACCATCGTTCGAGAAATGACATTTCATACTTAAATGTTGAATGTTTGTTCCGTGATTATTTTATAACGGATATCAAACGGCAAACAGAGTTGGTCTTCTTCCAAAATATCTTCTTCATTTGCAAAATAAATGAATGAAGCCATTGTTCTCATCGGAAACATCAAAATGAAACAAAACTTATATATTTTATGAATGACGTTATTCGTCTGGGTTGTTCGTTTTATGCATGAAAATATTTGCCAACTTGCTGAAGATATATTGAAGGAATATAAAAACAAATTCATTCATGAATCGAGAATCGGCCTCGAGCATAAAATTTAGTCAAATAATTTTCAAGGAAACAGTAAATGGAAATCTCTATAAACTGAAATTAAAAACAGAGAACGGATACTTGACAGAGGTATTCGTTCGTGAACATTTTAACCCTAAAGTGAATCATCTTCTTTCTCCTCACTGGTGATTAATGTTTTTTTGCGAAATGATGAGCCAAAACGAATCATTTCTAATGAAGAAACTTACTTCAGAAAACTTCAAATCCACAAGTGGAATTTATATATTTCATGACTTCAAACACACACGCATACACACGAACAGAAAGTGTATAGATGTGTGTGCACGTACGTGAAATAAGACATTCAATTTGGTGTAATTATCTTCTGCACATATGGCGTGTGTATGCATGTGCGGGTTTTCACAAACATATATGCAGATATGTATAAGGGTACGAACTTCTTTTTACAATTAAACATTTTATTCAAATTTCTTATACAGTGGAACCTCGGTTCACGAAGTTAATTCGTTCCTGAAGGCCGTTCGTAAACCAAAATGTTCGTAAACATAAAGTATTTTCCAATAGGAATCAATGTAGAGAAAAAAGTCACAGTACAATAAAACTGGAAAAGAAAAGCACGTCACAACACACGAATGTATGACAATTCTCATTTGATTACAAACACGACAATTCCTTATTTGATTATAATCATGATAATTCCTCGTTTGATCACAATCATAACAATTCCTCGTATGTTTACAATCGGACAATTCCTCATTTGATTAGAATCATCACAATTCCTCATTTGATTACATTCATGACAATTCTTCATTATTTTCACGTAATGAAGATTTTTTTCTCTTATTTTCGGGTAATTTTCTGAAGACTTTCTTTCTACGGGTTCAATATGGCGGCTGACTCTGAAATTATTCCATTCGTGTTAATTCGGTTCGGCAATCTTGTTCGAGAACCGAAATTTTGTTCGATAACCGAGGCAATTTCATCCCGAATTTTCCATTCGAAAACCGATTTGTTCGATAACCGATTTTCGTCTGTATTGTGACTTACTAAGCGAAGCTTAGTTGTGGCAAAATACCGAACTCACAATTCAGTTGCAATTAATCTAGCGAGACAAGCTTGTTAACCATCACACCACTTGGAATTACCCAACAAATTCCTTGTATTATTGAAATTCATAGTTAAAAATATTAAGCGTACGTATTATGCCTAAATCAGCCTATTAATCATAGAAGAGGATAATCATAAAACTTACCGATGGATATCAAAACAAATCATTTATTCAATGACATTTCCATTATTTTCAATTATATCCTCAATATGACATAAAAAAACACTTGCACTGCTCTTAACCACAGAACCATTGAACAAATTGCCCTACTCATCCTTGAAGACAACTCTGAGGTTATTAATAAGATTGGGAGATTTTACTGCTGGTCTGCCCTAAAGCACTCTACAAGGCCTAGTCTTATATGCTCAGTTTGAGCTGTAAAAGGGCCAAAGAGCACCTTCCTAAGTCTACACAAAGTTACACTTTGGGTAGTTGGTCTCAATCAATGGAAAAATATGGTACTGAGGTACCATATAGTAGGCATTAGTACCCATTTTTTCTTCAAACTTGGAGAAAAATGTGAGTTATATTGGTGGTTCAAAACAGCATCCACAGCTAATATTTTAATAGTGGGCTCATGAATCTTGAGGCAACTAATCACTGACTTACACATTTCTGACCTTCTGATTTTCATGAGTTCATGAAGAGTTACCTCGGTTCCTGGGGTCATCCTGGGGTCCACTATTATCAGGTTATCTGGTCAAAGTCAACAATAAGTTACCCTCAAGGAATTTGGCCTCGAACCATGGCAAAAGACGGTGCCTTAGTAACATGCAGTAGGAAACCACTTTATTTCAAGCTTGTAAAATAATGAGTATAACTTTACACTGTCGGATGTTGCAAATACCAAAAGTCATGACTTTTGGGGCCCTAAATGTTGCTCCTGTTGACTAGTTTTAGTGTATATATGTGTTTTAGTATTTATGCACACACACACACACACATATATATATATATATATATATATATATATATATATATAGATAGATAGATAGATAGATAGATAGATAGATAGATATAGATATAGATATATATATATGAAATCTCCACAAATATACTTAAATGCCTATAATTGATAACAGAATCCATTGGTTTATACCAAAAAGCTCCCCATACTTAATACTTCTCGTTTTCACTCTCGCGTGGTCATGTGTGACGTCATGAGCTGCGATGCGATTTTAGATTCCAGCATCTGGTATGCACGGTTTTGTCGTTGCTTGAAAATCTTCCATGTAAACAAAAACCGACTATCATCACTGTCTTGTCCGTGTATTGCTTAATATATTGTAATGTAATCGTCATCTTTGATGATGGTTTATGCAAGCCGAAAGCTTAGATAGGATTAAAAAATATGTATCAATATTGTGATTTTCTTTTTTCTTTTAATGATAATGCTATTAAGCTTATCAAACGATATGAAAAGAATTTATATAAAATAAATAGACAAAACTTGTCTATATTATTTAATAAAACAAGCATCAATGAAAAAATGCTGCCTAAATACACACAATTTATATATATATATATATATATATATATATATATACATGTGTGTGTGTGTGCGTGTGCGTGTGTGTGTGTGTGTGTGTGTTTATGTGTACACATAAATGTTAATGGTCAGAGTTGAATCAGACCAGGGAACAGTAATATAAAAAAGTGTTCAATACACGTCAGAAAAAAATAAGTAGAAATAAAAATAACATGTAGTGCTTTTAAGTTTAAAAATCAGGAGGTCAATTAAAATACGCGACCACGGTTTCGACCTGGCGGTCTCGTCGGGTGATAACTTTAAAATGACCACTTTAAGGCCTTATTAAAAAAAAAAATGAAACACAAAGAAAGCTACATAATTATCTTTCAAAAAAAAATAACAGCCGTATGATGATTTAAAGATAGGATAATTAATTTAATGGGAAGGGAAGTGGAAAAGGAGATGAAAGAAAAAAATGGAAAGGGACAGGAATGTAAGTGTATTGTAAATGTATAGAGTAAAAAAGGAAATCAAATATGTAACTTAATTGTCATGGAGGATCGGGGCAGTTGTCTAAAGGGTAACAGAGTTTGTTTTCTTTTTTTATTTTAGATTTTTTTTAACCGGCTTCATATTCACTTAATAATTTTTTTTTATATGAAGGCAAGGGCTTAAAATTTCTGATTTTTTGGTTTTACATATATATATATATATATATATATATATATATATATATATATATATATTACCAATTTGTGACTGGTGGGGATAATTCCAAGAAGGATATTAATCCAGAGAACACTCAATGTAAACTACAGAGCATTATAATAATAATAATAATAATTCAAAATGGAGTTTTAAAAATTCAAAATGGAGTTTAAAAATTCAAAATGAAGTTTCAAATGGGCATAGAGATGCAAGTACAGCACAATACACCGGATGAAACTGCAAAATATTTTTAAAAAGTCAGCACAGACGAATGCAACCGACCAGATACAGAAGCGATGGCAAGATAAACCGCTTCATGGCCAATACTCTGTCCGTACCAAAAACGCTGACGTAGACAAGACCCGTATCCATCAGTGGCTACGTAGTGGAGGGTTGAAAGCTGAAACTGTAGGTTTTATCCTTGCTGCACAGGACCAATGCTTGTTAACTAGGAATTATCAAGCACATATACTAAAATATTGTGTCAGCCCAAAATGCAGATTCTGTGATAAGTATCCAGAAACGATTGATCATCTTGTATCAGGTTGCACGATATTGGCACCCACTGAGTATAAAACCCGGCATGACAGATTGGGCCAATATCTGCACTGGAAAATTTAACTTCTACGGGAAGGAAACTGAAAGAAACTGATATGAACACCACCCAGACCCGGTTACGGAGATAGGACGTGTTACAATTCTATGGGACTACACAATACACACTGACAGAACAATCAAAGCCAACCGCCCAGACATTGTTATTAAAGACCACAAACAAAAAAGTGCCTCCTTATTGATATGGCAGTCCCTGCAGACTGCAATGTATCTTTGAAGATATTCAAAAAGCTGTCAAAATACAAGGACCTTGAAATAGAAATCTCGAAAATGTAGCATATGGGACATGAACGATCGCTGTTGTAGTTGGAGCCCTAGGACTGGTTGGAAAAGATTGCAGTAGACTAATTGAAGGGATTCCTAGAAGTCCATGCCTCAAGGAGATACAAAAAATTATTCTGACAAGTACAGCCCACACTTTACGAAGGGCTTTATCTATGTAATTGAAAGTGTCATGATGCCATTTCTAACCTTAGATCCCTGGGCGGGACCCGCAAAGAAATGTGTAAACGCTAAAAATCAAAGAAAATAATAATAATAATCAACAAGAAAACCTTAAAGATTCATTTCGGTTATAATTTATTTCGTGAATATCTATATATTCATCTCTTCAGACCGAAATCTCTTAGTAAATGGAGATAATTCCCCGCACTGATATATTAGATTGATATGGGGAAGAGAAAGCAGGAGAGAAAAGAAAGAGATTAAGAAATGACGGATAGTCAAGTTCTTTGAAAAAGTCAGATATAGAGAGAGGATGAGTAAAGGAAAGGGAAGAAGGAAGAATTTAATGTATAGTAGTCAGCCTAAAATACACTGACACGGCCAAAAATCTTTTCCTTAAATTGTAGAACTTTGTACATCGATTTATACGGCAAATTGACCAATATTGCCTGTTATTTTAAGCAGGACAAATCAACACAATCCCAAATTAGTTAGTTTAATAAAAGGTCCCTTATTACAAATAATAAAGGAAAATTACAATAATGATAATAATATCAAACATAAATGAAGGGATTTTAAATATAGATGAACAATAAAAAGGTAAAAATATTATAACTATAAATAGCTGAGTAAGATGACGTATGGATAATATTAGGTTGGTGCAAAAATAATGACGTAATAATGTCGTTTTTTGGCGTTAAAAATACGTCAAAAAACGACATTATTACGTCATTATTTTTGCACCAACCTAATAATACAGGAGTTTAAAATGGAAACATTTAAAGAATAAAAGATGACGAAGAAAGAAAGAGGAAAAAGAAAAAAAAAGAGAGAAAGAAGTAATCAATGGTATTTTGATGGTTTTTTTTTTTGCTATATTTTGCGAGCATAGATTTGGGATTTTTTTAAAAAAAGGTGAAAAATGTAATTTTTATTCTTAGAACTTGTATTTACTATTTTCTATTTTAATTTTAAAATTGTTTTCACTTGTGCCTTCAATTTTGTGATTCTGTTTCAACCTAAGTTGAGATGTTAATATTTTAAAATATAGGTCAAACCAGACACTCCCACTTTCTTTACCATGATATTGGGAGTTTATTTGAATTTATGTCTATATTCTCTCTGCAGCTTCCTTTTTATTCTTCTTTCTTTCTCTCTTTCTTTTTTCTTTATCTTTTTCCTCTTTCTCTCTTCGTCTTATTCTTCTTTTTTTCTTTAAATGTTTAAATTTTAAGCTCCAATTTTAATTCTTCACACCTCAGAGTTGAGAAGGCCTGTAAGTCTTGTGGGTCGAAATATCTATTTGAATGAGGTCATTTTTGATTTCTTTCTATGTAAATTATATGCTCTGTTATAATAAATACATGGAGCTCTTTTATATTTTATACTATTAAGATCCACTTGTATAATAGACCAACGAATTATTACCTATATATATATATATATATATATTGTTTTGTCCGTGTATTGTTTGAAATATTGAGATGTAATAGTCATCTTTCAGGATGGCTTATGTAATGCGAAAGCTTAGATAGGATTAAAACATGTATCAATATGGTGATTTCCTTTCGTCTTTCAATGATAATGTCAGACAATATGAAAGGAACTTACTTAAAATAAATAGACAAAACTTGACTGTATTATGTAATGAAACATGCATCAATATATATATATATATATATATATATATATATATATATATATATATATATATATATATATATATATATCAGAGTGAGAGCGCCCGTTTATCTCGTGACAAAATGCTGGCGCACTTTTTGATCAAAATTCAGTCCTTTGGTGTTGAGATTAGAGTGACCTCTTTAAGGTGCAGACATATTTGCTCTCTTTCTCTCTCTCTCTCTCTCTCTCTCTCTGTCTCTCTGTCTCTCTGTCTCTCTCTCTCTATCTTTATTTATATATATATATATATATATATACTAATAGTATAAATATATATTATATATATATAAATATATACTTAATAATATAAATATATATTATAAATATTATATATTATAAATATAAATTATATTTATATTATAAATATAAATTATATTTATAATATTATATATTATAAATTATAAACATTATATATTATAAATATATATAAATATATACTTAATAGTATAAATATATATATATATATATATATATATATATATATATATATATATATATATATATATATACATCAGATACCTTGTGGCACACATTATGTACCGGTTCGCTGTATTTAGTTCTTCCGAAAAGGAGATTCGATCATCATATAATAGAGAAAGATTATCTACGTATTCTTCTAGCAGAGTGCATGAAAGAAATTTGAAAAAGACATCATAAATGATAATAAAAGTTCCCCATTTCATTGAAGTAGACGTTAAGCAGAAGAAAGCTTTATCGCCTCCACAGTTGATTATATTTATTTATTTATTTTCTCACTGAAAGCAAACAGCGTCTACGGTGTATTTTTCCCGCCATTTACCGTAATCAAAACGGATTAGTCCAATATTCGTGAGGTATATTGGCAGGGTGTGGCGTGCACGCTAACTAACTGAAGAATTGCACGCACGCACTTCTTCCCCTTAATAATAGTTATAATAATTATTATTGTATATTATTAAGCCATTAGAGAAAATACAAACATTGCGTGAAAAATATTAAAAATGGTAATTTTCCGGCACGCCTGTGTTCTTTATCAACGAAAAATAAAATGTATTTGAACTTCATATTGGGGAAAATGTTTCGCGCGTGTGTAGATTTTCATTTTTTTTTTTTTAATTAAAAGTTCGTGATTATTATTGGATGGGCGACTTTTGAATGGACGATACAGTATTATTTATGAGCTGTCTATATTGCATTAACGCAGCTGGGGTATATAAGCTCATTTTTTATAAATTTTTCTAACCTCACTCAGTAAGACAAATGTATTTCTCTAATGGGAACGGGAGTTTCGTTACCATTAATGCGTGTGATAGTGTCCGTATCCCCGTATTTAGGGTTTGCTTTATTTTGTTTTACGGCATATAAACCTCAATGAGTTATTTAATGCCGACAACATTTTTAGGAGAGATTCATATGAATAGAGTATGTATTCTTTGGTTTAGATTGGTTTGGTTTATTTTGTTTTACGGCATATCAACCTCAATGGGTTATTTAATGCCGACAACATTTTTAGGATAGATTCCTATGAATAGAATATGTATTCTTTAGTTTAGATTGGTTTGGTTTATTTTGTTTTACAGCATATAAACCTCAATGGGTTATTTAATGCCGACAGCATTTTAGGATAGATTCGTATGAATAGAATATGTATTTTTTAGTTTAGATTGGTTTGGTTTATTTTGTTTTACGGCATATAAACCTCAATGGGTTATTTAATGCCGACAACATTTTTAGGATAGATTCGTATGAATAGAATATGTATTCTTTGGTTTAGATTGGTTCGGTTTATTTTGTTTTACAGCATATAAACCTCAATGTGTTATTTAATGCCGACAACATTTTTAGGATAGATTCGTATGAATAGAATATGTATTCTTTGGTTTAGATTGGTTTGGTTTATTTTGTTTTACGGCATATAAACCTCAATGAGTTATTTAATGCCGACAACATTTTTAGGATAGATTCGTATGAATAGAATATGTATTTTTTAGTTTCCATTGGTTTGGTTTATTTTGTTTTACGGCATATCAACCTCAATGGGTTATCTAATGCTGACAAAATTTGTTATTGCTGCTAATATTTTGTTTTGTCTAAAATCTGTTTTTGGTATTATATTTGCCCATAGCAGCTACCCTAACAGATGCTACCATCCCGGGTCAAGGTGGACCTGGGAACACCAGCAATTTAGAGGTGGTTCCACACTCTTCAAAACCTCCTAATCAGAGGCCTTGCTGCTGGATGTAGTTTATCGTCTTACCCAGGACGACCAGTATTCATTTAACTCATTAAATGTAATACTTTTTCAGCTATTATATATATATATATATATATATATATATATATATATATATATATATATATATGTATATATATATATATAGAGAGAGAGAGAGAGAGATAGAGAGAGATAGAGAAAGAAAGATAGAGATAGGAAAAAACAAAATTTATAAGGATTTTTTAAAAGAAAAAGGTAAAGAAAAAAACAACCTGTTTCGTCCCAGGACCTATCATGTTTATTTTTCTGGGAATAGAAAATTTAAACAGCGCGTAAATGAATTTAAATTAACGAATGGAATGGAATGGAAGAGACAAAAAAATTGAATTTCAAGAAAACTAGAGTCCAATAATATTCAGACCCAGTAAGCATTCCCTCTGTTTACAAAAGGACGGCCCACGGGATCTGATATACAAGGACTCTAAAACCTTGAGGTGATATGAGGAGGGGACCGAGATAAAATCGGAAAACGGTTTACACTAAAATTAACCACCCATTTCCTTCTATTTATTATATGCTCAGCAATAGCAGTGCCAGAGCTTTTGGTTAATTGGTTCTTCCTGGCAGACGGATTCAAAATTCGGGGGGGGGGGGGGTAAATGATTTATTCTCGAATCCAATTCGTTTTTTGACTTTATCTAAATAAATCGAAATATGCATATATATATATATATATATATATATATATGAGAGAGAGAAAGATTGTAAATAGTTTTCGTTTTTGGCTCTCTAAAATCACTTCATTTTCCTATTTTCCGCCATTTTATAGTTCTAATTTCGCACATGTGCATTTTTTTTTATTTTACTGACTGCACAGTATAGTAGGATCAGTTTGGTATCGTCTGTAAAAAAATGACCACCATCACGCAATTCCCTCCGCCATGCTGTACTAATTGGCATTCGCGCCGGAAGCTTCAATACGAACATTTCAGAGAGTTTGGATGTGAATCTGGTGACGGTGCAAAGGATTTGGAAAGAATTGGTTGATATATCCAGTCAACATCATGTTGTTTGAAGTGATCACTAGTGACGACGACTTTATTCCTACGTTCATCTTGACACAGGGCCTCAGACTCAACACAGAAGTGCCTTGAAGAAGCAGTGCTGCCCTGGGTCAAGAGGTTGACTGCTGGAAGACCCTGGAAATCCTGGCAGCAGGACTCTACACGATTCCACACAAGCAGGAGAACTCTGTCATGACTGTCACACAATTTCTGCAAACACATCATCCCTTACATCTGGTCGCCTAACTCCCCAGATTGCAACCAGTTGATTATTATGTGTGGGACGCAGTTGATCGAGAGACAAACAAAACTCCTTTTAACACCAAAGATGAACTGAGGGCAAGGATTATGGTAACATTCACATTTAAACACGGAGACTATCCAGAATAGTTGCAGGAGATACCGGAGTCGTTTGGAGTCCGTGATTGAAACCAATGACGATTTTATTGAATAAATGTACTCTTTAGTATTTCAAGATATTTTTGTGTAATTTTGTTAAATATATCTGTTAAAACGAGATGTCAGTGTTATATTCATTTTTGCGTAGTTTAGATGACAATTTATCCATCGCAGTTTCTATTTATCTACATATTTATCTATATATTTACTTCTCCCTACGTTGATATTGTCCAACTTGTCTTTTGATCGAATTAATTAATTTTGAATACATTAAATTTTATCTCAATCTTTCTCTATCTCCTCCTTCAGTTGCTTCCACTTTTGCTTACCCGTTTGTCAAGATGGCAAATTTCATTGTAAATTACAAATGTCACATTCTCGCAACTCGAAGTCAATTTCAGGCAAAATACTGCTTTTTTCCGTCTTTTCAGGATCGTACTTCTTAATTTGGTTTGCACGCACCTTCAAATGATAGGCAGTTAGCTCAGAAAAAAAACTAAAATTAAGAAATCGGCAACATATTCACTATTTCGTGCATTTCAAAGTTAACATGAGTGGTGAACGCATTAAATATTTTTATTATTAATATCTTCATAAAGCCTTTTAATTTTTTTATTTGATAATTTTTAACATTACATTTATTTACTCTTTTTGAATGTGACAATTTCACTATTTTCTTAAAATTCGAATTTTTAGATCTAAATTTAAAAGGTGCCAGAAAATTTTGAAATTTCGAAATCGTGAGTTTTGGAAAAGGGCAAAGAACTACTGTTTTATAGACTTACCAAAATCTCAAAATAGGGAATAAAATGGTCAGGAGATCAAATAACAGTTTGTAAAAATCTATAAGCGTTTTGTACAGAACAAAAAGATAAAATGGTCAACATAATCTGAGGACGAAAAAAAATCCTAAAAATGCTCCCTGGCATTTTCTTTAAGATTTCTTGAGTAAGCAAGCCGATGGGTGTAATAAAAATATCGGATTAAAAATAAATCCTGTAATTCTATAAAATATATATATATATATATATATATATATATATATATATAGATATATATATATATATATTTACACCGATCATAATTTTAGATTTAAGTTTATTTTCATAAAAAGTTTCGCACAGCGAGGAGTCAGACAATGATTGTTTTTTTGCTAATTATATGAGTTCCACCAGAAATACACCGTCTAAAAACCTCTGTTGGTAAGTAATCCCCATTTTCCTGTTTTTGACTCGCTCCGTTGATGAAGGACACAGGCATGTACGAAAATTCCGTACTTAAAACCTTTTTTTCATGATTCATCTCTATCATATGGTCAATAATTAATATTTAATAAATGCTTTTCGTACTGATTATATTGGTACCCTTTCGTTTGTCCTTTTTTTTTATTAACAAACCTATCTATTTTACATACTATAAGAATCACATGTGGACCCTTTCTTCCAGTTATATATATATATATATATATATATATATATATATATATATAGAGAGAGAGAGAGAGAGACATATGTAAAATGTATATATATATATATATATATATATATATATATATATAGACATATGTAAAACGTATATATATAGAGAGAGACATATGTAAAATGTATATATATATATATGTATATATATATATATATATATATATATATATGTGTGTGTGTGTGTGTGTGTATAATCACGAGAACATAACAGATAACAGTCTGAATCCACACCTGAAAATTGCATAAACTATAGGAAACTCCGCGTAGTGTTATTGACGTTGGATATCATACATAAACGCTAATATATATTTATATCTCTGTTTCATAATATTCAGCACTGTTTTTATAACACCCAAGGAAGAAATATATTTATACGTGCGTGCAAGTATTTGTGCGTGCATGTAAATTTATTATTGTATTTGTACAGACACACACACACACATGTATATATATATATATATATATATATATATATACATACATACATATATATACATACACACACATATATATATACATATATGTATACAGATTGCTCTCTTTCTCTCTCTCTCTCTCTCTCTCACACACACACACACTATATATATATATATATATATATATATATATACGGACATACACACACAAATATATATATGGAGATAAAGATGTGTGTGCGTAAAAATAGTTTCCTAGCCCTAAAACTATACGCACTCAACTCTCATAGTCCTTCTCTCTCACTCTCCCTCCCTCCCGCCATCACTCGTTCTTTCAATCCTTCTCCCTCTTTTTTCTCCCACACTCTCTATATTAATATTCATTTTTTCCTCGTTCTGCATACTTTCACCTACCCACTTTATCATCTGCCATCACTCTCTATTTCTCTTTCTTTTCTTCTCTCTCCCTCTTTTATTTTATCCTCTCGGCTTGTGTAATTTTTTTCCTCGCACGCACCCTTTTTACACTAACACATGCATATGCACACATACGTATCCATATGTTTCTTTGTTTCGCATATTCGCTCAAAACTAAAACACAAAATCTAAAATCCAACAAGACAGAATAGAAAACCCCTGACGTGGGATCAATCGGTTCGTTTCTCGATGAGGAATCCAGCCAGCCACGAGGAATAAGGCGAATTGCAGGCCTCCGTGAAATTTAACTCAGGGAGTTGATATTATTTTCTTTTCTACTTTTGTAACAAACACAAAATAAAACCGTTGGTGGAATGGCCAATCGGGATACCGGGAAATTCTTTGATGGATCATGCCATTGTTTTTATTTTTGTTTTCTATTGGCTTTTTTATGGCAGGGGATGAAATATTAAGCACCATAATGAAAGCAACAATGGAACTTATACCTAAAATCAAAAAGCGAGCTGAAATTTTGGGGGAACATAAGGAGGAAAGAAGGCGCGGAGAGTTCAACATTCGCAGGACACAATTAGGTAAAGAGAAGCAGGGGAAAACAGTGAGTAAACTACTTAATAAGTGTGTGTGAATTGTTGTCAGAACAAGGACAAAAAGGGAAGATAAATGGCAAAATGTTACGTAGAGCAAAAAAAAATGACAGAAAATTCTGGAAAGCCTTGATCTCCATGGCCTGAAAGAATATGGCATATATAGGAAGAATTTAATAGAATTAATGTGGAGAAACATATCACTTAAATGGGTGTTATTTCAATCATACCGACTTCGAAGTTTCGTGAATGCATTTATGTAATACCTTCACTCTTCAGGGCTATTAGCTTACGTCAAAAAGAAAGGGGATATTCGATCATGACTTTGAAGAATAGGTCAGTTTTTTTTTAATTAAAACATGAAAATTATACACACTTTAGAGATGGTCTAGAGCCACGGATCGAGCTACTCCATTATTGTTGTGTTTGGTATTCAAATGAGTTATGGCCGTGAGCACGTAGATCGGGCAAAGTGGAAACCATAAAAAACATTTTTTTAAAAACCTGCCTACCTAAAATGCCTCTTCAACAGTAAACTACAGAAAAAGAACCAACAATTTTGACAGCTCACACTCTTGCAATTTAATACCTGGAAGAATTTAATAAATTTTATAGGAAGATTTTTCAGTAATTCAAACATAATTACAAAATTTCCTGTCACCTCAAAGTATTGATGGCGTTGGTTGCAACATCAGTTGTTTTCGGGGTCTGGAAATCTTGAAACGCAGACAAGTTCTTCTTGTTCGTTTTCCTTGTAACCTATTCAACTTTATTCTCCTAAAACCTCAAGTTCCCACCCTATAGATTTCTTTCTTCATACAAGTTTGAGTGGCGACACTTTTAATCAAATTCGGAACACGTAATGCATATTTTTTAAGTTGATGATCGTGTCAAGAAAAAGTCCAAATCGAACTGGATTAATTTTGATAATTCACCGCCTCCCCTACCTCTGACGCGACATTGAAGAATTTTGGGACTACTTTGATGATAATTTTTTTAAATTCTATATTCTTTATTTTTAAACAGATTCTCTTAAAAATTAATAAATAAAGCAATAAAATTACTCATAGTCTTCTCTATTTCTTTAATGTGATATCTTATCACTTAAAATAGGATATTATTCATAAAGCTTTTCGGGACCTTCCACTGGCAGCACGAGCGGAGAAGCGATTCAAAATGGGCCTCATCTCCAAACATCATATCACCACAATGTATTTTCGAAAAAATCAATATACAAATCGGATATTCTACTATGACTTTGAAGAATAGGTTAGTTTTTTAATAAAATTAAAACATGAAAATTATACAATAACCCCGCTTCTTTTAGTCTTTGCAAAATTAATTTCCCTGTACGTTTACGATATTTACATGTCTGCCAGTAACTCTATCCGCCCTAATGGCATTATCACCTAGGGATGAAATGATTAAAAGAGATCAAATATATAGATTTTTAACCGTAAAAATTAAATATAACTTAAAAGAAAATTATGATCAAATAGAAAAGGATTCATTTAAATCTACACTTCATCGAAGAGAAATCTATTCAGAACTTTTTTGATCTTTATAACCAATAAATCTTGGAAAACAGTAAATTGCTATCAAGGCGGCTCGCATTTTTTATGCGATAGTTCACTCAATACAAGGCTCAATTATTGTTCACCCAATACAAGTCTCACTGTTTACACAATACAAGGCTCAATTATTGTTTACACAATGTAACGCTCAATTAATGTTCGCCCAATACAAGGCTCAATTATTATTCACCCAATACAAGACACAATTATTGTTTACCCAGTACAAGGCTCAATTATTGTTTACCCAATACAAGGCTCAATTATTGTTTACCCAATGTAAGGTTCAATTATTGTTCACTCAATACAAGTCTCAATTATTCCTTACCCAACACAAGGCTCAATTATTGTTTACCTAATAAAAGGCTCAATTTTTGTTCACCCAATACAAGTCTCAATAATTGTTTACCCAATACAAGGCTCAATTAGTGTTTACCGAATACAAGGCTCAATTATTGTTTACCCAATAAAAGGCTCAATTATTGTTCACTCAATACAAGTCTCAATTATAGTTTGCCCAATATAAGGCTCAATTATAGTTTACCCAATACAAGGCTCAATTATTGTTCACCCAATACAAGTCTCAATTATTTTTTACCGAATACAAGTTTCAATTATTGTTCACTCAAAACAAGGCTCACTTATTGTTTACACAATGCAAGGCTCAATTATTGTTCACCAAATAAAAGTCTCAATTATTATTCACCCAATACAAGGCTCAATTATTGTTAACACAATGTAAGGCTCTATTATTGTTCACCC
Source organism: Acanthosepion lycidas (assembly GCA_963932145.1). Lineage (NCBI taxonomy): Eukaryota > Metazoa > Mollusca > Cephalopoda > Sepiida > Sepiidae > Acanthosepion > Acanthosepion lycidas. Next base: position 12,301,087 of record OZ010586.1, read on the forward strand.
AATACAAGTCTCCATTATTATTCACCCAATACAAGGCTCAAATACTGTTTAATCAATCCAAGGCTCAATTATTTTTTACCCAATACAGAGCTCAATTATTGTTCACCCAATACAAGTCTCAATTATTATTCACCCAATACAAGGCTCAATTATTGTTTATCCAATACAAGGCTCAATTATTGTTTACTTAATGTAAGGCTCAATTATTGTTTGCCCAATACAAGGCTCAATTATTTTTCACCCAATACAAGTCTCAGTTATTGTTTACCCAATACAAGGCTCAATTATTATTCATGCCATACAAGTCTCAATTATTGTTTGCCCAATACAAGGCTCAATTATTGTTCACCCAATACAAGGCTCAATTATTATTCAGCCAATACAAGTCTCAATTATTATTCACCCAATACAAGGCTCAATCATTGTTTATCCAATACAAGTTCAATTATTGTTTACCCAATGTAAGGCTCAATTATTTTTCACCCAATACAAGTCTCAATTATTATTCACCCAATACAAGGCTCAATTATTGTTTTCCCAATACAAGTCTCAAGTATTGTTCACTCAATACAAGTCTCAAATATTGTTAGCCATTGTAAAGCTCAGTTATTGTTCACCCAATACAAGTCTCAATTATTATTCACCCAATACAAGCATCAATTATTTTTCACCCCATACATGTCTCAATTATTATTCACCCAATTCAAGGCTCAATTATTGTTTACCCAAGTCAAGGCTAACTTATTGTTCACCCAAAACAAGTTTCAATTACTATTCACCCAATACAATACTGTATTATGAGTGTCCTGACTCAGGTGGTTAGATTGCATGCGTGCCCTGATTCAGGTAACCGAACTGTATGTGTGTCTTGACTCAAGTCACCAGAGTGTATGTGTGTCCTGACTCAGTTGACTAAACTGTATGAGTGTCCTGACTCAGATGGTTAGATTGTATGTGTGTCCTGACTCACTTTGTCGGACTGTATGTGTGTCCTGACTCACTTTGTCGGACTGTATGTGTGTCCTGACTCACTTTGTCGGACTATGTGTGTCCTGACTCACTTGGCTGAACTGTATGAGTGTCCTGACTCAGGTGCTTAGATAATATGCGTGTCCTAACTCAGTTACCTGGACTGTATATGTGCGCCCTGGCTCACGTAGCCGGACAGTATGAGTGGCCTGACTCAGTTGGCTAAATTGTATGAGTGTCTTGACTCAGTTGGTTAGATTGTATGCGTGTCCTGAGTCAGGTACCTGGACTGTATGTGCGTCCTGACTAACGTAGCTGGACTGTATGAGTGTCCTGACCCAGTTGGCTGAACTGTATTAGTATCCTGACTCAGGTAGTCGATGTGTATGATTGTCCCGAGGCAGGTGGTAGGACAGTCGAAATGACCTAACTGTGGTGGTGGAATTCTTTTAAATATGCTTTCCTTCTGAATCACTCTAACAATCACGATAAGGTTGCTGTTGTTATGGTGAGCCAACTCAGCTAGCAAACTATAACTAGTGTTTTCGAAGCTCTTTAGCTGGCCTATAAATCTACTTTGTATGAAATTTGCTCTATTGCCGATCAATAACATCGCTACAAGATAATAAAAAGTATTTTATTAGATATAAAATAACATAAAAAATGTACCAATATTCTTATTATAATCGACGCTATTCATATAAAGTATATGAACTGCTAGTGTGACTGCTATCGTCGCACACAGTGAAATCGGCGAATCGAAATCAAATTCTGACCTTGCTTGTTGCGTTCACTTTCGCGCAAATACACTTGTGAAAGGCAAGGATTCATATCTTCTCTATCAACCTCCTCTAGCTATGGGTTAAATAGCAGAGAAGACATGGTGGCTTTGGGTAGAAACCAATATAGGAGAAAGACAACTCTGAATTCAAAAGAGTGGAGGATCCATCAAGAAACTACTCTACTGTCTTTACAGGAAGTCATGTCAAATAACAGATAATTAATAAAGGGAATCCTTGAAAAATCATGGTCACCTACGTCCTGCATGCACATTTTTGTGACGTCAACGAACACTCGTTGACACTTTTGTGATTGCAACGAATATTCGTTGTCACTTTCGTAATGCTCGTCGTAGTAGAGACTTTGTAATCGCAGATACAGCTATAGTAACACCGTTGAACAATACTGGTACCAGACGCCTTCGAATAACACTCGCACTCATAGTACTCTCTCGATAATACTCTCAAGAATTGTAATCCGTATAATGATCCGAAAATCAAAATAGTATAGTGAATAGAATAGAGAATAGCGGTCCGTATAGTAATAGAGGATAGAGTACAAATGGTGATCCATATAGTAATAGAGGATAGACTAGAAACAGAGATCACTTAGACGACACACGACTTCCTACTTACGCGTTTCTCCTATGGTCATGTGGTCTAGTTAATTAAATTATGGGATCGCCTGTGTTTGCTCACTGGCGATCTATGTTTAGACTCAAGTGTCGGCAGCGACAATATATTCCTATATAACAGACATTTAAAAAGAAACCCACAGACATTGTTCTTTTTTGTTTGTTTCTTATAAGGACTGTTATCCTCATCTTCATTGCCATATTGACAATCCGGCCTTCTTCAGGTGATTGGAATTTCGAACCGAACCTTTTACTTCCTCCACCGGTGTAGATTGTTCTAGTTCCACATGTCATGCCTCTTCCGGATGTTTCAGTTATTTCCCTTTAACTCAACTCTACAATTTTGGTTCAACACTGCTGTGGCGTGGTATTAAACTCACAACTCTTTAGGTCCAGTCACTAGATCTAACCAACGTCTTTATCCAAGTAAGTAATCATAATACCTCATCACACAGATATAGACGGACCTTATAAGCATGAGATATTAATTAAAGATATTAAATAAAAGATATTATGTAATAAAGATGTTATAAGCATGAGATATTAATTGAAGATATTAAATAAAAGATATTATGTTATAAAGATATTATAAGCATGAGATATTAATTAAAGATATTTCAAGCGAGAATTGATGCTCAGATTTTCGGAGTTAACTTTATTTTAAAGTAAATGTTCCCATTTCCCAAATTTTAAATAAGAATTAAGAATGAAATAAATAACAAATTTTATAATTTGCTAACCATTACTAAGTTCAACTAAAATTATCTGATGCTAATAAAAAAAAGAAAACGCTGCCTTTTCAGGGATTTTCTCTCTTTTTTTTTTTTTTTTTTGTAGTTCCCAAAAAGACTTTATAAACTTTTTCTTAAGAACGTTTTAATTAGCGCAAGTTATTCCTTTGAATAGTTTCTTAAAGAATCTATTTCTTTTAATGATTCTTGGGGTTTATTACTGCTATTATTCCCTGCGATGTCTCTCTTCTCGTTATTTGCTTGTAAACTCCTTTTCTGTAGATCATCGAAGTTATGCAGTATTGAGGGCAGTCATTACTTAGATAGGGAACCGCTTGGAAACGCCGTATACTGTAAGCAGCCTCCTACAATCTTTATTATATTTAGACATTAAACGACCCACCAGGGGTTGATAAACCGTAAAAAGCAAATCAGTTAATCATTTAACCTCTTTTTCGCACTTTAGAGTCGAGATTGATCATCAGAAGTTTTAAAATTATCGCGATTCCCTCTGGCGCATACTTGGGGGACTTCTGTTTGCGTTTGAGGTCAACACAATTTTCTTTTAATTTAAAAATCTCTTGCCTTTGCAACCAAACTAAAAATAAATCTGCTTTTCAGTATAATATTTCACAAATATCATTCAATCCTCTTATCACAGAATTAAGCAGTGGACGCATTCATTGTAAGGAAATGAATAGATTGGTATATGCTTTAATATTAATTATTAGATTAGTATATCCTTTAATATTAATGAGTAGATTGGTATATGTTTTAAAATTAATTAGTAAATTTGTATATGCTTTAATATTAATAAGTAGATTGCTAAATATTTTAATATTAATGACTAGACTGGTATATCTTTTAATATTAATGACTAGACTGGTATATGCTTTAATATTAATGTGTTGATTGGTATACGTTTTAATATGTGAACCAGTATGCTCAGCTGGTGTTGCACTCACGACGTTTCGACACTTGTAGTCTCTTCGGTTGTCTGTCTTCATACTCGGCAGAATGCTTTATTCACTTCATGAAGTTAGAATGTTCTCATGCTTAGATTAATGTTCCCCAGTCTTATTCTCCATTATGTCGCTTGGTCGATTCTTCCATTAAACCAAATGTGACTTTTCAGACATGGGGCTTCAAATCACAACTGCCGAGAAAGCAGAAGAGAGCTTAATTCACTCGACCAGTTGAAAATTCTAGAGACTTAAACCTAATGTATATATTCACGTTATGTGTGAACTGTATGAGTGTCCTGACTCGGGTGGTTAGATTATATGAGTGTCCTGACTCAGGTGGGCGAACTGTATGCGTGTTCTGACTCAGCCGGACAGTATGAGTGTCCTGAATCAGGTAGTCGGACTGTATGTGTGTCCTGACTCAGCCGAACTATATGAATGTCCTGACTCGGCTGAACTATATGAGGGTCCTGACTCATGTTGTTAGATTGTATGCGTGTCCTGACTCACTCAGCCGGACTATATGAATGTCCTGATTCGGCCGAACTGTATGTGTGTTCTAACTCATCCGGACAGTATGAGTGTCCTGACTCAGTTGGTCGAGGTGTATGAGTGTTCCGACGCAAGTGGTAAGACAGTCGGAATGACCTGACTGTGGTGATGGAATTCTTTTTAGTGTGTTTTCTGTTTGTGTCACTCTAACAATCACGATAAACTTTCTGATCGCTACAATTTCGACGAAAATGAGCGGGTCTTTTTAAAAAGAATTCACCATTGTTTGCCGTCAACTGTGCTGTAGGTATGTGGGAACGGGGAAAATAGCTTTGTATTTTTTTTTAAAAAAAAAAAAACATTCCTAAAAATATAATCTTGCCTTGACATGATCTTTGCTATGCGGATATAAAATATTTTTCGAGTTTTGAAGATTTTTTGCCAGTTCTATATCTACTTCTTCGATATATGTATCCAAAAGTGTTTGCTGTTTTTGTCCTCTCTCGTTCTCTCTTTTTCTCACTCTCTCTGTCTCTTTCTTCTCTCTCTCTTTCTCTCTCTCTCTCTCTCTTTCTTTCTTTCTCTCTTTCTTTCACTCTCTTTCTGTCTCTCGCTCTCTTTCTGTCTCTCGCTCTCTTTATCTAGCATTTTCATTAATTTCTCCTAACTTTCCACTTATCTTCTCACTTCTCTCCTTCGTTTCTATTTTCTTTCTCTGTCTTTTATTTTACTCGAATTTTTATCTTTCTTACAACTCAACTCTGCCTTTCTCTCTTTCTCCCTTTCTCTCATGCACTTATTAGTGCCTCTCTTTCTCTTCCTCACTCCCTGTCTTTCTCCAATCTGCTTTTTTTCTTTTCTTCTACTTTTCCTATCCTCACTTTTTTCTTTCTTCTTATTCATACTTTTTGCCCATTATTTCTCTCTCTCTCTCTCTCTCTCCTCCCACTCTCTTCCATTAATTCCGTTTCTTTCCTCTCCTCTCCTCTCCTCTCATCTCCTCTCCTCTCTTTATTCCCCCTTTTCACTCACTGTCTTTTATATTGCAACTTTTTTACTTCTCTCTTTCTCCCTCCCCTGTTTTAGATACTTTTCCTCTCTTTCACTCTCTATTTCCTTACGCTCATTATTTCATTCTTGCCGCTTTTTTCTTTTCACCGCGCGTTCTTTTCTTCTCCCCTTCTCTCTTTTTTCTATCTCTCTCTCCCTCCCTCACTCTCTGACACACACACACACACACACACGTACTCATTTCACACACACGTACTCATTTCACACACCTCCCCTGTTTTAGTACTTTTCCTTTCTTCCTCTTTTATAATCCACTTCCTCTGAGGTCGCAAAGTATTCGATCCATTCATACAACAAAGCCTCTTTATTTGAAGTCTTCAAGCATTAATTAAACTCACTCAAATGAATTAATTGCAACGGCAGGGGACATAACTCTATTGTAGTTTATATTCTACCTGTCCACTGGTTGCTTTCATTGTCTCTCTCTCTCTCTCTCTCTCTCTCTCTCTCTCTCTCCCTTTCATTCTCTCTCCTTTTAATTCTCTCTCTCTCTTTTCCTTTCATTCTTCCTGCTTTCCCACTCGAAATTTCACTCAACCACACTGTGTGAGGCGCCGTACCATTTTTATGGATCCTACCGACAATAAAAATGGTAAACCCCCAGGATAAACACGCTAGCTGATAAATTTGCGAATCTTCACACTTTAAACACAACGTTGCTGCTTTGGGACAATACCAGCTGTAATAACCTTCCGAGCAGTCACATGTAAATCTCGACTGCAGACCATCGATATTCGATCGCTATTATCAGTAATTTTAAAGTTGATTGGGAAGAAAGTCGATTTTAAGTTAGCGAAAACAATTTTGCACGGGATCAACAGAAATTTATTTACATCCTAAAAAATGATTCCAACAAATATCCTGACTAGTATCCTCATTTTCACTATCAATCAGATGTTGAACTGCATTGCATGGCGTGCTTGGGAACAATGTCCCACCGACAGGGAAGAGACTCTGTCTAAGGAACACAAAAATGAGGCTATGAAGAAAGCTAAGAAGAGAAGCTGGTAATCACCAAACATATTCCAAATTTAGTGTTTTAATGACTATAATTTATAATTGATTTTGGAAGGTGTAAACATACCTTAGAAATAATGTGCTAAGTGTGTTGTATCCGCAGGGTTGGTATGTGGGATAAGTACGTACAATTCACGGTTCGATGTCATTCTTATTCGGGTCGAAAGTTTTTCAGAACCCAGCTAGGACCTACTAAACCACGTAGACTGAGTCAGCTCATTCTCCTCATATTCCATTTGTAAGGGGGGGGTCACACAGACAGCTTCGCCCCCAGAACTGTTGCATCGTGGAACAGACTTCCTCGATCACTACGATCTTAACCTCTTCAAGACGCGAGTTAACCGTTATCTAACCAGCTTTTCCTCAAAATATGCACCTCTTACTCCCTTGTTGTACGCCCTTACAATAAACTCACTTATTAACCATCTACCTTGAGTGACTCTTTGGCCTTGTATTGAGTGAATAATAGTATTAAACAAAACTCATAAAGAATACGACCCACTACACTTAGAACGTACAAAGCCTCAGACAAAATTAGTTATGCTAGAACTGTATGCAAACAATGACACACATGCAGCAACCACAATTATCTCTTTGGAAATTGAAGAGTTTAACGCCAGTAATATTAACAAACTACGAGTGGGTATTGAAAAGTTCACAGACTGACTAAGAAGGGGTGATGCAAGAGCTGTGAAATCTTGCATTCATTAATTTAAACTTTTTTTATTTTTTCTTCTTGCTGCCATATATGGTCTGGTGCCCCTTCTGTTTGTCTCAAGGTTCTTGATAAAATCCAAAGATGGATATGCAATGTAATTGGCCCTGATCTGGCATCTCGTCTGTAGACGCTCTTTCACAGACGTGCCGTCGCCTCTCTCTGTCTTTTTTACAAATACTTTCATTGTTAACTGCTCCGATGAGTTGCTTTCGCTGGTTCCCAGACTTCATGAATTTAAGCGTTCTACTAGGCTGGCATCTCGCTCTCACCCTTTCACTGTCGAAACTGTTAAATGTAGCCGTCTCTTCTACTCTAATAGCTTCATGTCTCGCACATCTCGCCTGTGGAACTTTCTCCCTTTTTCTTGTTTCCTTGATAACTATAATCTCCAACTATTCAAATGTAATGTCAATCGACGTCTCCAGATGCTTTGATCTATCCCCTATCCTTCTCTTCATCTTTTCTTCTATCACACCTATTTGGTCTCACTCCAATTCTCTGTAACCCCTTGCGTGATAGTGGCTTCCTGCCTTGATTGGGGTGAAACGCTTAAAAAAAACTGCATTGTTTATTTCCAGGATAACTGACATCTAAGTTTTCAAAGTAGACTTTAAAGGTAACTAGTAGTGATTTTCTTGAAAATGGACAAAATTTGGCATTGTGCTGTTATTAAAAATACCTGCAGAAAAATTATGACTATTTTTAGCAGCGGGACGAGCAGTCTTCTTTGAACATTCAGATGTAAGTTTACCTGGAGAGAAATAATGCAGTTATTAATAAGATGAGCTGAAATTAAAGCATGCAAGATTTCACAGTTCTAGCATCACTCTTTTATAGTCAGCTTATGAACTTTTTCGCCCACCCTTTTAGCAAGAAATTTATTAGCATAATTTCTATTCTTTTTATCTGATTAGAAAAAATGAGTATGATTTTTAGATTTAAAGCCAAAACAAATTCCTTATAATCAACTATTATATATTTGACCTTGAAAACATCGGAGGTCAGTTTTATTTATAAATCGACATAAGAACTCGATTGAACTCATGGAAAGAGATAGGAAAATAGGCATATCTTCATTTACTCAAATAGTTGCATTTGTATACATATTTCATACACCAAATATTCATTGATTTAAGATTTATATGTACGTCTATGTTATGGAAATTCCCAAAGAGTGATTGAGAAAATTACGAGACTCGTAGTCGACATCGATAAGTATTGAACAGTATTATATCTTATCCAATAATTATTGCTCTCGTCATATACAAGGATGGGATGAAAAGTTCATAGGCTGACTATGTAGGAGTGATGCTAGAACCGTGAAATAATGCATGCATTAATTTAAACTATTCTTATTAATAACTGTATTGTTTCTTTCCAGGAAAACTGACTTCTGACTGTTCATAGAAATCTTCAAATGTAACTAGTAGTGACTTCTCTTGAAAATGAACAAAATTTGGTATCGTGGTCTCATCAAGTACCAGCAGAAAAAGGGGTTAGCTCCAGAGACATTCATGCGGATATGGTTGACACATTAGGTTTGGTTTGGTTTGGTTTGGTTTACGGCATATTAACCACAATGGGTTATTTAATGCCGACAACTTTTCCTTTTTTTTTCCAAAATGTATAGCTGGTAATATTTTTTTTTTTTAAATGTATAGTTTGGTTTGTTCTGTTTTGTGGCATATTAGCCACAATGGGTTATTTAATGCTGACAAGATTTTTTATTTCTGGTAGTATTTTCTTTTTTCAAATATTTTCCGATACTAATTTTTTTAAAAGAATTTCTGGTATTAAAATCTATTTTTACACTACCCTAGTGTTTTGAGTCAGGTTGTGGGGCCAATTATTTGCCCATAGCTGCGACCCTAACAGGTGCTACCACCCCTAGTCAGGGTAGACCTGGAAACACCAGCAATTAAGAGGTACTTTCACGCTCCTCAAACCCCCCTGATCAGACGCCTTGCTGCTGTACGTAGTTTATCGTCTTACCCAGGGCGCGGATGTAGTTTATCGTCATACCCAGGACGGGGTTGACACATTATGGGATGACGCACTATAAACATTGCAAAAGTGGGCAGTTTAATTTAGGAGAGGAAAGGAGAGTCTTGGAGATGGCCCACTGTCTGGATGTCCTTCAGCTGCCGCCACTGATTAAACCATTGATTATGTTCACCACATATTGATGGATGACAGGCGATAGACAATCAAACAACCAATGCTATTAGCATATCCTGTGAGAGAGTTGAGAATATTTTGTACAATCAACAAGGCATGACAAAGGTTTCTGCCAGGTGGGTGACCCTTTTTGTTGAAAGTTTCCTAACCCAGGATGAGTGTTGGGTTCATCATTTTTGAGCCGGATACAAAGAGACAATCCATGCAAAGGAAAGACCCCTCCTCACCTGCTCCAAATAATTTTTTTTGGGGGGGGATGTTAAAGGCACTGTATTTATTGACTATGTTCAAAAGAGCCACACCATCAATGGAGAGTACTATCCCATCTTGCTGAGGCAGTTACGAATGTCTATCAAAGCCAAATGCCCAGAAAAACTGACGAAAGTGGTCTTGTTTCATTAGGACAACGTTCCAACACAGAAATCCTTGGTTTCAATCGCTGCTGTGAATGAAGGTGGCTTTGAACTTATTGATCGTTATCCCTATTCGCTTATCATCTGTTCCCCAACATGAAAATAAAACATTTGGCTGGGAACCAGTATCACATTGAGGATGACGTTATAGCTGTTGTCGTTGACTTTTTTTAACAAGATGAAAGATTTTTTACCAATTGGATGCAAGCACTGTAACACCGATGGGAGAATGTGTGAACATCAAGGAGGACTATGTTAAAAAATAAACCTGATTTGATCACATTTCATGATAGTATCTTCTCCAGCCTATTAAATTTTCAGGCGTCCTTCATTGGCTGCCAGTCGGGACCCCTCATGGACCATCATAGAGGTTTCGACTGCACCTATATTAGTTGAAACAAAGCGCTGTGTCCCGACAGTTTCCCTTTGACTTGCAACAATTCTGTCTCTCATCCCGAATTATTGTTTAATTTTACAGTAGAAAGGATCTTTTTGAATGACAGCATTGCAATTCAGTGTCATAAATCTGGCGTCTTAGGTTTTGCAATTGGAGAACCTGAAAAAATGGTTACTGAAACAATTTTCTAATTCAGCGTTCAAGACTGATGGGCAATTCCCAGCCATATCTGGTAAACCCGCACATATCCACCTGAAGGATGGGGCATTCCTTAAAGCTAAACACAGACCTATACCAGTGCCATACCACTTAAAAGAACCAGTTAGGCAAGCCCTTATGCGAGACATAGAAAGGGGCATATTAAAACAAGTGCCCATTGGCACTCTCCTATAAATGAGGCAAAATTAGCTGGCTTCCTTTTCCAAGAAGACACAAGAAGGCAGCGATGTTAGCAGGTAAGTCATTTAACTTCTACAACCACATATAACATCCTGCTGCCGATCTCTTCACCGTAACAGAGTTGGCTTGTGTGGTGGGTGCTATGCTTTTACCAAAAGAGTATCCGAGATTTGGGGCCAGGGCCACCTAAAGTTTTGAATTCAGAATTGTCCTCCAAGACCGATTACAAACCGTGGTTGGAGAGTTTATTCCGTCCGTCTGGGAAGGAGAAGAGATGGATCCATATCTTTCCTAAAGATCTTGATGTGTCAGTCAATATAACGAGCTCTTCGGTTTTTTCCTCCCGGGCCGATATCCACTACACGACCCACGCATCCATAAGATTAAGAACAGAAAGAATTAAACATTTTATAAGCAACTTTAATGTAAAGTTCGGAAAAAGGAAAGGATAGAAAATCTAGATGACGAAAATTTGGAATGGAAATGGCGGAGTATTAATCAAAATCACAGAAAAAATTTTAAAAATGACAATTTGGAATGCAGTTGTTCAGGAGTGAAATGGCTGTTAATGGACTTGTAAAAGCGCAAACAAATAAACAAAAATAAAATTGATTTCATAATTGCTGGCAAAGTCTGTAACGTCAAATATGAAACTGTTATAAGCAAATTAAAATAAGAACCAAATGGCTAACCGCAGAGTCAAATTTGACTTTAAAATTGAGAGCAACAAATTGATCTTCAAAAAGAAAATATTAAAGATTATAAATAAGATCACCAAATTTCAAGAACAGAAAAACAGATTTCGAAGAACAGAGAACCGAGCAAGATATGAATAGCAAACTGACAACTATATGAAATAATAAGATATAATCGGCTAAACAAAAACAAATATTACAATAATAAAGGGAAGTAACTCGAGAAGTAACAAGAACTGATAAAAAAATGGAAATAGATAGACATAAAAACAAAGACAGAATAAACGGAACGAAACAATCGACAAAAGAACGAGTAAAGAAAAAAAATGACGATGAATACAGAAAGGTAAGAGAAAGCTACCAGAAAAATGAAGAAATTGAAAGACTCTCGAATTGCAGCTGACATAGTTGAAATGTAGATATGATAAAACTTCCTGTCAGAATTCCAAACAGTAATAAAACAAAATGGTAAAGGTTATCTTGATTAATTGGAGGTAATCGAAAGAATAATGGCGGACATATTTTAAGGACAAAATGTCAAGACTTTATCTTGTTTTCTTTTTCATCTTTTGGCTTTCTTCAGTAGGCAATAATTTACAAAAGTTACTTTAGGAGGTCCTATCGAAATACGCAAAAGCACATTTCCAGTTACGATGTATATTAAAATGATAATAACAATTGTGATAATTATTTCTGATTGTATCATCTTTTTATGATTTTTCACCTGATTAGATAGTTTATATTTTTTTTCATATATATATATATATATATGTTATATATATGTTTTTTTAAATGATAAGCTATTAAACATACATACATATATATGAAAAATTTATCTCAAACAAATGTACACAACAGTATCGTGAAATCAAAAGAAAATGGTTGAATCCGTCAACACAGCAATAAAAACAATATCTCCACCAGTGACAGTAATTGACGTAATTTTCAGTTAACAGTATGAAAATAGCGTTCTCTAAATTCTTCCAGTTGCTAAGGACATTTTGTTTTTGTTATTATTAGTTATTTTGTTTAATAAATTCATTTCGGTTTTTTCTTTTCTTTTCTTTTTTTTTTTTTTTTGCCTTGAAAAAGTCCACATTGGACGAAACGCGTCGGCAACTATTACAGTTTTCCTATTGTCTTTTACATTTATATATATATATATATATATATATATATATATATATATATATAGTCATCCTTAAACAAGCCTGTTTCACTGTATCACAGCTCATCAGTGTTGCTGATTGCTTCAAGCCGGGACCGATTTGGCATCAGTCGGAGATCCTACCCCTAAGCTATCGACGCGCAGCAGAAAAAGGGAAATTCTAACGTATTATATACGAATGTATATAAACACCAGATTTCATTAATGAGGAACGGTACGTTAATATGCGTTAGTATATATATATATATATATATATATATATATATATATATATATATATAGAGAGAGAGAGAGAGAATGAGAAAGAGAGAGATTAATTACTTCAAACAGTATAAAAATAATGAAAAATGGAAAGTGTCAGTCAATTGCTGAAACTTCCTGACAAATGGAGTCTGAAAAATTGCAAAAAAGATTCGTCTACGAAACTCCGAAGTTGAGGTACTGAAAATATGACATCATTCAGCTAAGTGAAAAAAATTATATTAATCGTGTATATATATATATATATATATATATATATATATATATATATATATATACACTGTTTCGCTGTATCACAGCTCATCAATGTGACTAGATATCTGATTGCCTCAAGCCAGGATTAAAACTTGAGTGATCTGACATCAGTAGGAGATTTTTCCCTAAGCTATCAGCTCCCGCCAGAGAGGAAGGTGAATTTTTACGTATTTATCTTTGAATAAACACGCCAGTCACTCCGAGTGATCGATTCTTAGAAGAGCATTATCAGCAGTAGCAGTCACTGTTTACACATTCGCGCTTTCCCTCTAAAGTGCTCGACTGAATTCTAATGAAGTAATGGAATATATTTTTAATCCAACATTATTTCTTAGTACTATAAACATTACATCTTAGTGAATACAAGAATTTGAGTAAACGCACTGATTTTCTTTAACAATGGGAATTTCATCTGCCGACGTATGCATTCCAGAGTCTTAATGAAGGATTCACTATCTTTATTAGAACTATGGAATTCACAGACCAGAAGATGTCATTCAAACTGTTAAAAAACATGTCATCTGCTGGAATCTTTTTATCCACTAGAATATGGCATTTTTACTAATATGAAATATATATATATATATATATATATATATATGTGTGTGTGTGTGTGTGTGTGTGTGTGTGTTATGTACCCTATTTACATTATTCGGACTATTTTCCTCATCTTTGTCGCCATATTTGTTATAACGTTTCGACCGTTGTACGCTCCGGCCTTCTTCAGGTGGTTGAAATGTCGAACTGAACCCTTTATTTCGCTCACTTTGGTGGACTGTTCTAGTTCAACGTGCCATGAATAATGGATGCCAGTTATCAGTTATCTCCTGTTAATTACCCTCTCCAAGTTTTCCACCGCCTTAACTAGGTATTGAACTCACACACTTTAGTTCCTGTCACTGAATCTAACTAACGCCTTTATCCACTGTGCCATGTGTCCTGTAAATAGTGTATCTAATACCTCATCTCAAAAATATAGACAGATATATGTATTATATTGGGCAGCATATATTTGAGATTATAAAGAGGTAATCATACAAAGAATCAATTATATTAATGTAATTAATGGCGAATTCTCTTCGCTAACAAACTTAATAAAGCATTAACTTATTAAAAATTCATTGAATGACCCGATCCTCATGTATAAAATTGTTGTCACGTGGATCTAGTGTATTTTTAGAGTAACAATTACTTTCGAAAACATGTTTTCATCATCCATTTACAAATAAAACTCCAAGTTGAAATAAATGTATTGTAGATCGAAAGATTTTTTTTAACATTGCGTTATTTATTAACGGCCATATAATATTGGAACAAACAATCACAACGTTAGAGTTCAAATATTTCAAATGAGAATTTCTTTGTATAAATTTAGTAATGTAGTAAATCCAAAAATTCTTTTGTTGTATGTGTTTTCCATTTAACGTGATATGAACTAAGTATATAGCTGAATTAATATACTAATTCCTCTTTCCTAATGTCTTTTACATTTCTATATATATATATATATATATATATATATATATATATATATATATATAGTCATCCTTAGACAAGCCTGTTTCAATGTATCACAGCTCATCAATGTTGCTGATTGCTTCAAGCCGGGACCGATTTGGCATCAGTCGGAGATCCTACCCCTAAGCTATCGGCGCGCAGCAGAAAAAGGGAAATTCTAACGTATTATATACGAATGTATATAAACACCAGATGAATACAAGAATTTGAGTGAACGCACTGTCTTAGTAGATGATGCAAATGAAGGTACTTGCTGCTCTAAAAATAAACGAGATCCATCTGACAACAATTTTATACATAAGGATCGCGTCATTCAATAGATTAATGCTTTATTAAGTCTGTTAGCGAAGAGAATTTGCCATTAATTATGTTAATATTACTAACTGATTCTTTGTATGATTAACTCTATATAATATATATACATATATATTTTATTATAAGACATAACAAAAACATATTGAAATCGCTACACAATAGCTTTCGTGTTTCAGTATTACCTTGTGCCTCTTCAGGCGACGGTAAGTGACTTGGGATTAAATAATTTTTAAGAAAATTTCAAAAGCAAATTGTTACCTCTTTTTCCGAAAGATAAAGGGTCGGGGTTGAGAAAACATTACGTCAGAATTAAAAAATAGACTTGTGGGTTTGTCTTGAACAACCAGTTAAATGTCAGATCTACGCTGAATAGGAAATTAAGCTCAGAGGTGGGAAATGGGGAAGTTATGACATGATAAACCGGAACTTAGACAGGTCATCATTGACAAATACGGAAAACATGTAAGCAACAGAAGTATTGTGATTTTAGACAAATA
>OZ010586.1:12321559-12364059 GCA_963932145.1 Acanthosepion lycidas
CTAGCGAAATACAATCGACCCTATTGAATGGTTCAATAATATAGAAAAACGAATGCACATTCTTGAAGTTTGTTATTTGTGACTTCTACCCAATCATCACGGAAGATATTCTGATGGCCTCTATTAATTTAGCAAAAAAAAATACTGCCATATTTCTGACCAAGAATTAAAAATTAGACAGGCACAGAAACCAATACTATTCCACAACGGAAGTTTATGGACTAAGAGAAATAACTTAGAATTTTGCGTATCCATGGTAGCACATGATTCTGCAAAAGAATGCGAATTTGTAGGGATACTGTTACTATGGATTCTTAGATTTATCTCTGACATAGAAAAAAAAAACAATGGAATATACAGTCGACAGGATAATTCTCCTTCGGAAATTGGGACCAAGGAAAGCGGATCGGATAAGAAATAACCTAATTAAATTCTTGAAGGACCATAAACTGAATATTACCACCAATACTAACGCTAAAGAGATCAGTTTGCTAGACGTTACAATAGACCTGAGTAAGAGCCTATATAAAGCATACATTAAAGACTCCTAAAAACGCAGGTATGTCGACAGAAAATCTAACCACTATAAAAGGGTCCTTGACAAATCAGTACAATTTAGGTTATCGACCAACTCCAGTAACAAAGATATATTTCACTATAATAAAACTAAATATATAAAAGCGCAAGAAAAAGCAACCCCAAAGTGAAATTAGAGTTTGTAGAAAGAAATAGCAATAAAGATAAAAGATAACACTTAAGATTTTCAACAAAATAATATTAAGCTAAGCTATAGCTATACTAAAACACATCAATAGCTATATATCGCAACAAAACAATAACATATTAAGCAAACACACAAACAAAATAATAAATAATAAACCGATTAAATGCCAATGCAACTGCCGTAAAAACGTAACCTGCCCATTGAATGGCCAGTGTATAATCGAAAGTATAATCTACAGTATCAATTCAGCCGACGATGCTAAATATTGCTTTGGTTCCACCGAGAACAACTGGAAATTACGTTTTTACCGTCACCTAATAACGCTAAACAATATTAAATACAAAAACTGTACAACACTCTCAAAGTATTTTAGCGATTAAAACAACTATAAGAACATATCCATTAACTGAGAAATAATCGCAAAAGGTAAACCATATTATGGAAAGGGAGATAGATGTAATTTATGTCTTTTTGAAAAACTTATTTTCTTAAAACGGTTAAATAAGCCTAACTTGCCTCACAAAAGGAGTGAATTGATAGCTACATGTAAACATAAAAGTAAGCACCTGGTCCTCAATTAAAATAGATTTTAAAATAGATTTTACGAATATTAATATAATATATAACGCATATTAATATACATAGCTGCCATCATTAATAGCATTTTATATACCGATACACATATATAATTCCATATTATATATAGTACTTGATTATTTTATTTATACATGTGTATATGTAATTTCACCTTTGTAAGTATAAGGCTAAGTTCCAAATGCATTTTATATATATATATATATATATATATATATATATATATATATTCTTAACCTATAATTAAGTTAACATCGTTAGAGCTAAGTATATTCCATAAGACATTAACATAATAATATGTTTTAATAAAAACAAAAATATTTCTATTACCGCTAACGACGGATTTTTATGCAAAAAAGTGAGTTATCTCCCTTGATACTTATTACGTAAATTCCAATTTAATTTTTTTTTTTTTTTTTTTACTTTTTCGTCTTTCGAACTTAGGAATTTTACAGAAATAAATTATGAATAATAAATGCAAATATTGTAGACAACAATAATAAAACGAACAAGTCTTAAAACAATTTTAAATCAACACCACAAGAACGCGAATTTCATAACGCTTAACGCTAAGTGAGCATGAAACTCCGAGTTGTGCTATTGACGTGGGATATTATTTATATTTACTAATATATACTTAATAACTCTGTTATATAACACTGAGAAGTGTTTTTATAACACCTGTGAAAATATATATACATATGTACGTGCAATTATATGAGCGTAAACGTATGTTTTTTTACCATACCCATATCTATCTATCTATCTATCTATCGATATATATATATATATATATATATATATATATATATATATATATATATATATATCCTTTTCCATTAGACAAGATTACATATTATTTATTTTAACATTATTTTGCATTATTTTTTTTTTTTATTTTAACTTCAAATAACACGGGCGTTCTCCAATATTTAGAATATCAATTTATGACGTCATGTCGGACATATAATAATCGTTGCATTCTATTTCGTTGACACCTGATCTTGTTAGTCTGATGGAAGACCGTTGTGTTTTCAGTCGGCATTTCTCGGAATACAGCAATAATTGTAAAAATAAACCTTGCCAAGTACACGTGACACTTTGCAATATGGCGTCTATCTTTCACTGATTTTTCACCGTCTTTCATTTGATGCGTTTTTACAGTAATCACCATCGTTTGCCATTGAGCTGCCATTCTATCTCTCTTGTATATCCCATGAAATTTCAGGATGTTAGAGATTATGCCTCTCCACAGCTTCCTGGTATTTTGTTGCTCTTTATCGCATTTCTTTCATTTGTGGTCCTGGTTCTGTCATCTTGTCACTTAAACTGGTTAAGCTGATTACTCGCTGTTTTTCACAATTACGCTTACCTGCGTGTTAAATTCTCTAATTCATTCTTTCCTCATCGATAAATAAGAACGTAGATAGATAGATAGATAGATAGATATCGTTGGATACAGTATGTTTCCAACAACCCTTCCTCATATACATTTTTTGGTTTCAGAAAATATTCAACAAGCATCAAGAAATGTTAATCCACATTCAGTGACTTCCAATGCGCTTTCATGTCAGATAGATAGATAGATAGATAGATAGATAGATAGATAGATAGATAAAAGCTGAGTAACGGGTTTATGTGTATATATGTGATGTCACCAGATAATGCTGCGAAATGTATGGGCAACAAATGTGTGTGAATGTAAATATGGAAAGCATTAACATCTAAATTTCCACACAAAAAAATACATTCTTCGCGCCAAAAATACTGTTTCACTTTGGATTAAGAACAACAAATTGACCAGCTGACCACCGCAAATGTCCGAGAGTATAAAAAAAAAGTCGACGCTCAAAATGGAGGCTGACGACTGCTGCCGGTTGTAAATAACTCTTTCAATATTAGCAGCGACCAAAGACTTTCTGCCTCTATGGGTGAATAGGGTCCCTGTGTTATGAGGACAACGAAAGGGTTTGCTTAGACGAACAACTACTTTGCAGGTTGTCAGAGGAAAAAGTAATGACGTATTTGGAGCCAGAGGAGGTCATTACCTACAGTCGTACTGAATTGATGCTGTAATATATGCATTGCAGGTGGGCTCAGTTTGAGTTTAATATGAACTATGGGCGACTGGCCAAGCCCCAGCGGTAAGAATTAATTGTTGAGAAAAGAAATGACGAATATAATTGTCATGCGAACAAGAAGATAGATAGATAGATAGATAGATAGATAGATAGATAGATAGATAGATAGATAGATAGATAGATACGGACTTGTGGAACCCCGTTTCAAAATTGTAAGAAAAGATTCAAGTACTGTCACTAAAAACTGATTTTTTGTACACTGACCAACTCACCCAGAAAGTAACTCAATTTTTATACAAAGAGCGACTCCAATTATTTGAATTTTTGAATTCAATTATATTTACCAGCCAGTGACGTTGTATGAGATTCCTGGTATTCTTTAAATTGGCAGACGATTAAATCTCTCTTAAAATGAAATTTTGGAGGTTCAACTTCAGAATATGATCTACAATATCCCTCCTTATAAGGAATATTTTAAAAAAATTGAGAAAATATATATTAGATAATAATCTCGAGATTAAATAAATCTAAAGTTTGGAGCCGATTATGTTATTATAAATATGATCAATTCTCGTCTAGTAACTAGTCTTTCAGTAAACCTTTGACCAGGGTTTTTGTTCGATCGTTTGTCTCAAAAATGAAACTGAAATTCTTATAATTAATAATTGCTCACATCTTACGCATATTTATTTTTATATTCATTATTTCAAAAGTTATGTTTAGCGATGTTGACACGTTAAAGAAAACGTGTATCCTAACTTGTTTACAAATGGCGACAGTAGCAAACTAACTTCCTTGTCTTCGTTCATGAGGTTCACGATTACAATTCATGCACATAGATAAAACAATGTAAACTCATGTCAGATACAGCTGCACACATATAAACACTATTTATGCTATACTAACGCAATTCATTCAGTTGCACTATTAAAAAATACACAAAACATTTTGTGTGAAGTTGTTCGCAAACAATCTTTGTAATTCATTTCTTTGAATTTGAAAGAAAAATAATATCCAAATAAATAAAAATTATTGAAATTTGTAGATCCATGTTTGAAGATTAACTTAATTCTTCGTTTGTACACGCATAATTCACTGCATACTAAGATAGATAGATAGATAGATAGATAGTATAGACAGACTAAGGTAGATATGTTCTATTTACTATTGTTTCTTTTTTCTCTTATTTTGAAACTTTCTTGCATATTAACTCATTGTTAATTCTTGTGGCTCGTACATTTAATGAAGTTTTTTAGCGTGGTTTACTGGACGATGCAAACTGGCCACTCCCCCCCCACCAAAAAAATGATATTGTACTATGGTGATCTTAGCATAATCCACCCACTTCCTTCGGCTGAGAGATTTAATTCCCGTCTCTTCCTACCTAAAACCAGCACCACCAAAATTCACTCCTGTTTTATTACTATTCGCTTATTCAAGCACCAGAACATTTCGTCCGTTTTAAATGTATGCAGGCAAGGTTAATCGCCATTATGAATTTTTGTTTTCTTTTTCTTTTATTCTCACCTAAATTCATGCGTATTTTCAATGTCCTACTATTTCTTTCTTTTCTTTTTTCTCTTCTTCTTTTTTTAAATTTTCTTTCAAATTAACTCATTGTTGATTTTTGTGGTTCGTACATTTAATGAAAGTTCTTTTTGGTGGTTACTGACAGGAGATTTTCAAACGCAGTTTGAAAGAGTTGGTATTCGAACCAATACTAAATTAAAACTTAATTATTTTGTATTCTATAATTTTTAAGATAACACCACACCCCAAGCCCGGTGTTTTTAAGACAACACCACACCCCAAGCCCGGCACACATGTTTGTGCTGAGACATCTGTGGGCCGCATCTCGACTCTCCAAATAAGTTTGTTATCTGAAAGAAAGCTCACTCTTTGAATTATTTTAGTTGGATGTGAAAACCGTGATTGGTTTCCGTTTGGGTTTTTTTATTTTAATTAGATTAGATAGGTTCTCCTATCGCCCGGTTCATGCACCTTCTCCTTTTCTTGAACAGGAGTAGAGGCTCATCCCCTGTTTCCTGTTTAGGAAGGAGTTACCGGTTCCTTAACTTTTCTCAGGACAATAGTGGTGCTGTCATGAAGGTACCAAGTTGGCAATTTTCTTGTTCCTGTTCCCAACTAGTAGTTAGGAGCCCAAACTCTTGCGTAGCGTCTTGAGAGGCTGCTCAGATCAACGGTTGCGTAATATCGGGGTTCTTGCAGTGCCATGTTGCGCATGGAGGGTGTCCCTGCAAGCACGTCTGGTGGGCAACCATGAGGATACACTATGTTGCAGCATGCGCTAGTTCCCTTCCTGCACATGTTACATTAGATAACCGACCGCTACTACTACCCTGGGCCTTTCGTTAGCAATATAACACATGATGACTATAAACAATCAAAGATATAAAACTAAACCAGTTCAACAAAAAACACCTAAGCCCCTTAACCTTTCACCAATATACGTGGTATTCGTACCAACTTTTGCAGTATGGAATCGTCCCTCTTCGAAAAGTCTCAAAGCTCTCTGCTAAATTAAACTTAACTCTTCAATCCCCTCCTCTGATTTCTCAATTCCTGACTACTTTCCTCTTTTTAGAAAGGGCCTTAAAGTTCACATGAATGGCCTGGGAGTTTATGTCTGCGAACATCTCCTACTGGCTAGCGAACTCTCTTGAATCTCCAGACCATTTGTACATGTGTCTCCGTGTCTCTCAACTTAACTCTTTTTCTCTACTTTTCTTCTTCATCTCAAGACTGTTGCATGCTCGATAATATTTCCGATAATATAGACAAAGCCATCTTCCTGCACCCACTTGCAAACATATTCTCGTTCAGTTCATTTAATGCCCACCATACCAAGTGGCTTAAACACTGACCTCGCTGGCATCGAAACCCTTAACTTCTCAATCAATCAGTCTCTCACGCAAGTGGTTGGCTTCCCCATGCGTTTCGCCAATAGCCCTGACGGACACGTTTCTCTTCTTGATCTTTTTTTTTACCTCTATCCTTGACACAAGTCCTACTACACAGTTCTGCCGTCTTGGCAACTCTGACCATGCGGTAGTAACTGGAAATATCTCCTTCAGATCCCCTACCAGCCTGCTAACAACAAAATATCTTTCTGTTATCAACAGATTGGGACTTGTTCCGTGATTTTCTTTGCGATGTCCCTTGGAATTGTTTTTAATCATCCTATTCAAAAATGTGCGTCTGTGGTCTCCTCCTGTGCGAAAGCCGGCATCAATGCTTTCATTCCAACAAAGAAATACCAAATTAAAACGCATTCATATCCTTGGTTCTCACCTGCATGCTCGGTCGCTAGAGCCGGCATGATTCATTTCTTTCAGCTCTACCAGAGCGGCACGCCTGATTGCAACAGACGTCTCTTTGTCTCTGCTCATAACGAGTGCAAGCGTGTCGTCAAAGAAGCGAAGTTATTGTTTGCTGAAAGAATGAAACAACGTGTAGAATCTCGCAAGTTCGGTTCTAGAGATTATAGGCGGCTGTGCAAGAGTGTGCTGAACAGCAGAAAATCCTCAATCCTTCCTCTATTCAATCAATTTGAAGTCTTGACATCTACAGCAGATAATGCTTTGCTCGGAAATTCTCTTCCAACTCAACACTCAACTCATTTGGAGTACCCACAAATGATCCCCCCACACCCCTAGAACTGAGGCTCTACTGAGTGATATGCTCGTAACCCCGTCACTGCTCTCGGACATAATTTCTAAATTAGACTCCCTTACGGCAAGTAGTGGTAACGGGAAATGGGAAATTTGCTCCCGAGCCGACTCCAGTTCTCTCTAAACTCTACAACTATTGTCTCTCTGCTTCCTACTTTCCAGCTTGTTGGAAGTCCTCCTCTGTAGTTCCTGTTTTTAAGAACACCCTTCTTACCCCTCTATCGCCCGCTTTTCGGCAAAGTATTCGAGGCTTTAATCAATGCTGAAGTGGTTAAGCATCTTATCTCTCACAATCTACTATCTGACAAACAATATGGATTCCGTTTTGCACGGTCTACTGCTGACATGCTTACGGCCATCACCGAATATGTATCTCAAGCTCTTGATAATAACGACGAAGCTCGAGCTGTGGATTTAGATATCTCAAAGGCGTTTGACAGGGTTTGGTATGCCAGTCTTCTATGTAAGCTTCAGGGTTACAGAACGATTGTTTGATTTAATCTAATCATTCCTATCAAATCGTGAAATGAAGTTCGTTCTGAACGGGCTCGCTTCCAAATCCTTTCACACGAACGCAGGTGCCTCCAAAGGCTCTATAATGATCCTACGTTGTTTCTCATCTTCATCAATGATCCTCCTGGTATCATCAGTTACCAAGTAGGCATTTATGCAGATGACACTACCATTTATTCCTGTCTGAACAGCAAATCTGTCAGAGCTAACAAAGACAACCTGGCCGCTGCTCTTGAAAAGGACCTCAATCAAAGCAGGAAATGGCTCGTAAATTTTGGTTCCTCCAAACCGAAACTGCTCTCATTTAACCGCCATAGAGAAGTTTCCCTGTCCGCCATCATCATGGCTGATGCTCGACTACAGGAGAGCGTCTCACTGCGCCTTCTTGGTCTCATGGTTTTGAATGACTTGAAGTGAAACAACTACATCGAATCAATAGCTGTGTCTACTGCAAGGATAATTCATTCATTGTGTTGTGCCAGAAGATTTTTCTCGTCAGAGTCTATCCTTCACATTTAAAAATCTGCCATTCGTCCATGCATTGAATACTGTTGCCATATTTGGTCTGGTGATTCTGCTATTCCTTTCGAGGTTCTTGACAAAATCCAAAGAATGATCTGCAATGTAATCGATCCTGACTTTGTGACAGAGAGAGTTTGGGAAACACACACAAACACACGTATATATTTTTTAGTGAAATTAGAATAAATTTGAATAGTGAAATTAAATCAGAGCATTTTGTTTACTGATGTTGAAATTTGATCTAGGGTAGAAGTTGTACCCATTGAATCTGGGTTATCAGTAGACAATTGAAATGGTCGAAATAATTTTTATCTATATAAATTGAAATAGAGCTAAGTAAGCAAGGAGAACCTTTAGAATTTACATGGTTTTGGTTGAAACAGCCAAAACCCGTGCGAAGTAGTAGGGCCAAGGTTCAGTTGTGACCAGCCGGATTTTTCTATATAAACGCGTAGTTATGCTGAAAAAGAGGCAGACGGAAGGGAGAGACGGAAGAGGCAGACGGAAGAGAGAGACAGAAGAGAATTAGCCCGGGTAAACGTTGGGCTAGAGACAGTGGAGAGTCGAGTTGGAGACTCAAGAAGGTGAGAACGTGACGCCAGAGATTGAAACGAAGCGTCTGCTAACATGTTCTGTTGATATAGCTACCGCTGTTTCTGCTACCACGAATATTACTACTACTGTTACTACTGCTAAGGGGGAACGCCACTATAAACCTTAAGCCGCGCACAGAAATCTTATTCCACCACTGCAAGAGTCGTATATCGTTCTGAGACGATTTAACAAGTTAATCATAACACTCTCTCTTTCTCCCCCCTCCCTCTATGTCTCTCTCTCTCTCTCTCTCTCTCTCTCCAAAATCCAGTGTATGAGTTTTTACGTCAATTACTTTTCTTTTCTGTAACCCGTTTCTTTTCTATACTATTCTTTTCTGCTATATAAAAGACATTAACAATTCAACTATTGAATAGTTGTTTGTCTGGCTTTCTGCAGATATTAATTTTTTTTTTTTTTCTGCATTCTAAATTTCTTAGCACAGACTCTCCAGGCGTGTCTACATCTTCAGTCGACCGTGAATGGATGAACATCACTTCTGCTTTCTGGATCAAAACAAACACAACGTGGGCAGGAAGCAGGATTAAACCAGTCGACTGGTCGAATAATCTACGGATGCCCAGGGGACCTATGGTCACCCCACCTTAAGTTCAGTTAGGACCGAGTAGACACCTCAACCCCGAGAGTAAGACGCCGGAGGTTGAGGGGCTGGGGCGAAAGTGTTAGAACTTGGCATCTCAACTTCTGTCAATTTATCACAGACGTGATGTGGTTTCCCTCTGTCTTGTCTACAAATATTTTCATGGCAACTACTCCGACGAGCTTATTTTTCCTGGTGCCCGACTACATTGATTTAAGCGTGCAACTAGATTGGCATCTAGGTTCCACTCTTTTACTGTTGAAATAGTTAAATGTAACCTCCACTTCTACTACATCAGTTTTTTTCTCGCACATCCCGTCTGTAGAACTCCCTTCCGCTTAAATGCTTCCTTGATAACTACAATCTTCAAAAATTTAAATGCAACGTCAATCGTCATCTTCTGTGGTCTTGAACCTCATTCATCTTTTATCCTTTCCTCAATCCTCCCTATACCCAGTCTTTTCTCTCACTTTCACTCTCTGTAACCCCATGCATACTAGTGGAACTACCGCTTTGCTTGGGGTGAAATGATTAAACAGAAATAGATATAGACAGGCGAAGATAGATAGATAGATAGATAGATAGTAATCTCTCAGTCCCTTCGTCTTATGGGTAGATGCGTAGATTACTCTCGACTGAATGGTTGATAAAATGTGATATTCTTTTTTGCAGACAAAATAGGAAAAAGATGTTAGTTAATCGTTGGTTGCTTTTAAAGGAAATCAGAGACGAAATTCGTGAAGGCTTGAGTTATTAAGCGTTTGCACACAATAGCCTACAATCGATGTCTCG
Organism: Acanthosepion lycidas; assembly: GCA_963932145.1. Classification (NCBI taxonomy): domain Eukaryota; kingdom Metazoa; phylum Mollusca; class Cephalopoda; order Sepiida; family Sepiidae; genus Acanthosepion; species Acanthosepion lycidas. The sequence continues at coordinate 12,331,673 of OZ010586.1, forward strand.
ATAGAATAGAACTCGTGAATAAATGGAAGCTGATGCAATCAAAAACAACTTAAACGTTTGCGTTTTTTTTCACTCAACGTTTCTCTTGCAGACAATCAAAATGATTGTAAGACATGGTGTAAAATGGCGGCTTATTCGATATCTTCTGACGGACATTCAATACTTGATAGTCGACTCAAATTTTATTAGCAGAAGCCTAATTATAGTTGGCAAATATCGAAGTATATTTTAAATTTCCCTGTGCAGCTCCTCAAAATATTCTTTCGGTTAAATCTGATATCAGACTTTTTCGATTATTCAAATGCATTCTATCTCAATGGAATTTTTAAATATTTCTTAATTATGTGTCTCCATTTCTGAGATGAGGTATTTTAACTATTTACACTGATTGGACTGTTGGCTTTATCTTTATGATCATATTCACGGCGTTTCGGCCCTTGTATGCTCCGGCCTTCTTCAGGATCTGTCTATATTTCTAAGATGAGATATTGTAACCATTTACACTGATCGGACTGTTGTTCTTATCTTTGTCGTATTCCCGACGTTTCGGCCCTCGTATGCTTCGGCCTTCTTCAGGATCTGTCTATATAGGTAAACCACTGCTAGTGGTGAACTACTTAGCATATTGTCCCCAGTTACAATAGTGTCCAACGTATTTATGAGGATTGGGACATACTTATTAGTGTTCATAGGTACGGTATATAACAAAAAGACACAAAAGAGGTTTGTTAAGAAGACACTGTAAGACGCATAAGTAAACACACATATGCACACACACACACACATATATATATATATATATATATATATATATATATATATATATATATATAAACTAGCAGTTCAGAATAGTTTGGGAAGTTTTCATATTAAAGAGTTTATAATCATCGTTATCGCAAATTTAAAGATTTTAATTATTTTTTTTTTTTACATGGTATTTATTTTTGTCCTCTCCGACGACAACAGAATGACTCAAAAGTTTATCCTTATTTTTCTAATTAGCAGCAAACATGAAATTTGAAAACTTCATGTCATTTTATTTATTAGAGCAGGGGTCGACAACCTTTTGCTAACTCTTGTAACATGGAAAGGGTTACTGAATGAGGAATAACCAAAACGGAGGTTGAAAATGAAATGGTAATCTTTATAATATCAACAAAATCCAATACTCGCCAGCGGCGTCAAGTAGGTAAACAGTGTGAAGGAACAAATTGCGATGATAATATTTACAAATATGGATGAGCGAAAAAAAAATCTATGTTAACATTTTCCAAAGATTTTACAAAATACGGTTTCCAAGAAAATTTTCTCCTTCTGTCTGCCTTGTCCCTTCCAGACGTTGGCGATCATGGCTCTCCACAATTTCCTATCCGTTGTAGCGCTTAATAAATGTTGTCTTTTTGTTATCTCTCCTAAACCTTGTTCTGCATCCATTTACACAAACTCGCTAGGTAATTTATGTGTCGTTTTCCTCTGTTCCTGCTGCATTCTGTCCTGTGGGCACCAAACTTTCCAAGTTCTCTTTCCTCATTATGTGCCCTAGAAATGTCAACTGTCTCTTCTTGATGTTAAGTATAAGTGTCTTTTTTGTTTCTTTTTTCTCTTACTTTTCGTCCTCTTTTAAAGGATTTCCCCGATATCTAAATTGATTTTGGCATCTCCCATTTGTAATTTCCATGTTGAACTGCCCCTTTTGCTAACAACCAAGCATTTAACAGACGGTAGATAATATTCGAAAAGGAAATGGGAGTTTCTCTGATCAGTTGAGAGATAAAAAGACGAGGAAACATCACGTTATTCTTCTTTTTTCTTTTCTTAGAAGAAAAAGATTATTAAAACGTCCCAAATGTTTTTGTTTCAATTACTGTACAGCGATTTCGTTTTCCCTTTTTATGTTTAATCAAAGAGGATAAGAAATCAGGAGTATTTCCGTCGACTGAAAATACAAATAACAGGAAATCTTAAATTGCATTCACCTCTCAGCTTCACTCTGACACTTTCTTTCTCTTTCTCTCACTCTCTCTCTTTCGTTCTCTCTTTCTATTTCTCTCTATATATTTCTCGCAATACATATATATATATATATATATATATATATATATATATATATATATATTAGGTTGGTGCAAAAATAATGACGTAATAATGTCGTTTTTGACGTATTTTTTAACGTCAAAAAACGACATTATTACGTCATTATTTTTGCACCATCCTAATATATATATATATATATTCAAACAGGTTTTATTTTTATTAAGCAGAACCGAAAAGGTCTGTCTGTTCAACTTTTTATTTAGATTTTCCAACTTCCGACGAAGAATTTTTGTATTAATGGATTTATTTTTTACACATTTTTATTACTAATAATAAAAGGTCGGATCAGAAATAAATCAATTCATTCTTTAGAGAATGCATTGTTTAAGTTTCAAGAATAACTGAACGAGGAATTCTGCAAGCCTTAAAAGGAGAATATAACTTTGCGGGCCTGTAACGCTAGATCAGACGGCGGATTCTCCCACAAAATTGGGGGCGACTGGCAAACCTGCCAGGTAATACGTTTACTTTAATTTTTCTCGGGTGCACAGACCGATAGACGTAGTATGCACTGTTTAAAATAATAAAAAAAATGAGGCGTTTTATTACAAACGCAGTTATGCACTAAGAATAACGTTTGAACTAATATATGTGTGTGTGTGTATGTATATGTGTATGTGTGTGTGTGTGTGTGTGTGTGTGTGTGTGTGTGTGTGTGTGTGCACCTGTGCGTGTGTCTGTGTATAAATTTGTATATATATGAAAAAATGTTGGAATAACAGAATGAATTAAAAAAAAAACATGTATCGCGATTCGTCCTTTAAAGGACTTCCTCAGACTAAAATAAAATTCTTGATGGCAATAATGTAGGGGAAAGTTAGAATATATATATATATATATATATATATATATATATATATATAAGGTGTGTGTGTGTGTGTGTGTGTGTGTAACTAATGCACGGCCGCAATTTTCGACGGATTTGCACCAAAATTTACATGCACATGCTCCAAGTTAGCGGAAAGGCAAGACCGACTTTGCATTTCCCAACTCCCATCAATAGTGGAAATAATCGATTTTTTCATGCTTCTGCGGCAGTTTTCATGTAGTTTGCGGCCATTTTGTACTGGCCAGTGTGAGAGCCCATAGCTGGCTGCCACGAATAGACAGGAAGATAATATTGGCCAGCATCAGAGCCAACAGCTGACTGACACGAATGTTAACTAGCATGCTAGCATGCAAAAATATCGATAGCTGCATTCGTCACAAGTGGGAAAAATTTAAATCTGCATGGCACTTTACTCCAATTGGCTCATTCGCTTACTTAAACTCAACGTTGATTCTGATTCCGCAGAACTGGGTTGGGCGTGAAAAAGTATTTGTTATTAACATTCTTTTTACATTCGGTTTTTCCAGTTACGAGTCATTTTTTAAAGCTTATCGTTTTGTGTTCATTTTGTTTAGTTCGTTTTTCGTAACACATTTAATGTTTAGTATAGAGCTTAAAAGAAATATGCAGTGGGAGATAGGCAAGAAGTTAGGCATGTAGCAACATCAACACGGCAAAAGGCACTCCTTTAAAGTCAAGGAATGGCAAAAATATTTTAAGTCAAGTGATAGCAATTGCTGTATGAGTTGTACGATTTTTGAATCAAGCACGGGCAACGCCGGGCCATGCTGCTAGTATATATATATATATATATATATATATATATAATAAAAAAGTTTAAACACTAATATTCCATGGTTATAATTTATTATATTGGAATCGTAATTACAATCCAATTCATCAGAGCTACAAATTCAAAAAGAAATTAGAAAAAATAACTCCAAGAATGAAAAATAAGATTTAGTGAGAGTGTTATGTATGAATGAGAGTGGGGGACGAATGTGATAAGTAAATGAAAGGTCTAGAGAGGGATACCAGACGAGAGAAGAACAGGAAGGCCTAAAAGTGAAGGTGGGGAATTAAAATTTAACACAGAGAAGTTTTAAAGAGAGGGGTTAAAAAACAGTTTAAATGAGTGAGATACAGACAAATATGAATTGTTTTCCGATGCATTATTCATTACTGAATCGCTGACCTAAATTGAAAACCGATACCGGAAACGGGTGTAAACATTTGTGGTGACACTACGCACAATAAAAGACGATATAATCTAAACTTAAAAATCAGAAGATGACAGAGAGAAAAGAAAAGAAAAGAGGGGGAAGATGGGGGGAGGAGCAACTAATATATATATATATATATATATATATATATATATATATATATATTTAGGAGTATTAGTTTTAAGACAAGGAGTCTTAGGTTTAACGCATCCAAAACGAAACGGAACTGTTTCAATCGTCTAAGAGAATCCTTTTAGTTTGCCATCATTATGGCTGGTGCTAACCTCCAGAAGGGAGACATTGCGCCTTGTCGAGCTAACGTTTTCCACTGACGTGAAATGGAAAGAGTATATTGAATCAATTACTAGGTCTGTTGCTACGAAAGTTATTTCATTGCGTCCTGTAAGACAATCTTTTTCGCCAGAATCTATCTTGAACATTTAGAAGCTTACCATTTGTCCATGTATTGAATATTGCTGTCGTATCTGGTCTGGTGCTTCTGCTATGTATTTAGAGATTCTTGATAAAGCACTAAGAAGAATTTGCAATATATTTCGCCTTGACATGGCATCTTGATTTCAGTCACTTTAGGAAAGTTGGTAACGTAGATACTCTGTGACTTTTCTGTAAATATTTTCATGATGTAATGAGTTTTCCTATTTAGTACCCAGACTTTGTGCATTTAGATTGGTGGCAAGGTCTCATCATTTTACAGCTGAAATGGAGAGATGTAACTGTAAGTTCTATGTTAACAGTTTCTTCTCTCGCACTTCTCGCTTGTTCAATTTCTTCCGGTTTCTTGCTTTCCAGTCAAATTTGATGTTCAAATTTTTTCAGACAATTTGGAAAACTATATTAACCATTCAGCTTGAGTCTCATCCAATCTTTATTGATATATCAAAATGCAAAGCTCTTCCATGAATCGAGCACTCTGAGTCACTGGCATGTTTATTCAAAAATAAATACGTAAAAATTTAACTTCCTCTCTGGCGGGAGCTGATAGCTTAGGGAAAAATCTCCAACCGGTGCCAAATCAGTCGGGTTTCGATCCTGGATTGAGGCAATCTGATATCTAGCCACACTGAGGAGCTGCGATACAGCGAAACAGTCTTTCTGTGGATGACAATATATATATATATATATATATATATATATGTGTGTGTGTGTGTGTGTGTGTGTGTGTGTGTGTATGTATTAGTGAATATACATAATGTCCAACGTCGATAGCACGACATATTTAAATGTTTATTCTTGCTTGATTTTTGTATTTCCGATTTGTAATCTGCATGTTAGGCTCTACTTTTGCTGACAACCCTACAATCTGGTTTCTTGCAATTGATGTAGTTTCCTACCTGTGACTGCTATCAACATGTATCATCTGCATCACTTTTGTTGTTAAGATTGTGGCCGCCAATAATGAATCCTGGTAGGACTTCTAATTCTCTCAGAATCGCCTCAGTGTAATGGTTGAATAAGTCTGAGATATCCTTGTCTTACACCCCTTTCTATGTGTGTATATATACTAAATTAATTTTCTAGCTGTATACAGGCGGTTTGCTCCCGGGTATAATTTATGGTTTCTTCTTACCCGAAGACGCCGACTTAATACTTAACTACCCAGCTTTTGCACTTTGTCTGATATATATATATATATATATATATATATATATATATATATATATATATTAGTGAATATACATAATATCCAACGCCGATAGGACGACTCGGAGTTTCATGCAAATCGGCAATCTTCAGGTGCTGAATACAGTCTGACCGTTATAATATTCATGTTCCCGTGGTGCCGATTTAAAATTGTGTTTAGACTTGTTTATTTAATTATTGTTGTCTGAAAAATATTATAATTAATTATTTATAATTTATATCATTCAAATTTTAAAGTACGAAGACGAAGAAAAAAATTCAAATTCAAAATTATTTTAAATAAAATTTGAAATTAAGTAAACACGTAAAGTGTCAAGGGAGATAACTCTCTTTTTTACATAAAATACCATTTACAGTACTGTCTCAGGCAATAAACTGAAACTCGCCCTGTTAATATAATAATAGATCAAGATTATATATCTAATATCTAATGTGTTTGGAACCTAGCCTTATCCTAACAAAGGTGGAATTATATATACATACGTTATAAAAATAATCGAGTACGGTAATATTGGATTATATATGTGTACAGATAGATAAAAAATGTTGTTAATGATAGGTTCCATGAGTATTAATAGGTGCTACATGTTGTATTAATATTAGTAAAATCTATTTCAATCGGGGTCAGTGGGTTTGAGCATATGTTTGGCTTTAGGGATACATGAAGGAATGAATTCTGTTCTCGTGTTCAGCAAGTTAGTGTCATTAAAGTGTTTTAATATAATAAGCTTCTACAACAAACAAGTTACATCTATTTCCCTTTCCATTGCATGGTTTAGCTTTCGCGATTATCTCCTAGCTAATGGTTAGATTCTTATTGTGGTTTTTAATCACCAAACATACTTTGAAAGTGTTGTGCAGTTTTTGTATTTGATATTGCTGCATTATAACATTCAGTACTGTATTTATAACACCTGAGATAGGAATATACATATCTTTACGTGCAAGTATATGTCAGTATATGCATATTTTTATCCTATATATATATATATATATATATATATATATATAAAGAAACAACAGTACTTATATTTTACTCTTACCGCAACTAAGACTCAGCTTTCATCTTTCGACCAACATTGCCTTTATATATATATGTATGTATATTAGGATATTACATCGAAAATATACATTCATTAACATTATTTTTACCGATATTTTAATAATGTTAATGAAATATACGCACATATATATATATATATATATATATATATATATATATATATACATATATACATATATATATATATATATATATATATATATATATGCGTATATTTCATTAACATTATTTTTACCGTTGGTAATACAATATCCCAGAAGACATTTAAATTGATAAACGATGTTAGTGTTTCTGCAACACGTTAGTGGGTGGGGAAGTGCCAGTACAAATTATTGTCTTAGATATAGTAGATTTAGTGTAGTATATAATTAATTTTATCTTTTTTACTAGGATCTATGGTGGATTTATTGGTCTTTATTAATTTTCAGATAAACACAACTATTTTGTAAAAATAAATGTTAATGAAATATACGCATATATATATATATATATATATATATATATATATATATATATATATATATATATATATATATGAGTATATTTCATTAACATTATTTTTACCGTTGGACTTTTAAGCCCTTCCATAAAGTTAATCAGACACCCTTATACATCAATGTCCACTCTAACACCCGAAATTCGTAATAGATCATATCCCCAAAACCGTAAATACTAGCCAGAAAATCTTTAATGAAAATAAATTTACATACAACCAGGCTCTCAAGAATAGTGGTTTTAAACAGAAATTAAACTATGACGAAGAACTGAAAAATCATAGTAATAATAGATCTAAAAACAGAAATAGGAAAATAATATGGCTTAACCCACCATATTTTCAGGCTTTCCAACATTGATATAGGACATTTTTTCCTAAGGGTAATAGACAAGGACTTTCATAGTAAACATCGACGATATAAAATTTTCAGTAGGAAGACACTGAAAATTAGTTATTTGTGTGTAAGCAATATGGAGAAAATTATATCTTTCCACAACTGTAAAATACTTAAGAACTTCCATAATAGTGAAACTCAATCTAGGAGCCCCACCTGCAATTGTAGCAGTAGAGCTAATTGTCTAATCGGGGGGAAATATAAATATGAGAATGTAATATATGAAGCTAGAATCTTCTCCAAAGAAAACATCAGCTTGAAAAAAAGATACATAGGTATATCCGCTGGTAATTGGAAGCAGCGTCTGTACAACCACAGACGCTCTTTTAAATATCGATACCTTAAAAATCAAATTTCCTTATCCAAACACCATTGGGATCTGGTGAACAAGAGATTAACCCCGCATTTGAAATGGAGATTCATATCAAGAGCGAGAACCCCTGGAAACTTCCATGAGCGGTGTGATCTATGCATTGCGGGAAAAAATTTTATTACTAAAGATAAAAATAACTAGAAGATTTGCTGAATCTTCGTAATGAGATCATTTCCAAATGTAGACGTAAAAAACGCTTTAAAACATAAACACTATTTTCTAACGGGTTGTTACCTATAACAGATTCCTAACATCGGATATGACATTCAAATGGAATGATTCTTATTACCTATATATCATTGTCTGTGTTTATCTGGTTCTCTATATATTTTTGATCATTTACTTTGTGTTAGCAGACTTTATGTGTTGGCATATGTGTATATGGCTATATAGGTAAAAGGTTTTCCCAGATAACTGATATATAAAATCTTATAGTTTTTTGATATTTTTATATACTGAGGTTTATATGTAGACTTAACAGACGTATACTTGTTAATAACTCCGTGTCTTTTTTTTCTTTTACTGTTAATATTTTCTTCCTCATTAGTTTTTTAAAGTACAGATTAGTTTAATTTTACCCATCTATTTTTATATGCTAAATGTATGGATGAGTGTGTGGGTTTTTACTTTTTACTTATATATATATGTGTGTGTCTGTGCGTGTGTGATTTTGTGCATATAAATAGTAGGTCTTTACTAGATTAAATATTTGTATGTTTATGTTAAATTTATAACCTGTAGGTGATATTACTTGTTTTTTTCTTGATTACACATCATTTCTCTTATAAATGCCCCTCCTTTTCTTTTTTTCCCCTTTCTCTCATCTTCTCTTTTCTTGTATACATAAGGTTAGTAATACAAACCGGACGGAACATTTTCATATATGAATCGGCAATATGAATTGGTTGGATTTTAAGTTTAGATCATATAGTTTTTTATTGTGCGTAATGTCACCGAAAATGTATCCACACATTTCCGGTGTCTGTTTTTTTTAATTTTAGATCAGCGAATCGGTAGTGATTTATGCATCTGAAAATAATTCATATTTATCTGTATCTCACTTATTTAAACCGTTATTTAGCTCCTCTCTTTAAAACTTCTCTCTGTTAAATTCTAATCCCCACCTTCACCTTTAGGCCTTCCTGTTCTTCTTTCTTCTGTTACACCCTCTCTCTAGAGCTTTCAGACATTTCCCTCTAACAATTGTTAGACAAAATAGTTTCCATGACTGATGATGAGCGGATGACCCGTCGAAAGTACTTGCATATTTAAGGAAGACTTAATACATTTTATAATTTAAAAAGCAAGGATCATAACATTCAACGAGGGTTTAGTGGGTTAATGCATGTTTAAAATTTAGTAAGCGAAGTGATTTCATCTTATATCATTAACTTCTAATTTACTTTTTGTATGAATTATTTATTATAATGTGAATTAAACTGCACCACATATTATATATATATATATATATATATATATATATATATATATATATATATATATATATATATATATATATATATATACAGTAAATTTTAAAAATAAGTTACTCCAAAATTCGCTTGAGGATGAAATGGAACTAATGTTTTTTAATTTAATGGCAAAATTGAATTCGAAGCTTTTAGTTTCCATTTTTGAAACATGGTTATTACTGTGTAGCGAAAAAAAACATATTTTAAATCAGTTAATTTATAATATTAGGTTGGTGCAAAAATAATGACGTAATAATGTCGTTTTTGACGTTGAAAAATACGTCAAAAAACGACATTATTACGTCATTATTTTTGCACCAATCTAATATTAATGCTCTGTAAATTTACATTGAGCACTATTTTGTTGCAATAAAAATATCAATAAGAACAACGGATTATATATCTTACTGTTCTTTCTTATATATATATATATATATATATATATATATATATATATATATATATATGAATCAGAGCTTCTGAATTAATTTATCATAATGTATTTTATTAGCACAATTATATTTCCACTAAATAAAGAGTACTTCAAGACTGATCGCAACGATTTTGGTGAGATTATTTTTTCCAGTTCATTTTTTTACGTACGAGTTCTCTGTTTTCCTCATGATAGCCAATTTTCGATTACAAAATTATTTGTTGTAAAGATAAATGACGTACGCCAGCTTCCATACTTTTTTCTTTTGGCAAATGGAAGAATAAGAGGAAAAGATATAAAAGAAAAAAATCATTAAAAAACAAATACAACGAAATTAATGCAGTTCAGATGCAAGTAGAAATATAGGTGTTAATAAAATAATACTACGACAAAATAACTTTCAAATAAACATACATAGATACACACACACACACACACACGCACACATATATATATATATATATATATATATATATATATATATATATATATATATATATACTGGTTATATGGGAACGAATAGAATACACTTCCAACGTTCGTAACATTTAATTTAAAAGAAGGATCAATACAAAGTAGAGCAATAGGATATTACACCGAAAACATGTCAAAATCGCTACACAATTGCAGTCGTGTTTCAATGCGTATCAATGCATCTCATCAGGCGATTGCAGATTACTGGCAAGTGAACGATTTATGCTTGTGCTGCCGTTAGCTGTCAATCTACGGACCATGACCCATTTATAAAAAATATTTTTTTTTACTTTTCGCTTAGTTTAAATTTAACGTAGGTCATATTTGATTGGTTGATCAGAGTAAAACCCACAAACCTTATAACCTCCCACTTTTTTTCTTTTTTTCTTAAAAAGAGGTTGTATTTTGTTTTTAAATCTAAATAAATCGTTCACTCACCAGTAATTTACAATGGCCTGATGAGATGCATTTATACGCATCGAAACACAATTGCAATTGTGTAGCGATTTTGACATGTCTTCGATGTAATATTCTAAGATATATATGTATATATATATATATATATGTGTGTGTGTGTATTGGGGCTGCAATCCTTCTTTTATACAAGTTTCATTAGGGGCACCTCGAGGCGGTGTAATTGCCAGCAAGCTTGTCTCGCTTGAACAATTACGACTGAGTAGTGAGTTCGATCCTCTCTGAGTGCCCCATAATCTCAGCCTTGAGCCACATCTAAGCTACGCTTGGAAAATCACTATACAAGATTCAGAGACGACTGACAAGGTACTATGATTAAGTTTTATATCCAATTTTGATTGCATTTGTACAAGTGTCTTCTTTTCTGGACATAAAGTGTGTTAAAATTGTCCGAATGTTCGATATATCTGAGTGCTTTCGTCTATATTACTAGAGATTATCAAGTTTATGTGTATCTGGGAATATGTTATTTTCTTCAAAGCACTTGATGTAGACCTCTGTGTTGAGTCTGAGGCGCTGTTGGAAGATGAATGGTGGCATAACGTCGCCATTACTAGTGATCACTCCAAACACCTTCGGAATCACTATTAAACTCGTCCAACTCTTTCCAAATCCTCTGCACTCTCTTCAGATTGACACCCAAACACTCTGACATGTTCGTATTGGAGATTCCAGAACGAATCCCAAGCAGTACAGTATACCGTTTCAAAATTTCTGACGGAGTGAATTGCATCAAGGTGCTCTTTTTCGCACAGACGGTGCCCAACTGACTCTACTATACTGTGCAGTCGACAAAATCAAAAACAAAGAACGCGCATGCGCGAAATATAAAATATAAAATGATGACGATTTATTCATCGCACCCTGTATATGATAAAAAATATATTTTTAAGGTACGGTATATCTATAGAGAAAGTGCACGCGATCAGTGATAGAGTGTGTTTAAATATGAAAAGTGGACATTCAGTGAGTGGCGATAGTCTGCTCCTTGCTTAAATGATAGACTGAAGACTGCTTTCAAGCCTGAAACAGTAATTATACACACACACACACGCACAAACATATATATATGATATCTACTTAGTGAATACATATGAGGCAGACGCCAATTCCAAATAGCATTCTGTCATATGAAGCAGTCACTTATCGAAAACATACTTTGATGTAAAAGGAATCTGCTTATAGATGACAACACGCGGATGAAGTCTGCTATGAACAGACTTAGATAGAGCGGTAGGTGATTAGTCTTTCACAATACTGCCTTCTTTACTCATAGGTAGATAGATATTTAGATAGATGATGAATAGGCCGAGATAGATAGATAATGAACAAGCCGAGATAGATAGATAGATAGATAGATAGATAGATAGATAGATAGATAGATAGATTCAATGAATCGATATGATTGTAAAGTAAATCTTTTTGAAAGAATGCGAATTATATAAACAGACTGAGAGCGATATCATTAGACATCAACTGATAGACTGCTATTTGTAGCTTTTACTAACTGTAATTTTAGTAGCTTATACTAACTGGAATATACGTTAGGAAGATTGTATAGCACCTATATCCTGAAGAAGTGCACCCGATTATCTTGAATAATCAGCATTTTAGACTTTGCCATTTTCTCTTCTAGAACTCTTATTATTAGAATAGGATATACAATTTTTTCTAATTTTGTCCTCTGAGCAGTTTGTATGAATGATAAATAACACAAGGAAACGTTCTTGGAACGAAAACGAATTTTCAGATTCTTAGAACATTTGCCCTCGTCACAAACATCGAATTCCTGGCGACCTCACCAACCGAAACATACCCTCTATGCTGTAATCGGGACGCCTTCTCATTACGTAAAAGTCAATTCAGCATTAAATGGAAACGAAGAATATAGTTTGTGTTTGTAGCTTAACTTTTTGCTTTTCTTGTTTCATCTTATTATTTTTTTGCTTTGTTTTGTTCTCTGATCAATTCTTTTAAATGATTTTTTTTTCTTTTTATTTCATGTTAGAGAGAAAATCTCCAAAGATATCTTCTTTTTTTTCCTGCACGTCTTTCAATTCTTTTGCCAGTTGATGACCGATTTTGTGGAAACGAAGTAAAGGCGCCGACGACTTCACTGCTGAAACCGGTTTTTAGCGCCAAAAGAAAAAGAAGCAATATTGGCCAATAAAACTTGAGATCTTTTTTAAAGGAAGTATCGTAGTAATTGTTGATTTTAAACCACCTGCAAAAAGATGCCTTCTAAAAGCTAAAGAAAGTATTAAGAAACAAGACAATTTCGATAGAAACAAAAAAGGAATACTTAATTGTTATGTAATATCAGTCCTCCTAGAAAGCAGTAAATGCTGGAGAATCTTCACACAGACGAAGAAGATGCCTTCCGAAAGCTAAGCAAAATATTAAGAAAGAAAATTTTCTTTAGGAACAAAGAAAAGAATACTGAATAATTACATAATATCTCTCAGTGTATGCTAGACAATCTCCTCACAAATGAAAAAGAGACATTAAGCAACAGAAATTTAGTTCTACAGAAGGATGCTGAGAACACCATGAACTGAACATGTGAGCGATGACAAAGTTTTAGAGAAAATCGAAACAAAAAGGACACTTATAATTAACAACTGGAAGAGACCGTTGAAATTTCTAGGGCACATAATGAGGAAAGAGGGCTTGGCAAATCTGACACTCACAGGCATATTGAAGGCAAGAGAAACAGAGGAAACAGCTCACAACCTACTTAGAGAGCATTAGTAAATGGATGGTCAAATGATCGACAACGTCCTGAAACTTTAAGACTTTAAATCAAAGATTGAAAATACAGATAGAGTTTTGTAAAAATTAAAGAACTTAGGATACGATTGTTCCTTAACCAATATGGAATCTTGATGGCATCAATTTTGTTATGAACATGTATAACAATGCATGAGGAAAATGATTAAAAGTAAACCCTGCTGAAAAATAATTAAAATAATCTAAGTCACACGACACGGGACATCGTAGAGATACTCCACGTATCTCATGTCAGCGTTGTAAGGTATTTAAAAAGAATTGGATACGTGAATTACTATCATGTTTTAGCGTCTCACGATTTCAGAGGAAACTAATGAATAGGCCGCATTTTCATACGAGATTCAAAACAAAACGTAACAAAAACGAGTCATTTTTTTTTTAAAGAACGATTACAGACGGCGACGAATTGATTGTTTTAAATAATGTGGATTGGAAAAGGTCCTGGTGAAAAAGAAAAAGCCGGTCTGCGTCATAAGGAAAGATTTCTACATTATCTGCTAACATCGGAAGGACATTTGTGCATTTAAAAAAGCGACTTTCAATACAGCCAATCACCGTTCTCAGTAGGGCCGATTAATGGTAGAAACCAGATGAAAAGCGTCCGGAACTGGCTGTCTTTCATCAGAACAACTCCAGACCTTACTTCTTTTAGTAGATCCGGCAGAAACTGGTACAACTTCACTGAGATATCCTATTAGTCACGCCACACTCCCACTGAGCTTGCAACTTCGTATTACTGCTAAATTTGATCCCTAAAACAATGCTCTTAATGGGAAGAAATTCTATTCTGAATGTCGGTAAGAATCACTGGAGCAGTTCATCTCCCAAAAAGATACCAAATTTTAGGAAGATGGAATTTTAAAACCACTTCAAAGACAACGAAATGTAGTAGAACAAAATGGCACATATGTAGTTGAATAAATCCATGTACAAATATCGAAATATTGTCTTTAAAAAACGTTACAAAACTTTCTTCCTACGCAATAGACCGGATGTCTCAAAAATGTATAGACATTTTGAAGTTTTTTCAAGAAATATTTCAAGCAACTAGAACAAACTATATCTAATCTAAATAATGCATATGGAGACAGTATTCATTATAGGCGCATGCTCTTAAAATATTGTCATCGGATGGTTTCAAGTATGTTATGACCCAGCCATTGCTGACAACCGAACGCAATAGAATCACAAGCAGCAATCAACATTAAGATAAGTATTTGGCCTCATTCTTGCTCTATGGCAAATTTCAGCGATTTTTGCTGGCTTTGTAGCATAGATTTCATCATTTAAGTATCTCTACAAGAAAAAGTCTAAAGAGGTGAACAAGTAGGATATTATACACTTGTAAAAGTGTATACACAAATTTGAGACACCAGATAGATAGATAGATAGATAAACAGAGATAGATAGATAGATAGATAGATAGATAGATAGATAGATAGATAGATAGATAGATAGATAGATAACTGGTCAACTTACTTTCGTTTTCCGAACACACCGGTCTGCTAGGACGGCTAGTCATTCCTATCACAGACACTGCTCATGTTCGTTTTTGTTGAACATACACCCGCCGAGCCTATCCGCGGTTTATACGGCAACTATCCTGAGCGGACCTTAGTTAGAGTTTCTGGAAGAGGGCGCCTAATCTGGAATTTGGACAACGCCATTTGGCTCAAGGACTCGATCACGGTAATTTGTGACTTCGTATGCATGGCCGAGATAGATAGATAGATAGATAGATAGATAGATAGATAGATAGGAACAGGCTGAGATAGATAGATAGATAGATAGATAGATAGATAGATAGATAGGAACAGGCTGAGATAGATAGATAGATAGATAGATAGGAACAGGCTGAGATAGATAGATAGATAGATAGATAGATAGATAGATAGATAGATAGATAGATAGATAGATAGATAGATGAGACAATAACGCTTTCATGTGTTTAACGTCTGCGTCAGTGAAATGGAAAACCTTACCAATTTTCAATCTTTTCATTTGTATCCCCTTACTTCCTTAAATAACGACCTGTATTCATATTTATTGTTATGCAATATTTTGTTGATGTCGTGAAGCTCAAATATTTAACGATGCAATGGCGGGGGGCATTCCCATGAGTATTTTATAGTCAGAGATCTTGCAAGGAGCTTATTCAATCATGAAAATTATGATTTATCAGAAAAATAAGAAAAGCGTGAAATTTTCACGTGTACTGCCATGAAGGAATAAATATGAATTGTTGTTAACTGGTGCAAGAAACGGCTTGTTATTTCCAACGCCTCCAAAGTGAAACTACTGTCTTTTCTTTGAGAATCTTCTTTTTTTTTTTTTTTTTTTTTTTTGACTGATGCTATCCACCAGGAAAGGAACTCATTTCAATAACACGAAATGGAAAAATTTATTGAATCAATTGCTAGGTCTGTTGCTAAGAAACTTGGTTCGTTCGAGACAATTTTTCTCGCCAGAATCTATCTTACATATTTATAAGTCTGTCATTTTTCCTGGCTTTGAACATTTCTGGTGCTTATTTAGATATTCTTGATAAACTCCAATGAAGAAATCTGCAATGTTATTGGTCCTGACTTGGCATTTCGACTTCAGTTATTTTCATTCTGCCCTAACATAGCTTCCTTTTTCTTTACTATAACTACTTTCGTTGTTCCGATGAACTTTCCTCTTTGATGGGATAAGCCGAACTGTTTTTTACATTATTTACATTATTCAGACTGTTATCTTCATCTTCATTGCCATATCCACAACGTTTCTTCGGGTGATTGGAATTTCGAACCGAGCCCTTTATTTCATCCACTGGGATAGATTATTCTAGTTCCACATGCCATGTCTCTTCTAGATGTCTCAGTTATTTCTATTTAACTCAACTCTTCAAATTTTTGGTTCACCGCTGCTTTGGCCTGGTATTGAACTCACAACTCTTTGGGTCTAGTCACTGGATCTAACCAACGTCTTTATCCACTGGGTCATGTGTCCTCAAGAACTTGGAGAGTTAAGGTAGATGGAAATAACTGAAACATCCAGAAGAGGCATGGCACATGGAACTAGAACAATCTGCCTCGGTGGACGAAATAAAGGGTTTGGTTCAAAATTCTAATCATTTCTCATCATTCGGCGTACAACGGCCGAAATATTGTGATTAGGGCAATGAAGATGAGGATAATAGTACGAATAATGTAAATAATGCAAGTAATCATAATACCTTATCTCAGAGATATAGGCAGATATATAGAGAGACATAGACATAAGGGCCGGAGCGTACAACAGCCCAAACATTGTGAGTATAGCAATGGAGATGAGGATAATAGTCTGAATAATGTAAATAATGTAAATAATCATAATACCTCATCTCAGAGATATAGACAGACAAACGGTTTTTCTATTTCTATTTTTTTTTTTTTTTTTTTGGTGGGTGGAGATTATTTTCAGAGATTGCTTTTACATTTCTGCATTTCAATAAATTTTTTTAGCCTACCCTCTACAGCACTGATTGATAATCATTTTTTACACTTTCAAAAAAATATTCAGAGTTTAAATTCCGTGACAACTTCTGCTCTATAATCGGTGGCATTTTATCAACAAATTTCAGATGATTTCACTTCAATTTGACGTATCTTGGTTCATAATTCGTTTTGTTTTTGTTATGCGGCGTTAGACTGGCCTCCTTAAAATTTAATTTAACATCTTGAATATTCACATTAATCCCGTAATTAATGCAGGATATGAGCAATTTATAATTATTTAAAAAAAACTTAGCCTAGCCTGATGATGGTTGTGCATAAGGTTGAAACGTCAGTTGTTAAGATATTTATATGTGATAATTTTGTTTATTTAACTCAACACAGTATTAATCACTTTATCTAGACGTTTTTTTTTTTTTATATTAGTT
Organism: Acanthosepion lycidas; assembly: GCA_963932145.1. Classification (NCBI taxonomy): domain Eukaryota; kingdom Metazoa; phylum Mollusca; class Cephalopoda; order Sepiida; family Sepiidae; genus Acanthosepion; species Acanthosepion lycidas. The sequence goes on from OZ010586.1 coordinate 12,349,354, forward strand.
TAGCATTGTCTTTTTAAATGAATATTAGATATTTGAAATGAAAATGATTTTAACCCTTTGAGCCGTGGATTCCTGAACAATTTGAACTCTTCTGCTTGAGCTCCAGAGTCAAAATTCCGCAAATAATTGGTATGCAATGTTTGGCGGTAGAGATAAAAATAGTTACAAGTGTTTATCCACAATTCACCCAGTAGCTGAGCATTAAATCATTTTTCTCTACCACTGTTAAACCGGTCGCTAGATATTACGTCATTTTCTCTACCACCGGTAAAGCGGTGGTTAGGGCTCAAATAATTAAATGAATTTTAACTCCTGCCTATTAATAAGGCGAATCCTTTTAATAAATAAGCAGTTAATTGTCAGTATGCTACCATAACAATATGGATGTATTTTAATTTAAATATTCCCTAAAAATATCCCGATTCCCAAGAAATATGAATATTTGATCAGATAGCTTACCAAATTGGAAAATTTCTTAACAAGGATGCGATGCAAGATAGTATTATTTAGAAATGGATATAAAAAATATTAACAAAGTATACGACTATTATTTTTTTTTTTTTTTTACATTCGCACTTATAAATATCCATCCCCCGTGACGGAATTAGCGGATTTCGAAAAAGATAAAAAAATAACTATTTCCAAAGAAAATTTCAGGTGTGATATTAAATTTATCAAAAGCTCAGATAAAGTCTTTGTGAATGGAGACAAATCAAGAAACCCTCATAAGTTATTCCGAATAGAACAAAAAATAACATTTTATAAAAAAAAAAAAGCTCCTGAAAATTAGATTAACAAAATTAGTGCAATAGCCAACAAAATTTCTAGAAAATTAAAGATTGATAATTTAGTGGAAAAGTTCTAACTTAAAGAGGTGTTTTGTATATTAAAGGAACACAAAGCAGACTTTAAAAGCAAACCGGAATAAAGATTATTGAACCTTTCAAAAACACAACTGGAAGAGTTCAGAAAAATGGTAATTCAAAAACTGTGCGACAGGCTGAAAGTCGCCATCGAGGTAAACCAATGGCAAAGCATCTGCAAGTGTAAGTATTGTTCAAGAAATTATAAAACCGTAAAAACGGCTCATTCTTAGAAAATGATATCAAATACGTTTACCCCCTGTATGTTGTGTGAAATATTAGATAAGTTTACAAAAATATCTAGATGTCACTGATCTACAAGTTCAGATTATCAATGCTGTACATTGATATAATATTACAATACCGTTTGGGTAAAAAAAAAAAAACAGTTTAAATGATACAAACTTTGACATTCCGATGGGTTCTTACGATGGGGGTTGTGATTTGTGAGCGTGTGTGACTATTTATATTTTGTTAATAAAATAATGACAAAGAAAACAGCTGAATCTATAGAGATGACAGTCTTATATTTATTTAAGACAGTACTGGCTAACAAAAGGATTCTGTTGGTTCTGGTTTGTTTTTGTTTTGTTTTTTTGTTGTTGTTTTTTGTTTTTGTTTTTTTGCTGTTATTTGTTTTTTTTAGTTTTTGCTTTTTAATCATTTCACACCACGCCAGGCAGGAATGGCACTACTACGCAGGGGTTTACAGAGCGTGAAGGATAAAGAAAAGATTGAATATAGGGAAGCGAGGAGAGGATAAAAGCTGAACGGAGTTCAAGAAGATTGAAGATGGCGATTGGTGTGGCAAGAAAACGGAAGGGAGTTCCACTGTCGGGAAGTGCGAGAAAAGAAATTGTTGGATTAGAAGTGGCATTTACATTTGCCTAATTCAACAGATAAAAGAGTGAGACCTAGATGCCAATCCAGTAGCACGCTAAAACATACATAGTCCGAGCACAAGGGAAAAAAGCTTATCAAAAATAATTACAAAGCCATATCGCGTGTGTGAGAAAGTGACTGAAGTCAAGAAGTCAATCAGGATTTATTACATTGCAGATCCTTCTTTGGATTTTGTCAAGAACTTCGAGATGAGCAGCAGGAGCACCTGACCAGATATGGCAACAATATTTGATGCATGGACGAATGGTAGATTTGTAAATGTTCAGTATGGACTCTAGCGAGAAAAACCTTCTGGCACGACACAGTGACTCAGCTTTCCTTGCAGTAGATGCAGCTATTGATTCGATGTCCACTTCAAGTCAGTTGAGAACATGCTGATGGTAGGCAGGAAAGTCTCTCTATGGTGGTTAGATGAGAGCAGTTGCGTTTTGGAGGCATTCAAATTTAGGAGCCATTTCCTACCCCAGTAAAATGCCAATTGAAGCTCCTTTTCAAGATCTAGGTTGGCTTTGTTAACTGACGGATTTGCCATTGAGACAGGAGTATATGGTAGTGATATCAGCATAATTGCCTACTTGGGAACTGATGACATCAAAGAGATCATTGATGAATACCAGAAACACAGGACACAGGATTGAGTCTTGGGGGACACCTGTGTCCGTGTGAAAGGATCTGGAAGCGACCCCGTTCAAAATGACTTTTATTTCACGATTTGATAGGAAGGATTCGATTAGATCAAACACACGTCTCGTAATACCGTAGTCTTAGAGCTTACGTAAAAGGTAAGATGAGAGATAAGAGGCTTAACCACTTCAGCATCGATTAAAGCCTCGAATACATTGCCGAAAGTGGCAGGAGATTAATAGGAATCAGAATGTTCTCTAGAGTTCTTAAAAACAGGAACTAAAGAAGGGAACTTTCAACAAGCTGGAAAGAAGGAAGCAGCTAAGCAATAGTTGTAGAGTGTGAAGAGGGTCGGAGCCAGCTCGGGCGCACTTTTTAGGCCGATAGCTGGGGTCCCGTCATCTCCGCCTGACTTATGGGGCCTAATTTAGAAATAATGTCTGAAATCTGTGACGGGGTTATGTACGTATCACTCAGTAGAATCTCCAACTGAATCGAATGTTGAGTTGGAAGAGAATGTCCGAGCAAAGCATTCAATCTTATCTGCTGTAGATGACAGGACTTCAAATTGATTGAATAGAGGAAGGATTGAGGATTTGTTGTTGTTCCGCACACTCTTGCAGAGCTGCCAATAATCTCTAGAACCGAACTTGAGAGATGCTATACGTTGTTTCATTTTATCAGCAAACAGTTATTCGCTTCTTTGAGAACAAGATTGTACTTGTTACGAACTGAGACAAAGAAACGTATGTTGCAATCAGACGTGTCGCTCTGGTACAGCCGAAAGAAGGGATTCCTGTGAACTGTAGCATCCATGCATGCATATGAGAACCAAAGATATGAAGGCCGTTTAACTTGGTATTTCCTTGCTGGGATGAAATCATCGATACTGGCTTTCACCCAGGAGGAGACCTCTGACGCACATTTAGAGACAAGATTATTAAAAACCGCATTCCAGGGAATGTCTTGAAGGAAGCCACGGAACGATTCCCAATCAACACTTTGATAACAGAAAAATATTCTGTTGATAAGAGTTTCTTGGTTGGTAGAGGAGCGGAAAGAGATGTTTACAGACATTACCGTATGATCAGAGTTGCCAAGAGGGTAGAGATGCATAGTACGCCATAAGTTAGGGGTAAAGGTAAAAAGACATCTAAAAGGGAAGCGTGTCCATCAGGGTTACTGGGAAAACGCGTGGAGAAGTCCACCACTTGTGTGAGAGATTGAGTGATTGAGAAGTTAAGGGTCTGTATTCCAGTGACATACTGTTTAAGCCACCTGGCATTGTGAGCACTAAAGTCACCAAACACAAATATATTTGCAGACGGGTGTAGGGAGATGGTCTTGTCTATATTATCAAAAATATTAGGTTGGTGCAAAAATTATGTCGTTTTTTGACGTTAAAAATACGTCAAAAAACGACATTATTTTTGCACCAACCTAGTAGTATCTAGGACGTAACAGTCATGAGAGGAAGGGGAACGATTCAGAAAGAAGAGATAGCCGACTGAGTTAAATAGAGAGAGATGGAGACACATGTAAGAGTGGTGTGGAGATTCAAGAGAGAGTTTCATAGCAATCGGGCGTTGTTCACGGACATAAAATCCCAGGCCATGCATGAGGACATTAACGTCCTTCATAAAGAAAGGAAGGATTCGAGAAATCAGAGAATGGAATTGAAGAGTTAAAATTAGTTTCGCAGAGAGCTATGATGTCCGGAGACTTTTCAAAGTGAATCACGCCGCAAAAGTTGGCGAATGTTGGAGAAAGAAAGGTTAAGGGGTTTAGGTGTTTTTGTTAAATTGTTTTACATTTATATTTTTGGTATCTTATCGTCATGGTATCTTGTTTTGGTAAGGAAAAACTTAAGGTAGTAGTAACGGTTGGTCGTCTAATGTAATATGTGTAGGAAGAGAACTGGCGTAGACTACAACATAGTGTGGCCTTGGGGTTGCCCACCGGACGTGCTTGCAGCGATACCCATCTATGCGTGACATGGCACTGCCCGATATTATGTAACCGTTGATCAGAGCAGCCTCTCAAGATGCTACGCAAGAGTTCAGGCTCTTAAATGCCAGTCGGGAACAGCAACCAGAAAACTGCCAATCTGTTACTCTCTGTATGAAGAGACGTTGCCACCATCTTCACATATAACAAAAAATTCATGACAGCACCACTGTTAAGGCCTGAGAAAAGGAAACGAGCCGGGAACCCTTTCCGAAACAGGAAACCAGGTATTAGCCTCTACTCAAGAGAGAGGGGAGGTCTATGAACCGGGCGATAGGAAAGCCTACTCCTATTCAAAAAAAAAATAAACGAACAAAACAAGCTGTCATACAGGAAGAAAATGAGTGACTAGCGAGGTTCGAGCGTGACACTCTGAACTTATGAATACGTTTCCCGCCAGGAGTATAAATAGCGGTGTCAGGCTACTGACTGGAGTGATTATTTAATTACTATTGACTGAAACTATCCAGTCGAATTAGTGTGAATTATTGAACGTCGACGATTTGGGTTTTGATTTAGGATTTACCGTACGTTAAGACGAGTTTCGCTACTAGCAAGGAATACACTGAAATGGTTAATTATCTTTGGCTGACTTTTACTTCTTTGTTTTTGTCAAGTATTTATTTGCGATTCTAACTAAATAGTTTTATTAAACATTGAAGTCTTGAGTTGTACTTAATTTTTAACGGCCACTGGACATCACAAAACAAGCAAAACAAACAAAAATACAAAAATGTACAACAAATAAACAAGGTACAAAAAACAAACTGGTTCTGATTCTGATTTCTATTTATTTCAAGGAATGAACATTCAAATAATTTAGAGAGTCAAGTTGCGGCCATAGAACTTTTGACTATGCGATGTTTAACTGACATTCTAGTATACAGGGAGTAGGAGGAGGTAATAGGAATGGGATAACAAAATTGGTAAACTGCACAGAAGGTGGCTGGTCAGTGCGGTACTGTGTGTAGCAGTGAGCTTGACACAATATGGACAGAGTAGACTGACATCGTTTCAATGGTGCTTTAATACAATTACGGCAACTTTAAGGTGAATTCTTTTGATTTCCATGGCGAAAGCGAACGACGATCTCTCGATTGGGACGGGGAATGATGGCCGGGGGTGGAAGAACTGCTTTACTTAATCAAACTACTTTTCTTTCGAATTCTATCAAAGGAATTCGAGTCCCACCCATAAACCAGGACTAACCAGACAACCACAAACGAGAGACACTTGAGTTTGAGCTGATATATTTATGGACACGCAATTGAATGAAGCGAATTAAAATGTAAGTTTGAGTTTTTTAAGTTTTAACTTAGTAAGCTCAAGTGGCCACTTTGTTTGGAAAACCCTCAAGCTAATTTTCCCTATTCAGTCACTCTCTCAGAATGGGCTTTCATTAAAATTTAGTATCGAGAATTAAGACTAAAAAAATGCTAGCATCTTGGACAGGCGTTTCTACATACTCAAAGGCATATATATATATATATATATATATATATATATATATATATATATATATATATATATATATATATATACATTTATATATATATATATATATATATATATATATATATTTAAATTGTGTGTATTTAGGCAGCATCTTTTAATTCATACACGTTTAATTAATTATACATCAAACAGTTGAAACCCAACCTAAACAAAATCAATTATGGCATCTCTACAAATATTCTTAAATGTCTATAATTGATAACAGAAGCCATTGGTTTATACCAACGGCTTTCCATATTTCATACTTCTACAATTCACTCTCGTGTGGTCATGTGTTACGTCATGAGATGCTGTGTGATTTTCGTTTCTACCGTCTTATATGCGCGTGTTTATCGTTGCTTAGAAATCATCTATGTAAACATTGACAGACTATCATTACTGTCTTGTCCGTATATTGTTTAATATGTTGTAATTGACATCTTTGATAATGGCTTAAGTAAGCCGAAAACTTAGATTGTATTAAAAAAATATGGATCACTATTTTGAATTTCTTTCTTCTTTCAACGATAATGTTATTAAACTTATCAGAAGTTACGAAAAAAATTTACATAAAATAAATAGACAACACTTGTCTATATTATTTAATGAAACGTGTATATATATATATATATATATGTGTGTGTGTGTATGTGTGTGTGAAATGTGTATGTATATAAATATAAATATATATATATATTTATATTTATATACATAGACATCTTCATACAGACACACATATATATATTTATATACATACACATTTCACACATACATATATATATATGTGTATGTGTGTGAAATGTGTGTATATATATATATATATATATATATATATATATATGCAATTTATTAGATATATTATTTATGTATTATATATGCTCTGTACTTATTGGAAAGTCTTCAATATCAGTGATACAGCTAACATATTTACTTGGATTGATGTTTGTGACCCTGGGTTTCACACTTTTCCCGATCATCTAGCGATCGCAAAAGCGTGAAACCACGTGTCACAAACTCACATTAATCCTAAAATACATATATATATATATATATATATATATATATATATATATATATATATATATATAAGGATATTACATCGAAAACATGTCAAAATCTCTACATAATTGCAGTCATGATTCCATGCGTAGCAATATGCATCTCATTAGGTCATTGTAAATTACTAGTGAGTGAATGATTTATTTAAATTTAAAAGCTAATTAAAACCTCTTTTTACGGAAAATGTGGCGGGGTTATAAGGTTTGTGGGCTTTTCTCAGATCGACCAATCAAATATGACCTACGTTAGAATTAAACTAAGCGAAGAAGCAAAAATTAAGAAATTTTTTTCTATAAACGGGTCATGACCCATATATTGGCACTTCTCAGATTCGTTCTCATCTTACCTGTATATATATATATATATATATATATATATATATATATATATATATGAACAAGCCGAGGCTAAACCTTTTAATTTTTTTAGGATTAAATGTAAGAGTTGATACAGATAGAAAACCGCCGAATATTTAGATGCTAAATTGAACTTCAATGACGTCTCTGCAACTTTGCAAAAAAACAAATTATGAACTAAAATACGTCAACTTCAAGTCAAATAATCTGAAACACATTATTGATAAATTACTAATGGGAAGAGAAAATAGGTTGTCACGCAATTTATAAACTGAATATATTTTCGTAAGTTTTTATTATTATTATTATTACTTTCTTACTACTTTCTTACTACTAATTTATTATTACTACTTTAATATCACTACATTATTATTGCTACTTTATTATTACTACTTCATTACCACGTTATTATTACTACGTTATTATTACTACTTTTATACTACATTATTATTACAACTTCATTATTAATACATTATTACCACGTTATTATTACTACATTATTATTACTACTACTTTTATACTACTTTTTCCTGACGCCATAAATTCCCAAGTTGTCATCTACGCGGATGACACCACAATTTATTCCTGCCTCAAAAACAAATCTAGTGTCACTGACAAAACTAACCTGGCCGTGCGTCTCGAAAAGGACCTCCAATCGGTTGTGAACTGGGGCAGGAATTCGCTGGTCAACTTTAACGCTTCAAAAACAAAACTGCTCTCTATTAATCACCCCAGAGATCCTTCCTTGCCGTCCATTAGAATGTCTGGCGCTCAACTTCTCGATAGCAACTCTCTGCGGCTGCTCGGTCTCACGTTGACTGCTGACCTGAGATGGAACAAATACATTGAGTCAATTGCTTCGTCCACCGCAAGGAAAGTTGGCTCCCTGTGCCGTGCCAGGAAATTTTTCTCCCCGGAATCGATCTTCCAGATCTACAAATCAACAATTCGCCCTTGCATGGAGTATTGCTGCCATATATGGTCTGGTGCCCCTTCTGTTTGCCTCGGGGTTCTTGATAGGCTCCGAGGCGGATATGCAATGTAGTAGGCCCTGCTCTGTCGTCTCGTCTACAGTCACTTTCTCACAGACGCGCCGTCGCTTCCCTCTGTCTGTTCTACAAATACTTCCATGGAAATTGCTCCGAGGAGCTGCATTCGCTGGTTCCCAGACTTCAAGCGCCCTACGAGGCTGGCATCCCGCTCTCACCCTTCACTGTCGAAACTCCTAAATGTAGCCGTCTCTTCTACTCTAATAGCTTCATGTCTCGCACCTCTTGCCTGTGGAACTCCCTTCCTTATTCCATTTTCACTGAGAGCTATAATCTCCAGCTATTCAAGTGTAATGTCAATCGACATCTCCAGTTAACTTGATCTATGTACTAACCTTCTCCTCATACTCTCTTCTATCACTCCTATCTGATGTCGTTCTATATTTTCTGTAACCCCTTGCGTCCTAGTGGCTTCCCGCCTTGCTTGGGGTGAAATGCTTAAAAAAAAATTACTACTTTATTACTAAGTTCTTATTACTATTTTCTTATTACTACTTCATTACTACTATTACTACTTTATTTCTTTAAACTTTACTTTTAGTGATTATAAATATTTGAGTGGACACCCACGTTCTTTTTGTTTTGTTAGTGTATACACTAAAATAACGTTTATAGTATTGAGAAATAATGTCGGATTTAAAAAAAACAAAAAAAGAAATCATGTATTTAAAAATTAAGACGTTTAAGTTTTGGATAAGAAAATAAAAATAGCAATTAGAAATTCGGAAATATCTCAACTAGAAACACGTAATCAAATCTCTTTTCACTAAGTCGCTTTCTATTAGTCAAAATTCTTTAAAATATGTGTATATACATACTGTTGTAAATAAACGTATTGTTATACTACCTATTCTATGGTAATGGACTCTTCCAGAGACAATAAGGAGCAGTAGCGGTCGCCAGTTCGGGGCAGGTGGTGTTGAGCGAGTCAGAACGAGTCAGACATTGAAGTATCAACCATCACAACTAGATTTCTGTGTCCTTAACTCTTATTTCCAAGTTCTAACGTTTTTGTACGTCGAACCTAATTTAGGACGACTTATTGAAATACAAGCCTCCACTGTGAAACGACTCCTCAACATATTTTGGCGACGAGGTGTTCGGACTCATACGTGGGAAGAGAAAAAAATTTCGTTCGCCACAACATATTTTGGCGACGAGGTGTACGGACGCATACGTTGGAAGAGAAAGAAAATTTCGTTCGCCACAGTATATTTGGGCGACGAGGCATTCGTAATTCACACGGGAAAAAAAATTTTCGTTTACTTTACTACAACATTGATGACGAGGGATTCGTTTCTCAGACGGAGAAAGGAAAAAAAAAACTTTTTCGTACGCCCAACAACATTTTTTGGCGACGAGTGACTCGAAACTCAGACGGAGAAAGAAAAAAAAACTTTTCGTACGCCTAACTATAACAACTTTGGCGACCAGAATTTGAAACTCATACGAAGAAAAATTTTTGCGTTCACTCTACAACACTTGTCAACGTGGATTAGTAACTCGTACAGAAGTGAAAAAAAAAATTCACCCGCCATAATAAACGTGGCGTACGTGGGATTGCGTTTCATATAATGAAAAAAAATTCGCTTACGTTATTTAGTGACGAAATTCGTTTTTTATACGAAAGAAAAAACAATTTTGCTCGTCAAATTTTCGGCGACAACAACTCAGATTCATAGAAAAAAAAATATTGGCAAAGTTTTTTCAAAAGACAAAACGTCAACTTAGTGACGGAAAAATCAGTCGTATACTCAACTGAGAAAAGAATTTTATTTTTTCTCGGTAAGACAGTTTGCTCAAATAGGTCACGAATTACAAATTCGTTTTGCACCCCCCTCTACAATATTTAAGCATTGTGTAAACTTTTTGCGAAGATGGAGGAATGCAAAAATATATTCCTGGAATTTTTTAAGTTCCAGACGGAACAACAGATGATGATATTGGAACAACAGAAAACATTCCAGATGCAACTTCAGGAGGAAACCTTTAATAGACAAATGCAATTTCAACGAGAAATGGAACAGATGCATAAGGAGTTTCGAAACAAAATTCTGGAAATAACTGAGAAGAGGAAAGAAAAATCTACGAAATGATTCTTTCCCAGAGAATACAATATGGAATTCGATTGAAATAGTCACATACAGTCCAGACGAAGAGATAACTTTTGAAGAGTATTTTAAAAAATATACAGACGTGTATAACGAGAACTGCCACACGTGGCCTGAAGGAAAGAAGTTTAGACTTCTTTTAAGCAAGTTAGGAACTGCTGAGCATAACAAATTGGTAAACTACATTTTACCGAAAAAAACTAGCGAATTGACTTTTACCGAGGCGGTAAATATATTAAGTGAATTATTTAGTAAAAAGACATCTTTGTTCACAAGAGGTGGAAATGCTTGAATCTGATGAAAGAGGATGAACAAGACTTCATAACGTATGCAGCTAATGTGAACAAGAATTCTGAAGAATTCAAACTAGCAGAATTAAGCGCTGACAATTTTAAGTGCTTAGTATTTGTTCAAGGGTTAGTTTCAGAAAGAGACGCAGAATTAAGGAAATTGGTACTTTGAAAATTGGAAAACGAACCGAGAATTTCGGTACTGAGTTTGGCGGAAGACTGCACAAGATATGTTAGCATAAAGAAAGACTCGAAAAAGATAGAACAGTCTGGCGTTTCGCATGTAAGGAAAATACGCTACAAAGAAGAAAGTTAGTCTACCAAAAAGAATTCTAAAATTGCGGATTATCAAACAAAAAGTGAAATACCAGGGAAAAATAAACAAAAACTCCCGAAGTCATGTTTTGCTTGCGGTGAACTTCCCTGGTACAGATATTGCAATTTTATGAATAAAAAATGTTTCAACTGTAAAAGAGTGGGGCATAAAAGCTCTCACTGCAGGTCAAAAAATAAAGACAAAGTGATTCCGACGAAGTGAACGACGAAATAACTAGAAAATTTGTTACCGTTGAAATAAGTAATAAAAAAATAAAAATGCAACTCGACACTGGTTCCGACCTATCTATCATAAATTTGAATACGTGGAAGAAGTTTGGGAAACCAACTTTAATGAAAACAAATAAAATCGCGAGGTCCGTGATAGGAGAAAAAATACAATTTATTGGAGAATTTGTTACAAACGTCACGTTAAATATAAAAATGCGAAAAGCTAAATTATTTGTCATAGAAAATACCACGAACTTACTTGGTACGGATTGGATAACAGCATTTCAATTATGGGATTTACCAATAAATTATTTCTGTTACAAGGTTGAAAATTTAAACTGCGAAGCCAAAAAATTACACAAAAACTAAAGGGAACTTTTCCTACTGTTTTTTCTCCAGGTTTGGGAACGTGTACCAAGATGGAGACAAAATTCCAACTAAAAGAAAACGCTCAGGCGGTATTCAAAAAGAAAAGGAATGTGCTGTTTGCTTCAATTGAATAGAAAGATAAAGAATTGGACAGATTAGAGAAAACCGGTGTACTTGAAAAAGTTGAGAATAGTGAATGATCTAACACCGACAATATTCGTGAAAAACAAGCTCCAGAAAGTAAAAATGAAGCCGACACCGAGAAAAATTGAGGAACAAGTTACACGCAACCAAGGACATGCAGTATTATTAAATCATTTCAGTCAACAAGAAGAACCTACAGAAACTATGAGTCCATCTTTAAGAAGTTCAAAGCGGTAGGTTTTTTCTGGTAACACTATGGAAGTATAAAAAAAAATAGAAAAGCGGATTGGCTATATCACGTACTTGGTGAAAGGCAAAAAATTCACGTGCAGAAGGTACATTAACCAAATCAGACGGAAGAAACGCCGATGGAGGTGATTTTCGATACGTTTGATCTAACTACGCCTGCAACGCTTTTACATGAGATACGCTGATCCAGGAGAAAAAGAAAGGCAACTGATCTTTTAAAAATGTACCCAAAACGTAGGAGATACGCTACGATGTTGCTAAAAAAAAAATAAATAAAAATAAACAAATAAAGAAAACCTTTTACTCCGGCGGAGTAAAGTTTTAGGGGGGGGGATGTTATACTACCTATTCTATGGTAATGGACTCTTCCAGAGACAATAAGTAGCAGTACCGGCCGCCAGTTCGGAGTAGCTGGTGTTGAGCGGTCTCTGACTGCGCGCGACTTCTGTCGAAATATCTGCGTTAGCAGAGAGGAACCCGGACGAGGCTTTGCCGAAGGGCAATGTTTCGTTCGGGGAGGTAGACAAGGCATGAACCCGTCTAGACGGGTTCAAATGCTATATTTTTGGCCGATCCTACGGGCTCAGAGAAACCCACATTAAACCCGGCCTTGTGCCACATTCAATCCTCGTGGGTGGATCGATAAATACCTAGGTGGTGTTGAGCGAGTCAGAACGAGTTAGAAATTGAAGTATCAACCATCACAACTAGATTTCTGTGTCCTTAACTCTTATTTCCAAGTTCTAACGTTTTTGTACGTCGAACCTAATTTAGGACGACTTATTGAAATGCAAGTCTCCACTGTGAAACGACTCCACAACACGTATGCTGAAAATTTCATGACCCAATCAAGAAGACCTTAGAAAAAAGAAAATCTAATGTTTGGTTGTTTAGTCAGATTTTGACAAATGGATTGACCCGAGAACTTTTCAGCAAATCGTATATGAATCACAGGAAAAAGTGGTTTCCCTGATGGGAAAAGAGAACACATTTTTGATACACGTTCTTCTTTTGTGGGACTTTTCCTTCTAGGCCGGTTGGCATTAATTTCGCTGTTTAAGAAAAAAGGGATGGCAACTCAAACACATGTACCGACTTTTTCTTTCTTTTTATGTGCCGTGTTCCTTCAAGATGTTGGCAATCACGGCTCTCCACTACCCACTATCCCTTGTAGCTCTCAATAAGTTTCGTTCCTCCTCCTCGCCCACGTTCTGTCATCCACTTGCTTAAGCCCGCCAATCATGTCATGCGTTTCTTTCCCTTGTCTCTCTTTCCCTCTATTCGACCTGTGAGTATCAGATTCTCCAAGCCCTCCTTTCTCATTACATGTTCCAGAAATTTCATGTACCTCTTCCTGATGTTAAGTATAAGCTTCCTTCTTGTTTACATCCTCTCCAAAACCTCATCGTTGCTAACAGGCTCGGTCCATAATATCCTTAGCATCCTTCTGTAGAGCCATACCTCTGTTGCTTCGAGTCTCGTTTTCATCTTTGAGGAGACCGTCTAATTGTCGCTGTCGTAAAGGAGGACAGATGCCACGTAGCAGCTCAGTACACTTTTATTTGTTACCAAGGAAATCCTCCTGTTTCGCAATATTCTGCCCAGCTTTTGGAATGCGTCTTTGGTCATCCCGATACGTCTTCGCATCTCAGCGTCACACTTACCGTCCTCCGTCAAAACACTTCCCAGAATCGTCCGTATTTAGAAGCAATGTTGGATTAGAAAACGCTTCCCCAAAACGTTTATATTTAGAAGAAGTAATGTTAGATTAGAAAACACCATATTTCATTTTAAGCCCGACACACTTTCAGCACTCTGGTGATCAATAGCACTCTCACTTTGCAACAAGATCCTGATATTCAACACCAACGTCAAGTCGGGTCTACTTTACGGCTCCGAAATCTGGCGGGTAACCAATACCAACACCCACAAACTTCAGACATTTACCAACCGATGTCTCAGGAACATCCCCAATATCAGATGACCGTAAGTCGTTTTCGATGACCATCTGTGGGACAGGCCCAGACAAGAGATTGACATCAAGAAACGAAAATGGTGATGGATCGGCCACACAATCCGCAAGTCTGATTCTAGTGTCACTAAACAGGCTCTTGACTGGAATTCACAAAGGAAGCGAAAAGTGGGACCGACCAAAACAGACTTGACGCAGAAGTGTTGATGCAGAGGTAAAGACTGCTAGCTTGACATGAGCCTAGCTGAAGAGGATGGCCCGAACCGCGTCCGTTGGAGAGGTGTTGTTGCGGCCCTATGTTCCCCAAGGAATCAAGAGGCAAGAGAGAAACAGAAATGGGGATGGATCAGCCATCCACTCTGCAAGCCTGCTTCTAGTGTCGCCAGGTAGGTCCTTGACTGGAATCCACAAGGGATCGAAAAGTGGGCCGACCAAAACAGACTTGGTACAGAAGTGTTGACGCTGAGGTGAAGGCAGCCGGCACGACATGGGCCGAGCTGACGAGGATCGCGGAGAACCGCGTCCTTTGTAAAGGTGTTTTTGCGGCCCTATGTTCCCCAAGGAACCAAAACACACAATATAATGTAATCATATTGTATTTTGTATTGTTATAAACGTTTAGTATTACTATAATTTGAGTTATGCTTTGTAACCTTTATAACCGTGATAA
>OZ010586.1:12369059-12439059 GCA_963932145.1 Acanthosepion lycidas
CAATCGACATACTTGGGGTGGGAAAGACCAAGACCCAACGAAAGGCGCTGTTCTGATAGATTAAGATGGCTAAAAGGGGGACAAAGGGGAGACCCCAGACTAGAAGGGTGATATCAAGAGGCAGTAAACACGAAACAGGGAAACTTGGGTGCATGTTAGGCTGAGAATATATCAAAATTTATAAGACACGTCCTGAGAGAATGTCATGATCAGATAGGGTAGTCAGAACCTATGCGCTTTATAAGCAGGAAGTTCTATTAGCCGGGACTATACAAAGAAGTTCACAAGTATATAAATACATTCGTGAATTGTCAATCGAGGAGCAATAAACAAAACGCACCTCCATTGCAAGAGACAGATATTCCTTCCTACTCCTTTGAAAAGATTAACATGGACATATCCGGTCCATACGTTAAAACCTCACGGGGTAATATGTGTATAGTTATCTGTATTAATTGGCTGACCAATTGGCCTGAGGCGTACGCAGTTGCAAGTAAAAGACCCCAGACAGTCGCCAATTTGATTCTAACCGAAATGTTTCCTTACGGTTGGTAACTGATAATGGTATATAAAACGTGAAAGAAGTCATGAAGGAAATTTTAAATAGTTTAAATATCCAACATATTACTACTTCTCCTCAGAGTAATGCTAAAGTTGAACCTTCTATCGCTTCTTGAGAGATATTTTGTCAAAAGTGGCAGAATGAAAAAGGCAGGAACTGGAGTGTGCATCCGAATCAGGCATTTTGGCTGCAGTGAGGTTCTCAGTGGATGAAACCTTAGCATTTTCACCGTATTTTATGTGCTTTGGTCGTGAGGTGAATCTACCTACAGGTTACATACTTAAACCGAGGAGGAAATACGTGTGTGAGACCCCATCACCAATTTATCCTTGAACAATAACATGAGAGGAAGTAAGCGTGCCCAGAAGAAAAGAAATCAAAGGGTGAATCCGAATAGGAGGGAAGTGGAACTGATGCGTCGGGGATCGTGTATATTAAAAGGTACATACCAGACAGGGTAAAATGGACATGAATTGGAGATCATATTACAGGATAATAGAAAAAAGTAGCCCAGTCACGTTCATTATATAAGATCGGATAAGTGGAGCTACAAAACGAAAATATGCTAATGACCTAACCGTATTAGAAAAGTGAAAAGCTCCAAAAGATAAAGAAACAGATAAAGAGCAAGATGGATTGAATCTCCTTCGAAGACGGGTTCAGATGAAGGCGTCCAAGTAGACAGTATACTTTATATCACATACCGAGATGAGCTATTCCGGAGAGATAGAAAAATCTGTTCCTGAAAGATAAAGAAATCTGTTCCACAAGATTCAGACTTTTGGGCGACAGACGATGAGATCCCATTGGCGGAACTACGAAGGGTAATGAAATGCCCGGTAAAACACAGACTTAGGATTTTTTAGGAAATATAAAGAGTAGGGATCATCAAGTCGGACCAAAAGGTTTTGGCGAGAATGGACAATCAGATGCTTTGTCGTATACATATCATTATATTTATGACATCGTTTATGTTTATATTAGGTTGGGGCAAAAATAATGTCGTTTTCTCACATAAAGTTGAACGTCAAAAACGACATTATTTTTGCACCAACCTATTACGTTCTTTTTTTATAGATACAAATATTTAAGTAAATGCTCTGTTTATAATAAACAGTATTAACAACATTTACCGGCCTGAATGTCCGAGAAATTTTCATAGAAAACATGCGTCCTCCGACAGGAATCAAACCTGTATCCTATAAGGAACCGTCATATAGCCTGAAGTGCCTTAACCGATTGGGCCACAGAGAAGCGTTCGGTTAGCAAGGTCGATTTTACTGTTTTTAAACACAATTCTCGATGATTTTCTCTCATTCATTCATATCTGCTCAATGCGTATCCAAATGTAAACAAATGACGTCATACATTATGAAATGGACAAAATTCGACAATTATTTAAGACATTTTTTTATTTTATTTCTCGGATATTCAGGCCGTTAAAAGTTGTTAATACTGTTTATTATAAACAGACCATTTACTTAAATATTTGTATCTATAAAAACAACGTATAAACATAAAAAAAATGTCTTAAATAATTGTCAGACTTTGTCCATTTCATTATGTATATCATTAAATACATAGAGAGAGGTAATCATTTTATTTGCATAATTGTAGATTTCTGTATGCTTTGAAGTCAAAGGAATTTCAACCGCTCTTATTGCTATCTTAATTAGCAGCATCTGTATATTAAAAACGAACTATAATTGACTCAGGTTAAGTAGCGAAAATCGTCAACTAATAGGATAATTCCTTCACTGACAACTCACGAGATTCCTATGGGTTGTACATCATATGGGCCTCTATTATAATTTCACATCACTAGCAGGTGGAAGAAGAATTTGAAATAAAAGATTCTTTCTTGCTCTTGATCAATGTCTCAGCTTGTAAGTAGACTGAACCCTTGGAACCTCTAATAATGCAACTTCCGAATATAAACCCGCAAGAAAATCATAAAATGTTAGGACCGTTAAAAGAGGTCAATATAAAAGAATTAACAAATAAATTACAGACAATTGGGTAAATGTAGTTTTTACTCTCGAGATAATCAACCAGCAGATTCCCTTACTTGGGTAATATTAATAATGGCTTAATTTGAATTATGTTATCAGTAATAGTAATGGCAACCACATTCATAAGCGTTTAGCTGAAGAAAAAGAAACAAGTCGATAAAATTGTACAGATATAATGCAGAAAGTTGAATAAAGCTGACCAACATAAGAATAATTCAGAAATGGAAGAAGCGGAGATGATGTCAGTTAAAGGTGAACAAACATCGCCAGTAATAGCAGAACTTCTACAATTATCAGCAATGGCAACACAACCTTGATTTAAAAAATTTTGAAGAACTTCTTTAAACAAAATATCATGAAAAAGTAATTGTAAAAGATTTGATTTGCTGACTTTAAAGGAAAATATGTTAGAATTTTAATGTAATAATTGAATTTTAAAATAAAAGCACAAACAAATACAAACATTTTCGACAAACAGAAAAAGAAAAAAATATTCATTTAAGAATAATTTAGATTATCCGAATGTGCAGGTCTCAGTTAGGTAAAGCAAATTTTGCCAAATCCCAAATTATGGATTAAAATTTTCTTTGCAGCTATATTGAAGAACTTTTAAAAAATTGTGAAAAAAATAATGTAAAGGATTTGGGTTTTTGGGAACCTAGAATTGATTAGTTCTTGAGCATGATTTTTTCAATTTGAGATGTTTTGTCGTTTACCAATTTGTAAACGACAAGAAAGACAAAGAAGGAATATGACATATGACTGGTGTCAAAGGTTAACTGGAGATCTACTTTGTATTTCTAAAGAAAGAAAAATATTTTTCATGTTAAAACAATGCGATACCATGAATTTTGTGGTCTATGTCAATTATGGAGTATAGTTTGAGAGGTGAAATTCTAAACTTGGGTGAGATTTGTCATTAGGCACAGTCTTAGGTTTGTTGAACTTCAGTTTTAATTTGATAAAGGTATTATTACTTGAAATGAGTGACAAAGTAAATTTTTACATGTCAGGTTTCAAACACTTTCAGAGGAAGGTGACGAGAACATCCCTGATGATCAGGTGTTGTAAAAATTGGTTGGAAGCACACACAGGAAAAGAAAGATTGTACGAGTCCAATAGGTACACTAGGCAAAACAAATCCACACTTCTTGCCTCGTTACCCAATACAACACTCACCGTCCAGAACGAAAATCTGAACATCTCTTAAATGAGCATACCATGTTTTTATACACTTGACCCAGCCAATGAGCGCACAGAAACAGCCAATAAAAATGGCTACAAGCGACTCCACCACGACCATTAGCACAAAGTGCTGTCAGATTCACCGTCCGTCCGAAGCTCGTCGAATCACCGTCTCCACACTCCCTTGCAAAACATACACGCGATTCTGGCCCCTTTGGGTCGTCGAGGTAAGTCACTGCTACATCAGGTCAAATGAGGTTGAGAATTCGGAACATGGAAAATATTCCACTGAAGGTGGGCATGAGTGATAAAAGCCTACACTTGATTGTCTGACTATAAAAGAAGGGCTAGGAATGCAGCTTCACGTCTCCCGTTTCGATACTTACAACATAAGGTCATTGTCTTGACTGGACCACCAATCATATTGGGTTATTGGGGCTTTCCTTCCAACTCTTTCATGGGAATGACACAAAACCATTGGTCAAGCGTTATTACTGACTAGCCAATCAGAGCAGAGCAATTACGGTTTGCACCTCCAAAAAAGCAGTCGTTGAAAGGGCAGAAGTAAGATCAAACTGATCTCGCCGCTACTAGACCAACACTCTCCCTACCAGCTAAAAACCTGTACTCTAAGCCGCTTTTTGAACTCGGTCGATCAGTTGCCTTCGGTTGAACAACTCTAGGCTGTTTAACCATGACTGCAACCGCCAGTCAGCCTCTTCCTCCCAGCGTAAGAATTCCTTATACGGGGAAACTTATTCAAATGCATTTTGTTTATAGATTCATGATCTGAATCAATCACAGTACACTATGAATAAGAGTTTACATTTTCTTTACACTTTGTAATGAGTGTTGTTTAAATTAAGTTTACCGGTGTCTTTAGTCTTGCCCAAGCGTAGCCAGGACAGAGAGGACTCAAGCCTGATCTTCGACAGGTTTTCACTGACGTTCCTGCAGATAATGAAGCCTAATGTGGGAGGGCAAAGAATTGGTGCAGAGCGGGTTCGGCGGAGATGGACCAAAGTAAAGTGGCATTCAGCCTAACACGCAGCAACTCGACCAAAATTTCTCACTACCCCAGCTACTGAACCCTCGCGTCAGCCCCTAGGGGTTATGCCCAACTGGTTATAGTAACTGACAAGCAAATCTGTATTACCGCTATTTACTATAGGCCATCTTAATTCTTCTTTTTCTATGTACCGTGTCCCTTCAAGGCGTTGGGGATCATGGCTCTCCACAATTTCCTGTCCTTTGTTGCTCTTAATAAATTTTCATCTTTTGCTATCTTTCCCAAGCCCTACTCCACTATCCTTTCACTCAAGCTTGCCGAGAAGTTTATACTTTGTTTTCCTCTATCCCTCCTGCTTTCAATCTGTCCATTTTCCAAGCCCTTTTTTCTCATTATGTGCCCAAGAAATTTCAAGTGTCTCTTCCCGCTGTTAAGTATAAGTGCCCTTTTTGTTTCCATTTTCTCTAAAATTTCGTCTTTGCTCACATGTCTGTCTATGGTATTCTCAGCATCCTTCTGTAGAACCACATTTCTGTTACTTTAATTCTCCAGGTCATCTGTGAGAAGATTGCCCAGCATTCACTGCCATATAAGAGGACTGATATCACATTACAGTTCAGTAATCTTTTCTTTTCTTTACTCTTTTTCTTTAATTCTTTTCTTTTACTCTTTTCTAGAAGGCACAGTGCAGTAATGGATAGCGGCTCGGATTGAGGCATCGAAGTGCCGAGTTCGAATTCCAGTCGAATCCATTACATTCACTTACATGCTAATATCCTTGGAAAGTTTATTTATCCACTTCTTTCTCCCAGCTATGGGTAAATAGCAAGACAAACCGGGTTCTATAGCGTTGGATGGCAACTGGTCTACCGCAGAATGAAATCGCAACCTAGTGCGGGAAAAAAATCTGCCTCGTCAGTCATGAAAGATACATGATCGCCTAAGCGTGTGGCACATCACTGACTCTTTTTTTTTTTTTTTTTTTGTTTCAAAGGATATTTTTCTGTTTCTTAATACTTTGCTTAGCTTTTGGGAGACAATTTCAATGCGCCTTCAGGTTCAAGTGTCACACTTTCCGTCCTACGTCGATATTCTAATTGTTCAAATTATATACATGTTAACATTTCCAATCAGTGAAGACCAGAAATAACTAGAAACATTTTTGATGCAACATTACGGCATTTTTGATGCGGCATTATTAGGAAGAAGAGTAGATTAAGAATGCTTCACCTAATAAAAAATACCAAGATATTATTATTCTTAACCCTACTAGTGTATTTAAACAGACATAAAAAAAAATGACATCGCCGGAAATTCAGAGAAAATGAACAAAAGAATCTATACGATTAGACCTGAAATTCTACAGCCATTAATCTCCATAGCTAAATAGGCAGATCTGCTGTCGTGCTCAGACGGTTTTCTTGAATCTGCGTGTCGACTTCTAGACGATTCTTTATTTGAGATACGCACAATTTGCTACTGGTCACACAGTGACGTTTTGACCACTTGCGATAACAAGCCACGAAATTTGAGATAAAAGAAATAATATACAAAATAATAAACGCAGAGATGTTCGGAAAAAAAGTGTAGACATTTATGACTTGTTTTGTCAAAGAATGAAATGTTTCATAAACCCAAATTTTATGTTTACTCAATTGAACAACGTTTGACATTTAAAGTGAAAGAGGGGGGGAATGCTTAAAGGAATGCCTGTACGCTAACAAACTAGAAACAATGAAATCATAACCACCATTGCTGATTCTTGCTGTCAACTGTCAACTATGTCCGTTCTTATTTCTACTGGGGCCTGTTGATTGCCAGATGTTTCAAAGTTTTCAGCCAAATAGATTGGTTCTTTTCTACCCAGACGACAGCCAAGTAACGTCCTGCCAAACGACAACGGCAAGTGGACGACAGTCTTTGAGGCACTTCCGCCAAATCATCACTTTGATGGCTTTAGCCGAGTTATGTAAGGAAGGCTCCCTGGCAGCGTCCGCAGAACATGTCCTACCTACTTATGTCTCTTTCTGGTGACTACTAAACTGAATGGAGAAGATTTTAATGAAAACAAGCTGAGGATTTATCTTTGCCACTTTGACTTACTGTTGGGTCTGCACGATCCATCGCATACAACTATGGACAATACCTGTCTATATTTCTGAGATGAGGTATTATGTACACTATTTACATTATTCGGACTATTGTTCTCATCTTTGTCGCCATATTTATTACAACGTTTCGGCTGTTGTACGCTCCGGCCTTCTTCAAGTGGTTGGAATGTCGAACTGAACCCTTTATTTCGCTCACTGGTGCAGACTGTTCTAGTTCCACGTGCCATGTCTAATGGATGTCAGTTATCAGTTATCTCCCGTTTAATTCCCTCTCCAAGTTGCAATATGAGCTCTGGTAAAAATGGTTGCTGAAGACATTAGGTTTATAATACCCATGCACATATATCCTCAAGTACACATGGCGCAGTGGATAAAGGCATTAGATGCAGTGACAGGACCCAAACTGTGTGAGTTCAATTCCTGGTTATGGCGGTGGAGATCTTTTTCTTATTTTTTGTTTTTATTTGTTTATTGTAATCTATCTTTTATTTATTCTAATCTATCAATTATTTACTTTCCTCTATCTTTGCAAAGCCCCAATCCATAAATTATATGTCAGGTATAATAAAAAAAATTATCTTAATATTACGAATTTTAATTAAAGAAAAACAAATATTAAACAAGCAGAATATAATGAATTCTAAACTCTTCATGACTTTTGAAAGAGTGTTTTCTGCAATCTATCTTTGGCTTGTCGAACAGAATGTATTTATTTTATCTTAAAATGAAATATTAATGCCAACGGTGGATTGATGGTTAGCGGCTAGGATTTAAGAATCGAAGTCCTAAGTTCGAATTCTAGTCGAGTTCATTACATTCACTTACAGACTAATACCTTTGAGAAAGGCATGACTTCATCTATTCTCCTCCAATTATGGGTAAAATAACAGGGCAGACTGGACGTTATAGGCAACTACCCTTAGGAAAGGCATGCACGCATTCATTCTCCCCCAGATGTGGGTAAAAAAGCAGGATAGACTGAATGTTATAGCTGTATAGCAGAAGAAAAGTCTGAATTCAAACTACTTGTAGGCCTTGTCTCTTTAGGCAAAACTTCAAAAATAAATCCACCCATGGGACGGTGTAACGTACAAAAATATACAAAATGAACCGGCGAGGCATTGCTCTATTCTGCCATTAATGTCACCATGAACCACAATTGTGATATCCGCTAACTGAATAACAGCATTTAAATTATATTTTAATGCTTAACATTAATGATAATATGCAAACAGACCGTTACGAAAATCGACAGTACGACTCCAATTAGAAGCAGTCAGTTATGTGCCATGGGTGATGCCCGCATAGGCGATCATGTATCTTTCGACGAGACAGATTTTTCTCGCAGTAGGTTGCCATTCCTTTCTGCGGTAGACCAGTATCTATCCAAGGCTATAGAACCCGGTCTGTCTTGCTATTTATCCATAGCTGGGGGGAGAAGAAGAGGGTCCATACCTTCCCCAAGAGTATTAGCACGTAAGTGGACGTAATGGATTCGACTAGAATTCGAACTCTGCTCTCCGATTCCTCAATCCGAGCCGCTATCCATTACTCCAGTACACGTTCTATGATTTGTCAAACTAAGTTACTATATATCTACATTAAATAGTAAAATTCAGTCATCACTGTGTTCAAATATTGTAACTTTGTACCCAACTTCGTAAAAATATCTATTAGGTTGAGTCACAATTTCTATATTTCTTTATCAAGTTTATTCTTCAAAAACTAAAGTCCATTTATATATTATTCAATAATATATCCACCATTATTTGCAATGACTTGTCACTGATCAGGCAGCCCTTCAATACCTTTTGACTAAGCGCAGGTTTTCATTTAAAAAGGTCTTCAATGCATTCTAAATCTGATTTTCATTAGAGAAAATTTTCGCATCAGTTTTTTGCAGTGATCGAAAAAGTTAATAATCGATTGGTACAAGGTCAGCTGTATATGGTGTTGGGGGGCGGGGTAGAACAGACCGTCCGAGTTCCATAATGTTTTTCTGTGTTATTCTTGCCGTATGTGGTTTTGTATTGTCACAGAGACAAAACGTTTTCCTACTGACGAGCGCAGGTTATGGACACATTGCAGCTGGACATATAAATGCGCATTGCGTTTTAAAGAGCTCTAAATTAATAATACTCCGACGATCCAACCACCCGCACAACATTAAATTTCTTCCAAAATCTTAGCTTTGGGGGGGAAAGTTGTGGGGATTTATCCTCGTCAATCCACTGCTTTTTGCCTTGGTCGCACATCAGTGAACTCCAAATTGATACATATCTACCACGCCTGGTTAGTAGTTAGAAGGATATATGTGTCATTAGAATTGGTTCTCAAAAATGAAAATTATAATTCCACCTAATAAATAAAGCCCAGCCATAAATTCGTCCTGAAGTGTCATCTCTAAACAAAGACAGAAGCGGTTGGGAGATTGACACATGAGCAAAATGCGATGCGTACTTTCTTCCATGTGAAGATCGTTTTTAACCCAGGAATGGCACGAATAATTCAACAACACATCGATTATATCTATCAAATTTTCGACAGAGTTTTGCCTCAAAGATCTTTTAGAGCTGCTCAGCAACTTTGACATATTTGGGAAAGAATTAGAATAATCAAGAATCTATATTGGCAGCAAAAGGACTGCATACTGATAAAAATGAGTTCAGCAGATATACAAAAATAGAAAGGGATGTAAGACAAGGATGAGTCTTCTCACCGGACTTATTCAATCTATACTGCGAGGCGATTCTGAGAGAACTAGAAATCCTGTCATGATTAATCATTGGCGGCCACAATGTTAACAACATAAGATACGCAGATGACACAGTGCTGATGTCAGACACTGAAAGGAAACTATAAACCTCGTACAGAATGTAGCGAAGGAGAGCGAGAAAAAGGGACTAAGTATGAATTACAAGAAGACAGAACTCATGGCCATCAGCAAAAAGATGAGCTCAAAAATGTAAATTACATGTCGGGAATACTAAACTCAAGCAGGTACAGAGATTTAAATATCTGTTCTAACAGCGGATGGTAAGTGCGATACTGAGATCCGGAGACATATTGGGATGGCCAAAGATGCATTCCAAAAGCGAAGCAGAATATTAAGAGACAGGAAAGTTTCGCTGCAAACAATGAAAAGAGTACTGAAGTGTTACGTGATACCTGTCATCCTGCATGGCAGCGAATGTTGGACAAAGATAAAGAGACTCGAAGCATCAAAAATGTTGTTCTACAGAAAGATGCTGAAGATACCATCGGCCGAACATATGAGCAATGACAAGGTTTTGGAGAGAATGGAAACAAAAAGGAAACTTATACTTAACATCAGGAAGAGGCAGTTGTAATTTCTGGGACACGTAATAAGAAAGGAGGGTTTAGAAAATCTGACACTCACAGCTCGGATTGAAGGACAAGGGAAAACGACGCGTGACATACTTGGTTGGCTTCAGCAAGTGGATGTCGGAAGAGGGTCTGGAAGAAATAAGAAAAAGAAAAAACATATTAACAGCTACAAGGGATAAGATGAGGTGGAGGGCTATGATCGCCTACGTCCTGAAGGGACACGGCACATAAAAGAAGAAAACGCTAAACAAGTTAGGTTACATGGATTTTACTGGTCTTTAAAGAGCATACCAGTAAAGACACTTTTCCATGGATTATTCGGACGAGTATCATAATCGTTGTTATTTTCATCAACGTTTGACCGATGTGCTTTCTAGCCTTCCGCAAATGGATGTGAAATCCTGTTATCTTCCTTCTTAACACGAGTAGATTCTGGTTAATTGGAGCACTTGTTTCTTTCAGGCGAACATTGAAAAGAACTTATGTTCAATATTTTGTTCACCCAACAGTTTTAAATTGTTAAGAACGGTAGAAAAACTTTCGGCACTCTTTGAAGAAAGAAAACGGTTATCAGTTTTGAATTTTTTTTTTTTTTTTTTTTTTTTGGTGTGGAGTCTGTTGCACTAAAACTCTTATCTATAAAATTAACTCATATTTCCTCTTTGTCCATATATGGTACCAATTTGGCTTAAAGTACGTATTTTCTTGATTTCAGATATAAACTTGCAAATTTTCCAACATATTTCAGTGAAATTTTAACTTTCCAAAATTATAGTTTCTAATTAGATATATGAAAAAGAAGATATCATTTTAAAATGACGCCAGAAGGATATGAAAAATATATGAAAATACTTCTTACTTACGTCATATTTTGTTTGTTGACTGTTACGCTAAAACAAAAAGGTATATAACTTATATATATAACATTAACTCATCCTTCCTCTTTGTTCGTTATTGTGACTATTTTGTTTAAATTTCGTATTTACTTGATTTCACATGGAAACTTGCAAATTTTTCAATATATTTCAGTGAAATTTTAACTTTGCAAAATTATAGTTTCTAATTAGATATATGAAAAAGAAAACATCAGTTTAAACTGACGACAAAAGGATATGCGTTTAGTGCAGCCACGATTCGAACGCTATGTGGTTCCCATTACACCATCGTCCTGCTGCTTAAAACAACTTAGATATAATTACTTTTCTTTAACTTTATCGGAAAGCTAAAGCGAGGAAAGATATAAAGTACCGTATTTTCCAGCTTACAAGATGCACTTTTTTTCCTAAAAAGTACCCTGAAAAATACGTGTGCGTGTTCCAAGACGAATGTAAGGCAACGTCCAAATAAGCTTGGACGGTCACCTAATTGGCTTGACTGATAGGGACGTGGATTTGTATGTTGAGTCATTACACTATAAGGTTAGTTATCTATCTAATTCAGCCTTTTATATGGTGTAACCTCCGTACTTATCTGTTACGAGTATTTCCAAGACTATAAACCTTCCTGGAGTCGAGCCACAAGCTTAAACATGCTCTGTTTACTATCAGCAGCGGGAGGCTTTCTTCTCCTGACTAGTATGTCTTTGCAAAACAAACAAAATCGGAAGAGTGATTAATGTAAACAATACGTGGCGCTAGTATGTGAGGGACGCATGGTGAATGTTTTGTTCGAAATTTCTTTCCAATATTAGAGTGCGTCTTCCAAGCCGCAGCGTTTTGCAAGCGAAAAAATACGGTATATCTCTATGTATATTTGCCTATGTCTATCTATCTCAGATACTGCCACCTCAGTAGCATCGCGTCAGTTGTTTTTCTAGAAATGTGTTAAACTCATTTAAAAACAATATTTGCTTCAAAGCTTAAAACCTATCGTGGCTTTTAATCTTTTACTTTATTTTTACACCATGACTTTTAACAAAAAACATTTTTTCCGTTTTTTTTTTTCAAAAATAATACTTGAGCCTTTTTTCAAACATCACCCTTTCGATTATTTTATTTTACTTTTGCAACTAAATTTCAAATCGTGTGCAATTTTTTTAATTACATTTTAACTGTAAAGTTGATTCTTTAAATTAGACACTTGTATTTTAAGCAGTTTTTCAAACTATTAGGTTGGTGCAAAAAATAATGTCGTTTTCTCACATATGTTACTATGTGAGAAAACGACATTATTTTTTGCGCCAACCTAATAATATTGCAGTGTCAAACTTGTAGAAATTAAATTTTTTAATGTACACGGAAAATTTGTGTGAAAGAAGAGAACGACTAGTGAGAAAAGAGGCAATGATTTCGAGAAAGAGGAGATATACATAAAACAAGATATTTTCCAGATATTTTATTTAACAAAAAAATAAAATAGACATATATAATCTTATCGTTTCTATGAAAAAATATTTCTTGAAAAGTCAAATTTGATGCTGAACTTATGAGAAATAAATAGTAGTGGTAATATTAGCGGTTTCCTTATAAGGAAACATTCGGTACCCATTGACCGAGCTTCCAGTGCTACTTTCAGATGAAATTTATAAAAACCTTTTATTAAAACATTTTTTTTTTGGAGAATAGGTTTCGCAAGTCCACGAACTGTTATCGCTCTTTCCAGTATTAATGGAGGCTTCAAACCTAATTTTTTGTTTGAAGTCGTGTGGAATGTCAGCATTTTGATTATGTCAATGTTTCTATTCAAGTTACAAGTGATATCCATTTTAGTTGTGGCTATTGCTGAAAGTCATCAACTGATGTAGTTTCTTTCATCATAGTATAGTTCTTTATTTGTGATTCTGTAGCGCCAGTCCATCTGGTTCCAAGAAGTATAGTCTTCGTTAAGACCTACAGGCTGCATTTACTCGAAGCCATTTTTAAGCATTGATCTGAGAAAGCAATTGTGTGCAGTGAATAGTTTAAATGTTTATGAACTAGTTTGGCGCTATGCATGACATCCACATGAAAGTCTCGATCTGGCGAGACGATTTAAAAACATGACACGGTTTTAAAGGTTAATCCTTCGGTTTTGTGACAATGTGCGGTGTTGAGTGAAACTATCTCTGGCGCAAGTTGTTCTATGTTCAAATTCGTTAAATGGATCTTCACAAAGAACACATGTCCTTTTCAAATTAATAAAATAAGAGAGATTATTGCTGAATTTCAGCTATGAGTCAAGAACATATTCCAGTGTCTGCGGAATAAAAAAGAAATAACGAAAAATATGAATAGCAAATTGGTAGCTGTAATTAATGAAGCAGCAGAGATAAAACGGCGAAAATGAATAGAAACAGCGATAACAAAGGGAGATAACTCAAAGACATATGAAAAAAAACGAAGAAAAATAAGAACGTGAATACTGAGAAATATAAAAATAAAAAGGCCGAATTAATCAACAAAAGAATGAGAAAAGTAGAAAGGGTGATGATGAACATAGAAAGCGTAAAAGGAAAGAAAAAAAAACTTAAAACGTGTTCAACCAGCAACGCACATGAACTATGATTGCATTGAAAGACAGAAACTTGGAGGCAACCAAATGTATGCAGATGTCAAGGATAACAAAGAATACTTTTCTTTTTAATAATTACACCTCCAAGCAAGGTGATAAAGCCACTAAGACTAAAGGGTTTAGTGAGGATGAAGGAAACGTTAAAGAGAAAGGACAATAAAAAGAACAGAATTCAAGGAGACAGAAGATGACAATCAATGCTGCATTTAATTTTTTTAAAATCATTGTTGACAGTTAATCAAGAAGCGGGAAGAGCAAAAACTGTAGAAGAAACTCTTAGGATAGAATTTACGGTTAAACCGAACGACAGTAAAATGGCAAAAATTAGCTGCCAATCTAAAAAAAAAAATAGTGAAGTAGAGATATAGTCGGGTGGGCTTAGTGGGTGCAATGAATATTTGATTTACCCACGCCAAGAAATTTTATGGAGAATGATAAGTACGAGAAAATACACGCATAATTCTCACTAAACAAGATAAAGAATTTATTCAAGAATTTACAAACTTTACAAATTTTGTCAGCAGCTCGTCTCAGGAAAATAAATCAAAATTCTTAAAGTCCGTAGTTTTAACGTATTTTTATGAAAAGGAAATGTTCATCCAACAGATTAAATGGTCTATAGTGGGTAAGCCAATCTATATTGGTTATAAATACAAATAAAACTGATCCTCTACTATTTTTATTATATCAAATGTAACAAAGACAACAACAAGAGAAATAATCAAGTAGAAGAAATTGTTCAACAATAAATATTTTTTTATAAACACAACAAATACATAATATATTGTGCTTAAGTTGTTAAAACACTTTAGAGTTCTTTGGTGTGTGACACTGAAAGAATTTAAGTAGCTGTACTAATTGTACGAAAATGAGAAGGTGTAGTTAAGTATATTTATTGTTATGGGAAAATTAAACAGGTATTGTTTTGTATTAAATAGAAAAAAAGAATATTGTTCTTGACTCACTGATTTTTACAGAGTTGTCGCTCTTTTACTGGAGACGCTTGTTGTGGAATAGAATATTTTGTGGGAGTGAGCGTTCTTTTGCAAGCTAGATTTATGTTAATTCTAGTAATTGATGTTAAGCCTGGAATTGGTTGACAAGGTTCGTTTTCGTGTTGTAGAATTTGGTTCGTTTCCTTTCTTGTTTTGATTTCCAATGAAGTCAAGTGAACAAGTTGAATATTTTCTGGGCCAAGTCGCGTCGAAGTTTCGTTTTTATTAGTTCTCTTGGTCACGTGGGGTGGGGATGGGGGTCGTGAGCATGTTTACATTTTGTGGCGTCAACTAGAGGTCAAAATTTTAGTCGGTACCTTCGGACGTAGTTGACGACACCTAATTAATATTTTTCAACCAATCAGGATGCATCAGTTGTTATACTTGGTTGGGAGCCTCTATGTGTTTAACTTGCACATAATTTGAGATTTTAAAAAAAATGTAGGAATCTGATTGTACAGGTTTAAGACAAAATTATATTAAAAAATATTTAAGGCAAAGTTAAGAGAGTTCGTTGCTTGCCAAAGTGATATATGTTCAAAAGTAGACGAAGAAATATAGAAATTTTTTCGAAGTTGAACAGCAGAAAAAAAAAAAGTTCAACATAAATCGAAATCAGCTGAAAAAAAAAATCACTGATGAAAAACATGAAGAAGCGGTTAAAATGATGTACGACATTTTTAATGTGCCATCACCAAAACAAGTCGGGGAACCTGTAAGGTCAATTTCAAGGAAAAGAAAACACTACAAAGTACGTTGGCGAATTCTCCGGAAAGAGGAGGGGATTTACGAATACTAGATATAAATTATTATTTAATAAAGTAGTAATCTCAAAAGTTGTGGAGTAAAGAGTACACCCCCGGTGACTCTATGAACTCGTCCAAACTGAAGAGTTCCATGTTATAAGATGGAGGGTAGTAGTCGGAATCAGTCTTCATACCTAACTATACAGGAGTTACGACAATAGCCTAAGTATTACGAATGGAGAATACTTTAACGAAATACGTTAAACCAACTACGAGTGTGTATTATAATAATAAACTTTACATAAATGAAGTTATAATAATTCAGGATATTCAGTTATATTCTATTATTTAAGAACAGCAACAACAACAGCCAAAAAAACAAAAATAAACAACAATAATAATGATTTGTTTATATATTTATTTCACAATTATTTCGTTATCAGCAAAAAACGTAAGAACTGCACATCGAAAGAGTGACAAAGCGTATTATAGACAGACAAGTCCAAATTTGAACTTTCTGGTAATAAGAAGCGACAGTTAGCGAGAATAATGGTAGAACAAATACTGAATGATGGATGTGTGACTCCAACAGTTTAAGGTGTTCTTTTAAAGAAATGTAGGTTAACCCCATACAGTTTGCCTCTATGTATGTATGTATGTGTGTGTCTATGTATGCATGTATGTATGTATGTATGCATGTGTGTGTGTGTGTATGTATGCATGTATGTATGTATGCATGTGTGTATGTGTGTGTATACATGAAGAAAACTGAACAAAGATAAACTTTGAAAAACTACATGACAGGTTATCGACAATTTAGATCCAAAAGTATGAAAATTGTTTGTATACATATATACGATGTTATCGGTATGGAGGGAGACGATCCCCGCGTACGCCACCATTGAAAAGTGCCTTAAAACCATACCACGGGTTGACCCACGCCTTGTGAGTGAAATTGAGTAGCCTAAACACTTGGGGGTTGTCGACAGCTAGCACGAAGTCACAAGTCATCGTGACCGAGGGTTTCAGTGTGCTGGCCTTGTTCAAATTGTTGATCACGCTAGATAACACGCTCTCCCTCAGAAACTGTAACTAAGGTCTGCTAAGCATAGTCGCAATATAAAACACAGGTGGCCTCTGTCGGTGTTGAACAAATACAAATGTGCCTGGGTTGAAATAGGGATTGTGTAGCCGCCCTAGTAGATGGATATCCTCGAATACGAGTGGCCAGCTATTATATATATAGTAAGGTATAGTGATTTTCCAAGCGTAACTTAGATAAATCCCTTGGTATACAATCTAAGTGGATTATAGCAATATGAAAATATTAGAACAGATTCATTAAAAAGTGCTCGGTGTATTCTATTTCATTTATACAAAGCAATATAATTGAATTATATGTAATGTATATCTATGTATGTATGTATGTATGTATACGTATATACATATATAGACAGAGCAATGGCTCGATGTATTTTTATTTTTACAGAGCAACATAATTAATAATCAAACAAATACTTTTGCCTCAGATGATTTTTACCTCATATCATTTTCTTTGTTGATTAATTGCATATACATACATACATATATATATATATATATATATATATATATATATACTTTTATGATATGCTATATTTATGGATTAAAGTGCTCAATGTCTGTGATAGAGCGTATATATAAATATAAGAAAGATTAGAAACTAAAACTACATGTGAAACTGAACTAATAGCAGTATATCCAGGTTAATGTCACGGCAACGCTGGGTGCTGAGTTTCCCAGACTAAAGTCAGCACCCAAGGTAGAAGGTTCCAGCGATGGAATCAATGGCCACCTATCTGTGGCTAAGGCGAAGGCCGTCGGTTGTGGTCTAACCTGGAAGATTGGCTTATTCTGCCTGGGATACGCTATACAGCCACCCTACGACCACACGCATTCATGAGAACGTTGATGAGAAGGAGAAAGAGGATTTCCTTCCGTGTGTGTACGTGTGTGTGTGTGTGTGTACGTGTGCGTATGTGTCATACTATTGCACACGATTAAGGAAAGCATTCAGACTAATCGTACTTTGAACATCCTTCATTCAACATTTAATATCTTGTTTGATGACAAATTTTGATCATTCTTTTCATCACATTCATCTTCGCTATGTACGCCATTATCCTGTAATTATAAACATCAAACATTAACACTGGCTCGCTCTAATTCCATAAATATCCGTTCGAACTCATCAAGCAATTAACGCAATATTAATTAAACCTAAAGATTAATTTATAGATTACTACGATAACAAGAAGAATTGAATATTCCGCTTAATGTCAGAGATGAGGACAGATGCATTGGGATAATGTTATAGAAACTTTGCCTCAGTTTGGCTATTGTCATCAGCGCTTAATCAAAATGTAAAGATTAATGCATTACTAGCCTCGAACCAATTAAATGCTTATTTACTCAAATATAAATTATTAGAATTTACCTCTCCACGAACCAAATAAATGATTATAAACTCAAGTATAATAATTCCAACGTGAAATATCCCAAAAAGTGTTGTTATTTTACAAAATTTGTTATTGTACAAATAATAAAAATGATTTTATGAAACAATTTTATTATTTACTACCATAAGTAGTAGGATCGAATAATAATAATAATAATAATAATAATAATAATAATAATAATAATAATAATAATAATAATTCTCATGTTTATAGCCCACTCCTTACGAAGGGCTTTATCTATGTAAAATATGTTTGTGTTTTTTTTTTGTTTATTTTTTTTGTTAATTGGTCAGTGAAAAATGTCATGCTGCCATTTCTAACCTTAGTTCTTTGAACGGGACCAGGAAAGAAATGTGTACACACCAGAAATCAAAGGAAACATAATAATAATAATAATAATAATAATAATAATAATAATAATAATAATAAATATCGAGACCTTGAAATAGAAATCTCGAAAATGTGGCATATGGGAACATCAACAATCCCTGTTGTAGTTGGAGCCCTAGGACTGGTTGGAAAAGATTGCAGTAGACTAATTGAAGGGATTCCTGGAAGTCCATGCCTCAAGGAGATACAAAAAGTTGTTCTGACAAGTACAGCCCACACTTTACGAAGGGCTTTAACTATTTCATTTTTTTTTTTTTTGTCAGTGGAGAGTGTCATGCTGCCATTTCTAACCTTAGGTCCCTGGGCGGGACCCGGAAAGAGTGTGTAAACTCCACAAATCAAAGAAAATAATAATAATAATAATAATTCTCATGTTTACAGCCCACTCCTTACGAAGGGTTTTATCTATGTAAAATATGTTCGTGTTTTTTTTGTTTTTTTTGTTTTGTTTTTTTTTTAATTGGTCAGTGGAAAGTGTCATGCTGCCATTTCTAACCTTAGTTCTCTGAACGGGACCAGGAAAGAAATGTGTACACACCAGAAATCAAAGGAAACATAATAATAATAATAATAATAATAATAATAATAATAATAATAATAATAATAATATAGCAAGAGAAAGCCTGGACTCCTAAACGTGATGACCCACCATCGTATGGATATGCTCTGGTGCCCACCACCTACGTATGGGTAAATACAAACTAACTATAATGCTGACAACGAAAAGTATTACTAAACAGCATTGGTCGTATCGCGAGTCAACAAGGACCGCGATCCTTAGTGAGCAACAAGACTGGGATAGAAAAGTCTGCAACTGGAACAAACTCTACACAACGAGAACTAGAGGAAAACCACACCGAGCACATTCCTCACAGAGGCCCTCTATATTCATGAGAAGAAAAACCGACAAGAAGAGCTATAAATAAATGATCTAGGGAAGAGTATATTGAACTAATGATTGCATTTTACACCGCTACGATAAAATCCGACAACGACAGCATCGATGAAACACAATTGTAAACGAAAAAGTAAAATGCCAGTCCGGAAAGAAAAAATATTAACCGAAATAAATAAACTACGATGAGAATTGTCACTTCTAGGTGAAGTAGGCAAGGCATCCAAAATGAAAGAAAGAAAAAGAAGATAACTGAAACGAAGCTTTGACATCATGATCTGTTCTCAGACAAGCAATATGGCTTCCGCTTTGCCCGATCTTACGGCCATCACTGAAACTGTCTACCGAGCTCTTCAAAATAACGGGGAAGCTCGTGCCGTGGCCCTAGACATCTCCAAAGCATTTCAAAGGGATTGGCATGCCGTCCTTCTTCGCAAGCTCCAGGATTATGGCATTACGGGTCGATTGTTTGACCTAATACAATAATTCCTGTCGTTCTCAACGGATTCTCCTCCAGTTCCTATCCCACGAACGCAGGTGTTCCTCAAGGCTACATCCTAGGCCCCACTCTATTCCTTATCTACATAAATGACCTTCCTGACGCCATAAATTCCCAAGTTGGCATCTACGCGGATGACACCACAATTTATTCCTGCCTCAAAAACAAATCTAGTGTCACTGACAAAACTAACCTGGCCGTGCGTCTCGAAAAGGACCTCCAATCGGTTGTGAACTGGGGCAGGAATTCGCTGGTCAATTTAATGCTTCAAAAACAAAACTTCTCTCTATTAATCACTACAGAAATCCTTCCCTGCCCTCCATTAAAATGTCTGACGTTCAACTTCTCGAGTGCAACTCTCTGCGGCTGCTCGGTCTCATGTTGACTGCTGACCTGAGATGGAACAAATACATTGAGTCAATTGCTTCGTCCACCGCAAGGAAAGTTGGCTCCCTGTGCCGCGCCAGGAAATTTTTCTCCCCGGAATCGATCCTCCAGATCTACAAATCAACAATTCGCCCTTGCATGGAGTATTGCTGCCATATATGGTCTGGTGCCCCTTCTGTTTGCCTCGGGGTTCTTGATAGGTTCCAGAGGTGTATATGCAATATAATTGGCCCTGCTCTGGCATCTCGTCTACAGTCACTTTCTCACAGACGCGCCGTCGCCTCTCTCTGTCTGTTCTACAAATACTTTCATGGCAATTGCTCCGAGGAGCTGCATTCGCTGGTTCCCAGACTTCATGAGTTCAAGCACCCTACGAGGCTGGCATCCCGCTCTCACTCCTTCACTGTCGAAACTCCTAGATGTAGTCGTCTCTTCTACTCCAATAGCTTCATCTCTCGCACCTCTTGCCTGTGGAACTCCCTTTCCTATTCCATTTTCCCTGAGAGCTATAATCTCCAGCTATTCAAGTGTAATGTCAATCGATATCTCCAGTTAACTTGATCTATCCACTACCCTGCTCCTCATCATTTCTTCTATCACTCCTATCTGATCTTGCTCTAAATTTTCTGTAACTCCTTGCGTCCTAGTGGCTTCCCGCCTTGCTTGGGGTGAAACGCTTAAAAAAACAAAAACAAAAAAAGTGATGACACAAAGAATCAGGCGTTACGAAAAAAAAACATATTCTTTTGGCAAAGCAAGATCTTCAAAGAAGATACCAAGAAACTATATCGAGAAGAGAACTGTAAAAAAATAAAATAGGGATAAATGTCCAGGAAGTTGAGGAGTTCTGGTGTAAGATTTAGGAAAACTGCAAAATGCACAATGAACGAACTAAATGGATCAAGCAAAAACAGGAACAACACACACATATAGGCTGCCAAAAATGGACGGATATCAATATTGTTGAAACAACCGCTGCCATCTGCAAAATAAAAAACTGAAAAGCACCAGGAATAGACCGAATGGCCAATTTTTGGATTAAAAAAACTGATCTAGCATCCACCAAAACCTCGTACGGACGTATAATGGTATAAGCATAAACCCAGAAAAATGCCCCAAATAGCTAAACATATTTACACCCCAAAACAGAAGAAAAACAGAACCCGAAGAATTAAAGGCCCATCACCTGCCTACGAATAACGTACATCCTCATTTCCATTATAACCGAGAGAGCATCCAACTTCCTTGAGAAAAACAATTTACTCCCAGCAGAAGAGAAGAGCTGTAAAAGAGGAAGTTGCGGGTGCAAAGACCAACTAATTATCAACAAAACAATATTGGATGAGGTGAAATCAGGGAAAAGAAACTTATCGATAGCATGGATCGACTACAGAAAAGACGTTCGACAGTGTACCACGCTCATAGATAGAGAAGAGCCTAAAATATTCAGAGTATGCCCGACAAGGGTCAAATTTGTAACGGAGATCATGAAAAACTGTAAGACTACACTAAACCTAACCATATGAACGGGTCATTAACAACGAGACCAATCAACATCAAAAGTGGGGTCTTCCAAGGAGACTGATTGTCACAACTACGTTTCTACCTTGTATTAACGCCACTCATCTGCCTACTGAACAGCAACTAGATATACACGTCACAGAATGGCATACTGAATGACCAATTCTATATTGATGATCTTAAGACGTTTGCCAAGGGCAACAACCAGCAGAAAAAAACTACTTACCATTGTCAAAACCTTCAGCAAAGACATTAAGATGGAATTCGAAATCAACAAATGTGCCAAAACCACCTTCAAAGTGGGTAAACTAACGATAGCTGCAAATTTAGACATTGATTTCAACAAGATTAAGGAACTAGACCAAGACGGGACATACAAATACTTAGGAATTAATTAAGAAGACCGAATACAACATTTAATTGTGAAGAAAAAGATACGAAAAGAATATTATAGGAGAGTGTGTTTGATACTAGAAAATGAACCTAATGAGGACAATAAAATGAAGGCTATCAACACCTTAATTATACCTGTAATAATATACAGCTTCAACATTATTAAATGGAAGTTGAATGATATTAAAAGAAAGAAGGAAAGATAGAATTGTTTAACGTCTGATTCAGTGATTTGGAAAAAAGTTTGTAATTTCAAATCTTTTCATTTGTATCCCCTTACTTCTTAAGATAACAGCTAGCAGTCATATTTATGATTGATATTGTAAAAGTTGTTAAAGTGAAATATTTAACGATGCGATAGGAAATTTCTGCGGATATTTTATTGTCATAGAACTCAGCATGTGCTTATTCAATCATTTCCTGAAGAATTAAGATTCACCACAAATTTAATAGTAGGAAAAGCGGGAAATTTTTCCGGGTTAAAACTAATAATAATAATAAGAAGAAGAAGAAGAAGAAGAAGAAGAAGAAGAAGAGTGTGCATTTAATACTAGAAAAGGAACTTAATGGGGTCAATAAAATGAAGGCTATCAGCACCTTAGCTATACCTATAGTAACATATAGCTTCAACATTATTAAAAGGAGAGATGAATGACATTAAAAGGTTGTGCGCCAAGACCAGAAAAATGCTTACCCAAATATGGGTGCACCACCCGGAATCAGATGTTAATAGGCTGTACGTACCAAAACCTTTAGGAGGCGGAGCAGTAATTGAACTAACTCTAAAAACTACAACAATCGAATTTGAAACAACCCAAGCCAGACATTGTGATCAAAGACCATAAAAACAGAATGTGCTTTCTTATTGACATTGCAGTACCTGCAGATTATAATATATTTTTGAAGATCTTCAAAAAATTATCAAAATACAAGGATTTTGAAGTGGAAATCTAAAAAATGTGGCACATGAGGACATCAATAATTCCAGATGTAGTTGGAGCACTCGGATTGATTGGAAAATGTTCCGCTAGTCTCAGTGAAAGGATTTCTGATAGCCGATATCTTGAAGAAATACCAAATATTTCACTGACAATACAGCTCACACATTACGAAGAAATTTATCTATGTAAAATATGTGGGATCTTATGGTTTTTTTAGACAGGGAAGAGGTTAGAAAAATTTTCAGTGAAAAATGTCATGAATCCATTTCTGACCTTAGGTCACTAACTGGGACCCGGAAGGAAATGTGTATACAGCAGACATCCAACGAAATAAAATAATAAAATAACCTGATGCTACACCAGGCTCTCATGGCTTCTGTTCTTAACATGTACACGTTTTTTCTCATTGAATTAAAACGAACTAACGTGCTATTTGCCTGACCTTAACTAAGTTTTCTCAGTACATACATTGGTCAATATGTTGCGCATTCAACCTCCCTCCCAAAGAGAATTGATTGGAATATAAGCAATCACAATTTGTACAGAAGAATGAGGTTGCCATCCCCAGGAATCCCAGCGTTTAAACTGACAGGGAAATCCATGCAAATCGACCAGATATAATTCTGAACAATCATGTTGAAAACACAAGTCTTCTCATTGTGCAGTTCAACTGATATCTTTAAGAACGCTTGAGAATCTAAATAAATAGAAGGACCTTTATATAAAAATCAGTAGAATTTGTTAACATTACCTGCTTTATTTGGGGCTTTTGAGAATATCAAAAGGATCAAACAAATGTGTGGAACAAATTCATGATCAACCTAAATTCCTGATCACCCTAAAATATATGAATTGCAAAAAAATGATAACTTGCCACCATCTTGCGTAGATTTCTCTCCATACAATGGATAAAATGACATATTGTTCTCCGCGGTTGCATGGCATCTCCTCTGCTTGAATTTTCTCTTACAAAAAATGTTTCTTGAAGTCTTTGGTTGACACTTGGCGGAAAACTCGTACTTCAAAAGGCAAAAGCAAAGCACAAGAACAGTAATAACAATTACAAGAAGAAGAAGAATTTTGTGAGTTATCAAAACAATAGTAGAAAACCAGAATTAGTTTAACAAGTTTATTACCTTTTAGTACAGGGAAACTTAATGTAGAACAGAAACTAGGGAAGAGAATGTTTAGCCGTGAATGACTGTTTTCAGCAAAAGCTACTCCTGCTACTGCTCCTCCTGCTACTCCTCTTGATGTGGGAGTATTAGTACGAACTTGTAGGAAAATATTCTCGCTCACAGCAAAGAAGAAGAAACACAGATTAAATTGACAAGAAAATCCTCAAATTATGTCAAATACAAGACTGTGTTGATCTATACTGTTAGCATAGAAAATTATTTCAATAACTTTCATTTACCTTAAGTCTCAGATGAAAGATTTGATAAATGATTTCTACGGTGCCACGTTCCTAATCCCGTTGAACTGTTAGGACAGCACATATACGGCTGTAATAGCAACAAAGACGAAGCCCATCGCTTTTCAGACTGGTTTTAAATTCAAATTTGTTCTTCTCTGAGACTACATGCCTACAAAAGAACACTGTATTATTATTAACTAGGATTTGAATTCAGAGTTTGATATTGCTTAGACTGACTGCCCCTCATAAGTTAAGAGCACTCTGTCTACTTTGCTATTTAACCTATAGTAGGGAAAATTTTAGTTTCAGTCATAACCATCAACATCATAGCCGAGTGTGGTCGGAATATTGCAACACAATTTAGAATCTGACCAGCTAGCTTCTTATGTCTCGGTTGCGTGCTAATGTCTAAGTCTCTTTGAAGGATCTTTCAATCTGCTTAGTGACGTCGTCAGACCAATTTTCATATGTTCGCCTTTTTCTTTTGCCTAAGGTGGTAACTTGTAAGGTGGTAGAGGAAAGACTGTTGACTCTTATGATAACGCCAGAACCATTTC
Source organism: Acanthosepion lycidas (assembly GCA_963932145.1). NCBI lineage: Eukaryota > Metazoa > Mollusca > Cephalopoda > Sepiida > Sepiidae > Acanthosepion > Acanthosepion lycidas. The sequence continues at coordinate 12,394,015 of OZ010586.1, forward strand.
ATCTTCTTCAAACTGGTTATGAAGTCTGTCAATGTATGTTGTCTGATGGTGTCTCGCACTGTGATACGCTCGATACAGGAGGTGCCTACGAGGCTTCCGTAGCATTTCTATAGCATCAAACAGAAAATCAATAAATAAGAAATGGCAATCCGTCCTGTTTGCTTTCGTTCTCCACTGTGTCTGGACGGGTTGTGTTGAGGCGGCAACCGTAATCAAAAATTAGTAATGCTTTACTTTGCTTCATCTAATATAAAAAATACATGTTTACTATTTCTGATCGTAGTGGTCTCAGCAATTATAAAAAGATTCATGAAATGGTTTTACAAAAAATAACCAAATCTTCGTTATCAAAATGACTTTGATGTATTAATTGCTTCTCTCTCTGCAATGAAAACCGAAACATTATGCTTACTGAGATTCATACGACTTGATAATTTCTTGAAAACTATCACCAAAATGGCTGTGCCTCTGCTCTGACCACAGTGCGTGGAATTACAGAAGAACCATACGTACCTCGCAAAAAAATGTTTGCTTTATTACGAGTCCTGCGATGAAGTCTAACCACATGAAATACGGACTTCTTTATCTCTCTTGTTAAACAGGGCTTGTCTGCAATTAATAAGGACACATGGGCACAGTAGATAAAAGTGTCGGTTAGGTCCAGTGACTGGACCCAAAGAGTGTGAGTTCAATACCTGGTTAAGGTGGTGGAGAACTTTGAGAGGGGAATTAACAAGAGATAACTGATAACTGACATTCATTAGATATGACACTTTGAACTAGAACAGTCTACCCCAGAGAGTGAAATAAAGGGTACAACGGCCGAAACGTTGTGATAAATATGGCTACAAAGGTGATGACAATAGTCCTAATACTGTAAATAGTGTACATAATACCTCATCTCAGTAATGTAGACAGATACTGTAGGGCCGAAATGTTGTGATAAATATGGCTACAAAGATGAGGACAATAGTCCGAATAATATAAATAGTGTATATAATACCTCATCTCAGAAATATAGACAGATACTGAAGGGCCAAAAGGTTGTGATAAATATGGCGACAAAGATGAGGACAGTAGTCCGAATAATGTAAATAGTGTACATAATGCCTCATCTCAGAAATATAGACAGATACTGAAGGGCCGAAACGGGATAAATATGGCGACAAATATGAGGAAAATAGTCCGAATAATGTAAATAGTATACATAATACCTCATCTCAGAAATATAGACAGATACTGAAGGGCCGAAACGTTGTGATAAATATGGCAACAAAAACGAAGACAATAGTCCGAATAATGTAAATAGTGTACATAATACCTCATCTCAGAAATATAGACAGATATCGGTTTTCATTACATTTGGATGGATAATGAAATTTACGGATTCATTCAAAATTCAGAATCTCTTTTGAATACAATGAAATGTAGGAATCTGAATGAACAGTGCAAAAGATTTTATGAAAAAATGGGTGAAGTTGAAATAGAATAATTATCTCATGAAACCAAAAGATTTGTCTCAATTCTGGAGTGAGAATTGGAGATCAGAACGAAACATAATAAAAATGCCATCGATTTTTGGATTATATATTTCGGAATCATATATTTGACACAAGATTTAATGAGGTGGGAACAAGACACGAGTTCATAGGTTAATATTTTGGTTTTGCAGCATCTTGCTGTGTTGAACAAAACTGCTATTACCCTCTGTGTTCAATTTCCTTATATCTTATACTAATTTCCCATCGCATCAGTTCTGTAATTTACCCATTTAAATATCAATGTGACGTTGACTATGTAGATAGAACGGATCAAAAGTTGAAAGTAAATATCAATCAGAACCTACCAGTTAATATTTACAAGGGCAAGGTGTACAATTTACATAGATACGGGAATGCAACTTGTAAAAAACATCAATGTGCCAAGTCTTATAACCAAGACATGTTCTCAGTACTGAAAAAGGCTAATTCTGAATTTTATTTGAAGTTATTAAAGTCTATTTATATCAAGCCCTACCGGCCACTTCTTTATAAAGAGAAGGATTGATTATTTATTATAAAACATTTGATTCTTTGGTATTCTTTTTAGTCGCTGCCTAAATTTCTTGTCCTCGATTTAACTCCGATGATAGAGCGTTTTTTTTTTTTCATAAATGTATCTTTCGAAATTACCGTAAAGTGATAATGTGGGTTTTGCTCCCAATTTTTTTTTGGTATTTTCGCTTCTTTTCTTAACATGTCTTTTTTAACTGCAGAAATTATATTAAATTTATAACTGATGCATACATACGAACGCATTCTGCATAATGAACACGTGCTTATATTTATACACGTGGGTATATATACACACCATATACGTGTGCAGATGCATTCGTATTCATGGGAAAGCACTGCAGTATCTAAAAAGAGAACGGATATTTTTATGACCTTGTGTCAAACATAGTCGTACTAAATTAATACAAGTTGGGCAACGATATATGCGAATGGAATCATTTTATGAGAAATTAGGTAAACAGATTTTGAAAATTGACAAAAGGCTTCGGGTCCCTTGTGTACACTGATAATTCAGTCGATATCAAATCATATTCAGCCAAATTTATCGATTTTTCTCTCAATTGGTTTTCATTCCATTCTTTAGGCTTTTCCTCCTGTGGATAAAAATTAAACTGATAAATTGAATATTTTTGTAGTTAACTGCAAACTGTTTTACACATACGCACACACACAAATATATATATATATATATATATATATATATATATATATATATATATATATATATATTTAGGCAGCATATTTTCATTCAAACATGTTTGGTTAAATAATTTAGATATATCCGAGCATAGTTCGATATCTCAGCATTTAAAGGAACAGATTAGACGGATATTAGATGAAAATACATCTATATTACATAAAAACTGTAATAAGCAAAACCTAAAAATCCTTGAAGACCTTTATATAAGAGAGTTAAAGCCTAAAATAAATAAAGTGAACTATGAGTATAGCAACAATGTCCTTAAATGCTCAGCAAAAATGGAAAATTTAACTCTCCCTTCTGCAAAAAAATGACACGTGAACTTTGAAGTTTGAAATCTAGAACGCTGCATAAGCAGTAAAAACGAACAGAAGAAATGCTTTGAATTTACAGAAACACATATATGAGGTTGATGCAAAAATAATATCGTTTTTTGACGTATTTTTTAACGTCAAAAAACAATATTATTTTTACACCAACCTAATACTTACAGACAATTTAACCCCCTGAACATGGTCTCAGATGAGATTGAAAGTACTTGGGAAAATCAAAACTATTCGAAAGAAAATTTTGGGATTTTTCTTAACTATTTTTCTGAGGCTACCAAGAAATTGATCTGAGAAATTGAAATGATCACAACGAAAACAAATCAACATTATATGTCTAAATTATTTAACCAAACCTGTTTGAATAAATATATATATATATATATATATATATATATATATATATATATATATATATATATATATATTTATTCAAACATTATATGTCTAAATTATTTAACCAAACCTGTTTGAATAAATATATATATATATATATATATATATATATATATATATATATATATATATTGCGTATGAATAAGTTGGTTATATTTAAATTAACACAGTATGAAATTAGTTTTATTTTTTCTGGGATCAGTAAGGAATATATTAGTACTTATGAGTTTTTTAGGATATTTTTCAATTTGACCACCCCTAAAAATTGTTTTATAGACACTTTAAAACGTTGTTGCTACAATCATAATTTAGTTTATTTGGTGTTGGTTTCGTTTTTTATATAGGGAGCGCTTCAAGAATTTGAAGTTTTTGTTTTATTTTCATGGTGGAGTATACTTGCCAATTAATATTTTTCTAAAATGTGAATATGGACAGGAATGTTCTTTTCTATGTTGTGCAATGGAACTTGAATCTGACATGTGTAATGTAAACCTTCTTGATAATGTTGCTGTCGTCAAGCCAACGTATTTACTTACTTTTTTGTCAGAGATACAATCTCCCAAACGACATTTAAATTAATATACAATGTTGGCCTTTTGCAAAACACTTTTTGACGGAGAAGAGTTATTACTGATGATCAAGTTGTTTATGTTAAATTTAGTATAGTATATAATTAATTTTATTTTTAAATCAGTTGGGGGATATATTAGTAGAATTTATTTCGCTTCCTAGGTATGTAAAAGATTCCACAGATTTTATTGATTCAACTGAGGCAGTTTGTATTGAGCCTTGCTTGTTGAAACGTATTAATTTAACTTTAGAGGCAATGACATATTACCCATGAAAATTTAACTGATTTCATATCTAAACGTTCTGATATATCATAGTTCTTAATTTAATGATTGAATAAACTCCTTGCGAGATCAATAGCTATATAATACTCGTGGAAATTCTCCTATTGCATAGTTGAATATTTGAGCTTTAACAAATTTCATTTAAAGAAGTAAAATGGTACCAAAAAATCCAAAATTGACAATATTTTGCATTTCAGGGAAGCAGACACTAAACGCACGAACGCATTATCGCAATTCTCTATCTTCCTTTTCATTGTGCCTTTTTTATTATAATGCATGCTTTCTTTTAAACCAAACAGCATTTCTGATATAGATTTTTCAACTGCTTTTCCTCGCGATCAAAACTGAATGGTTCCTTATTCATCTGAGGTAATGGCAGGTACGTGCTATTTAACGGAGAAACAAACAGTATTATAATATGGTTTATATTTGTGTTATCACATAACATTTAATAGTCTCGAGTTTTGTTGTTTTTTTTTTGGGGGGGGGGTTCTCGCACTAAGGACGTTACATTCACTGCCAAATACTGGCCTTGAACTCCCAAGTGCTTCTCACTACATTGGCTATATTCAAAAATATTTGATGCCTTTAAATTTTGTTAGACGATTGCTTTGTTCTGCCTGTTGATCACACGAGAACTAACACCCACCTCCTTTTGCAGTCTAAACTACATGTGAGCTCTGATTATGTTCAAATATGCCTGAGTGGCTAGCGAATCTCTGAACCGTACGCTCGAAAGCAAGTTGATGGCTAATATATATATATATATATATATATATATATATATATATATATATATATATATATATATATACACCTAGTGACAACAGTTTGTTTAATGCTTATACACAAATGTCAGGCCATAACCCCAATGTTTTTGTTGTTTTCTAAGGCAATTCACCCCAAGCAAGGCGGAAGTGTCACTAGCACGCAAAGCGTTGCAGAGGATTGAGAACATGACTAAAGAGGTGTGTTTGAGGAAGGGTGATACAACGAAGGACGAGGAACAGGCTCTGAGTGTCAGATGTCAATTGACATTACACTTGAATATTTGAAGATTATAGTTATCGGGGAAACAAGTATGGTGAAAGGAGTTCCACAGACGAGAAGTGTGGGAGAAGAAGCTGTTTGAGTAGAAGAGACGGTTACATTTAACCATTTTGCAGTGAAAAGGTGGGACCGAAATGCCAGCCTGGTAGCACGCTTAAATTCACGCAGTCTGTGAACCAGCGAAAGTAGCTCTTCGAAACAATTACCGTGAAAATACTTGTAGAAGAAACAGAGGGAGGCCACAGCACGTCTGTGGGAGAGCGATTGTAGACTAGATGCCAGATCAGGACTTATCACCTTGCATATTCGTCTCTGGATTTTGTCGAAGACCTCGAGACGTACTGCGGGAGCACCAGGCCATATATGACAGCAATAGTCTATGCAAGGACGGATGGTTGATTTATAGATTTAAAGGATGGACTCAGACGAGAAAAACTTTCTAGTACGACATAGAGAACCAAATTTCCCTGTGGTAAATGAAGCTAATGATTCAATGTATTTATTCCACCTCATGTCAGTGGACAACGCAAGACCAAGCAGGCGCTCTCAAGGAGTTGGGAATCAGCCATTCTGAAGGGTGGCAGGGAGGGTTCTCTGTGGTGAGTAAAGGAGAGCAGTTTCGTTTTGGAGGCATTAAAGTTTACAGGCCATTTCCTGCCCTAGTCAACCACAGGTTGGAGGTCCTTTTCGAAATCAGCAGCCAGATAGATGCCAACTTGGGAACTGATGACATCATGAAGGTCATTGATGAAGATCAGTAAGGGCCCAAGATAGAGCTTTTGGGGAACACCAGCGTTCGGGATAAAGGAGCCGGAATAGAACCCGTTTAGGACGACCTTCATTTCACGGTTTGACAGGAATGATTGTATAGTCAAATAATCGTCCTCTAATACCGTATGCCTGAAGATTACGAAGAAAGTCATCACGCCAAACCCTATCAAACGCTTTAGAGATGTCTAGAGCCACGACTCGAGCTTCTCCGTTATTGGTGAGTGCTTGGTATACAAATTCAGTTATGGCCGTGAACACGTCAGCGGTAGATCGGGCAAACCATATTGTTTGTCGGAGAGCAGATTATTTGAAGTAAGGTAAGGGGCTTAACCAGTTCGGAATTGATTAAAGCCTCGAAGACTTTACCGAAGAGTGGTAGGAGACTGATAGGACGGTAGTTAGACGGATCAGAAGGGTCACCAGAGTTCTTAAAGACAGGCACAACAGATGAGGACTTCCAACAGACTGGAAAGGAAGAGTCGGTGAGGCAGTGGTTGTAAAGTTTAGAGAGACGAGATACTTTCACTGGTTCCCAAACTGCATGAATTTAAGCGTACTACCAGGTTGGCATCTCGGTTCCACCCTTTCACTGATGAAACGACTAAATTTAGCTATCTCTTCTACTCCAACAGCTTATTATCTCGCACCTCCCTTCAATGGAACTCCTTTCCTATCACTTGCTTCCCTTATAGCTATAATATTCAAATATTCAGATGTAATATCAATCGACATCTTCTGATGCCGTGACCTTGATCCCTGTCCTTCACTTTATCCTTTACTCAAACACCCCTCTTTACTCTTACTTTCACTCTCTATAACCTCTTGCGTGTTAGTGGCACACCCGCCTTGTTTGGAGTGATTTGCTTTAAAAAAATCTTACAACCTCATTTCAAAACTGCGTAATCTTTATCTAGAGGAGAAAATAACAATACTCACCTTTCCAGAAAAAAAAAACACAAAGAGCAGAATTTAAGAATAAAACTCATTTCTAAATTCAGACACGAAAGCGAATTCCTCCAACGCTACCTACAACCATATCATAACATAAAAGACTAATAAACATAAACAAAGAAATAGCTAAATATTATTAAATAAAATAAACAGGACTATGAAAAAAGGAAACCATTACCCTAAACACAAGAAATGAGATATCCCAGTGCCCATAAATCTAACGGCTTTTGTACAATAGATAGATAGATAGATAGATAGATAGATAGATAGATATTAATAGGCTGAGTTCAGTAGATAGATTTGTTTACCATTTTCCAAGTTTTGCAATCTCTGTGCCGATCCATTATTTCCCCAACACTCCACCAAGATGTAAAAATTGAATGATGGAATATTAAATATGTTATTGATACTCAAACAATATGGCGTTTCTTTATATATATATATATATATATATATATATGTATATATATATATATATAATGAAAATGTTAAAGAGAAAAACATAAAAAGTAATAATTAATTTTATCATTTGGTCTTCAACAACAGTTTTGTATTTTATGTCTCTGCTGGTGTTTTCAATCCTTAATTCACACGGGATTTTTTTCTCTTCAATCTCAGGAATGTTTTCATTTATTTCGTAGGCATCAGAATTATGCATTTTATGGCATTCACAAGAGAAATTTAATAAACTTCGCTTTATGACGATAGCAGAAGCTGTGGAAATGTGATCAGGTTCAAGAAATTAAGAAGTATTGATTTTCTAATGGAGATATACATCTATACATACATACATACATACATACATATATATATATATATATATATATATATATATATATATATAAGATTTCAAACACTTATGGTCATATATCTACATATTTATGTGTGTATTAATGTATACTTCTTCTTTAGGAAGTGGGCGATCATGGCTTCCACAATTTAATGTGTTTGTCGTTTTGCTATCTCTCCTAATCCCCGTTATACCATCCGTTTACACACGCTGGTTAGAGTAGGTTATTCTCTGCTTTCCTCTTTCTCTCATGCCTTCAAAATGCCCTGTGTGCGTTAAATTTTTTACGCCCTCTTTCCTCGTTATGTGCCCCTTGAAATTTCAATTGTCTCTTTCTGATTCCAAGCGTAAGTGTCCCTTTGTGTTTCCATTTTCTTGAAAACCTTGTCGTTGCTCACATGTCCAGTTCATCGTATTTTCAGTATCCTACTGTAGTACCACGTTCTATTACCATAAGATTTGACAAAGGCAAGATTTTCAGAAAGAAACATCGAATAACCTACCTAAGGAGAAATGAATACAATATGGAAACCAGTAATAAGGAGTGCCAGAGAAAAGCGATAATACCAACAAAAGTTGCAACATGAGCTCTGGTAAAAACATGCAATGATGACAGCAAAAAATTGCAATATGAGCACTGGTAAAAATGGTTGCTGAAGACATTAGATTTATAATACCCAGAAATTCATACATAGATGATCCTTGTTTTTAATAATTATAAGCTGTACAAGGTCGTTTTTTTTAATACGCAAGTACTTTCAACTGTACATTCAGTCATCCTCAGGCCTGGAAATTGTTTTGTTTTTAATACATTGCAGGTAGCATCCGAGAAAAGGATCATGACATTCATCGAGTGATTTATAGGATAATGAAACTTTAAAATTTTTCTTTGGGAAAGGATTTCGCCATTTTATATCATTAACTTTACTAATCTACTTTTTGTATGAATGATTCATTGTGATATAAATTGAACTGCACTACACACACACACACACACACACACATATATATATATATATATATATATATATATATATATATATACACTACAAGTGAAAGGCATTTCTTTTAAAAAGCACCTTAAAATAAGATATTCTTTTAAGTAAAGGATTTCTGTAACTACAGTTTATTTGCTTTTGACAAAAAACAGGAAGTTAACTATAAAAAAAAAACTCAGCATCATATTTTGTTTTTGGCGATAAAACTGCCCCCCACCTACTTTAATTACTGCTTTACAAATTCTTACCATTCTTTCTAATAGTTTTTGAAAAAAAAAGTAGATGGCAAACCTTCACAAGCATTCTTCTAGCACTGGAAAAGCTCACTCTCACTCATTTGGTATTCTCTTTCCTATCCAATTCACCCCATATTAATTCAATTCGAGAGAAGTCAGGAGATTAAGGCAGACATGTCATCATTTCCAAAATATTGTTCCTTTTTTTACTTTGTTTAGGATCGTTGACTTGTTGAAAGAAGATTTTTTCCAATTATGCGTAAACCAGATGTTAAAGCATGTCTTTGCAAAATCGATAAGTATTTTTTTTTTGTTGTTGTTTTTTTTTTCCTGATTTCCTTGACTTGATTCAAATCTCCGGCTCCCTCTCCACAAAAAAACCATCACACCATCAAAAACCCACATCCATGCTTAACTGTTGGAATCACACATTCATCATGCAGTCTTCTCACATACACTTTCTCATTACCAAAACGCTCAAATTTGGACTCGTCCGTCCACAATATATTTTGACAATCTCTCAATATTCAGTTCTTATGCTTCGTTGCTTATAGCGATATTTTCTGCTTATTCAACTTCCGTAAAAGGGTGTTTCTTGATTGTTATACGCCCCCACCCCTGAACCCCTGCCGGTCTAAGTCAATTTTTTCGCAGTTGAGAGCGAAACTGGTTGCTGTTGAGAGGAATTAAGTTCAGCTGTCGACTCTGGAGCAGCTTTTCTTCTACTACTTTTGTTTGCAATAATCAAGTGTTTATCTTCATTATCAGTTGTGACTTTTAAAGCTCCTTCTCTTTTTCTGTGTCATGGGTATGACGATAAACTACATCCGCGTCCTGAGAAAGACGAAAAACTACGTCCAACTGCACCCCCAAACTACATCCGCGTCCTGGGTATGACGATAAACTACATCCGCGTCCTGGGTATGACGATAAACTATATCCGCTTCCTGGGTATGAAAATAAACTACGTCCAACAGTAAGACCTGATAATATGTTTTTAAAAAAATAATGTTGCCAGTTGTAGGTTTTTGAAAAATTTTTACCAGCTATACGTTTTTTATTTGTTTTTTTTTTTTTAAAGAATAGTTTTGCCGGCTATACGTTTTTGAAAAACTAATATTACCAGCTATACATTTTTTAGGGATAAAATATTAACAGAAATAGATTTTTGACAAAACAAAAGTATTACCAGAAAAAAAAATTATCGGCATTAAATGACCCATTGGGGTTCATATGCCGTAAAACAAAACAAACCAATCTTTTTTTGTCGATATTTGCGCCAATTTCTAACTGTCTTTGTAACGAATATTGCACCCCAAGTCTAGAAATCTTCAACTTTCACTTTCAGAGTAGCCATCTTTGAATAAAATTTCAATTTGTGTTCTCACCCAAATCTTTTGCAAAATAAGTAAATGGTAGACCTTCCCAAGCATTTTTCAAGCTCTGAATAAAAATGTTTAACTGTCGGATCCACAGATTCATCATTCAGTTTTTCTCTTAGATTTCTTCTCATATACATTCTTTTCTCAATACCAAAAGTTTCAATTTGAACTCGTCTGTACGCAATACAATTTTACCAACTCTTTCAATGTCCAGCTCATATGCTTTTGCTTATAATAGACTTTTCTGTGTATTAACATACCGTAATATGTGTTTATTGATGGCTGTACACCTCCTTTGCTCTGCTGATCTAAGTTGATTTTTGGCTGTTGGAAACTCCACTGGTTACTGTCAAGAGGAATTAAGTTCAGCTGTCAACTCGAGTGCAGTTTTCCTTCTATTTCTTTTGCTCGCAATAATCAAGTGTTTATCTTCAGAAGCAGTTGTCACTTATAATGCCCAGCTCTTTTTCTGTCAACATTTTCGCTAATTTCTAATTGCCTTTGAAAGAATATCGCATCGCATGACTAGAAATGTTCTGTATCTTAGAAATTTGTCTTAGAAAGTAGCCTTCTTTGAAAAAAATAGTCACTTGCGCCCGCATCTCAATGCTTAACTGCTTTGATTTTGCAATTTTGTGCAAATTACTTCAAAATTAAAGAAAAAATTTAAAAACTATGAAAATACTATCGTAAATGACAATCATTTTCTTTTTCATCAGAGACAGCTATATGTGTTTTGCTATCAATAGTCACTTCTGAGTTAATATTTAAAACCTGTATTAACAATTAACTTAGGTGAATTTTTTTGTAATTTCAAAACCTCTACTGAGGGGTTAAATTTGAAAACAAAATATAATGTTGCTCATACAAAATATTCATAAGTTAGCAAAATGTATCGTCGACAGATGAATCAAACTTTTAAGCTTTTGGTAGTGAGAGGAGCCTGGAGAAAAACTGAAAAATAAAAGAAAATCCATTGGATGTACTGAAATGTTATCTTTTACGTCAAAATACAAAAAGATCTCAATTTAAGTTGTTTTTTTAAAGATATGCAAGTTGTAACCAAACATTTTGCCTCTAGTAGATAGATAGATAGATAGATAGATAGATAGATCTAAACAGGCAGAGACTTAGATAGATAGATAGATAGATAGATAGATAGATAGATATGGATATGTATAAAGTAATATCTGTTCATGTATCTATCCTTGTTTATTTTTTCTTGATTGCCATACATATCTTTTCAGCTAGATAAGTGTTCAGTTCGAATTTCCCTGTAGGTTAATCAGAGCTACAAACTCGGGAAGAAGATCGGAGACAACGGCATAAATGTAGTGATTACAAGAGCAAAAACGATCACCTTAGCCCTGATGTAAATATTGTGATAGATAGATATGATTAGACTAATATATATATATAAAAAGACATTTTTATGTCTATACATTCTTTTTATAGATACAAATATTTAAGTAAATACTCTGTTTATAATATATAGTATTAAACATTTACCGGCCCTAATGTCAGAGAAATTTTCACATAAAATATTCATCCTCCGACAGGATTCGAACCTTTATTCTATACGAACCGTCATTTAGCTTAACGTGCCTTTACCGATTTGGCCACGAAGGAGCGTTTGGATAGCAAGGTCGAATTTAATGTAAATCGTGGCCAAATCGGTAAAGGCACGTCAAGCTAAATGACGGTTCCGTATAGGGTACAGGTTCGAATCCTGTGGGAGGACGAATATTTTCTGTGAAAATTTCTCGGACATTCAAGCCGGTAAATGTTTAATACTGTTTATTATAAACAGAGCATTTACTTAAATATTTGTATCTATAAAAAGAATGTATAAACATAAAAAATGTCTTAAAATAATTGTCGGACTTTGTCCATTTCATTATATATATATATATATATATATATATATATATATATATATATATATATATATATATATATATATATATATATATATATAAAAGAGAGAGAGATAGGATTAGACTGACATAGACACATATGATTAAACTAACAGATAGATGTGATTACACTGACTTTCTAATCTCACATTATTTCGAAATGAATCTCTCTCTCTTTCTCTCTCCCCCATATATACACATATATATATATAATGGACTCTCCCGTCGGTTTCGACGTATGAGGATCTGACAGCTTAATTGATTCAGTTATGAAAGTTTATGCGATAATCTTAAGTGGCATTTAAGACCCTCTAGTGATTTACAAAGGAGGCCACATATGGAGCAAGTACGAGGATTGTGAAATGAGATCACTGTTAGATTGGGTGACCTTTTAGATCTTGCTCTCGCTTCTTGAAGATGATTTAGACAAGCAAACTGAAAATTTCTGAGTCCACTAAAACACGTTGATCTCCATTCTACCCGCTCCAAAGCTAAGCGCTCAAGGGTGTTATGTGGTATATTGACTGCCGACAAGATGCTTTTCAGCTTGTCTTTGTATCTTAGCCATGGGCGTTCTACATTCCTGTAACCCAGATCTAACTGACTGTACATTAGAATCTTGGGTATCCTGTCATCAGACATTCTCAAGACATGACCAGTCCACCGTAACTGAGACTGTATGATAAAAATCTCGATTCCTACAATATATATATATATATGTATATATATATATATATATGAAGAAATGTGTGTGCATGCGTCCATTAATTCTCAATTTATTCTGTAGGTGGTTGTGTGTATATATATATATATATATATATATATATATATATATATATATATATATACGCATAAAGAGAGTGATAGGATTAGACTGACCTAGATAGATAGATAGATAGATATGACTAAACTAATAGATAGATAGATAGATAGATAGATAGATAGATAGATAGATAGATAGATAGATATGATTACACTGACTTACTGAATCTCATATTATTTCGAAATGAATATCTCTCTCTACATATACATATATATATATACATGTATATATATATATACATATATATATAAATATATATATACATACATATATATATATACATACATACATATATATATACATATATACATACATATATATATATACATACATATATATATATATACATATATACATATATATATATATATATATATATATATATATATATATATATATATATATATATATGTATATATATAAAGAAATGTGCGTGCGTGCATTAATTCTTAATATATTCTATAGGTGGGTGTGTGAGAAAGCGAGAGCGTATGTGTGTCACCAGCTCTTCACCATTCGAAAGATTCGAAAATATTTGATCATTGTCGCCTGAATGAGAGCAGTTCCTCATTTACCAGCTGCATCGTTGTATGTGACGTAATCGTAACCATAGCAATATCATCTTCATTCTCCCCACTCTCCTCTAATTAAATACTTCCCCCATCCACTCCCAATACTGTCTCCTTCCTTCTCTTTTTATTTTCCTTCAATTTTTCCACTACTTTCTCATTCAAATCCCTCCTCCCTCATATTTTGAATTGTTCAATCATTTAAGTTTGCATAGCTCCTTGTGATCTCCTCGTCTTGCTCTTGTATCAGCAAATCGGACCCGATTAAAAACCCTCTCTCGAAACCTCCCTTTCTCTTCTCTCCCTACATCTTTCTCTATTGACACGATCCCTCTCTTTCTTTTTATCTATCTATCTATCTATCTATCTATCTATCTATCTATCTATCTGTCTATCTATCTTTCTGTCTGTCTGTCTGTCTATCTATCTGTCTGTCTGTCTGTCAAACGGCAAAGTAGACAGAGAAATCGAGACAAGATATCAGAATGCCAACGCAGTCAATTAACAACTTGCTCCTCTTCTACAACATCCTAGCATTTCCATGAGCATCAAGGCAAATCTCATCACTGCCATTTTCCTACCAAATCTGACATACCAGTGCCAGATATGGCCCCTAACAAAACCCTTGAGAGGAAGTAAATCACTTATGAGATGAAATACCAGAGGAAAGCAGTGAACAAAACCAGGCGAGACAAGACCAGGAATGAAGCAATAAGAGATATAGTAGGAGCAATGCCAATCATACAACACATCGAACGACAGAGCATCAAGTGATTCGGACACCTCACTCGTACTATCAACCAACCAGCCCTACGAGCATACACCCTCAGGTACTCTGGCTAGGGAGCGAATGGCAGACCAAGAAGACGCTGGAGCGACTCAGTGGCAGACACTCTCAAGGCCCACGAGATATCTCTCCTCAAGGCCACTCGCCTTGCCGCTGGCAGACGACTGTGTCTCTCTGCGACGCATAACAGCACACGCGGAAGGAAAAACTAATCTATCTATCTATCTATCTATCTATCTATCTCAGCCTATTCTTTCCTTTCTTCCTTTCTATCTCTCTATCTCTCTATCTATCTATCTATCTATCTCACTCCCTGTCTATTCATATCTATCTATCTATCTATCTATCAATCTATCTGTCCGTCTGTCTATCACTCTTTTTCAGATGGCTTTCTATAATCTTCATTTTTTTTTCTTTCTCTTCAGACATACATATGTATTTTTCTTTCTCTCATGGATAGCGGTTGGGAATGTGGAATCGGAGAGCCGAGTTCAAATTCCATTTGAGTTCGTTACATGCACTTACGCGCGAATACCCTTGGAAAAGGTATGAATCCAACTCTTCTTCCTCCAACTATGGGTTAAATAGCAGAACAGACTTTGTCCCATAGCCTTTGTTGGCAACCAATCTACCGCAGAAAAATAATGGCAACCTACTGCATGGTAACCTTCTGCCTAGTCAGTTATGGATCGAAAGAGACGCAATCATCGCCCAAGTGTGTATCAAGCATGGTCACCTGACTGACTGACTGATATAAAATGCAAATCGGGGACTATTTATTAACTAATATTTTTTTTATTTAGTTTATCCTGCATTTTTACATGATTCTCATAAACAAATATCTCTTTGTATGGCTTCTCACTCACTCCCTTTGTCTATGTCACCTCTTGGATATGCGGGTGGTGATATGGATAATGGCCCGGTATTACATTAACTTACATGCAAATACCCTTGGGAAAGATACAAATCTATCTCCCTCTCCAAGTTATGGGTTAAAGAGTAGGAATTGTATCTAGAAAATCAATGTTATTCTAAAAAGAAAATTAATATCCATTAGGAAAAAATTATTAATCTTACAATCCAATATATTTTTCCACTTTAAATAACCCACAAAGTGTTGATAAGCCGACAAAAAACAAATCATTTTCACTCCCTAATACATATGAATAAGGTGTTGTATGTCGGGGTCATAATTGTAGATAAACTTTCTGCGGTTTATTTATTGTTCCGTTTTTGTTCAAATATCTACTGTCTCAGTCATTATCAAGAATTGGGTGTTGTCAGTGTGGCCAACATGATTTTATTGACTATATCCTGGCGTTTACGTACAACAATGACCAAATGAAAAACTGAGAATAGATAGATAGATAGATAGATAGGATGAGATAAGATAAGATAAGATAAGATAAGATAAGATAAGATAGAATAAGATAAGATAGAATAAGATAAGATAGATAATGACGAATCCTTACTACCTGAATCTAACTTGTTCTTGCTTGTTTTTTTTTTATTTTAACAAGGAAACTATTTTTTACCGGCCTAGTGATTGAAACTCTCCTTAAAGGAAATCTGCTCCCACAGAAGGATCGAATCTTTTAGTCTGGGAAACGGTTTTCACTTTACTGTTTAAAAAACATGAATGCTTAGTCAAATATAAACGTTTCTATTAATTAAGAAACAATGTCGGATAGATAGAAAGAAAGAAAGAAAGAAAGAAAGAAACAAACAAACAAACAAACAAACAAACTAAGACAGATAGATAGATTTTAACAAGGAAACTAATTTTTACTGGTCTAGTGATTAAAACTCTTCTTAAAGAAAATCTGCTACCCGAGAGGGATCGAACCTTTTAATCTGAGAAACTGTTTTCACTTCACTTTTTTTAAAAAATATTAATGCTTAGTCAAATATAAACGTTTCTATTAAGGAACAATGTCGGATTAAAAGTTCATAAATCGCTTAAAATACATTTCTGATCGTACGTGAAGGAATGAGAAAGTTCTCAGAAAAAAAAGAAATCAGAATGTCTTTCACTAAAAAAAAAGAACAGAAGTAAAGCAGCTCTTTGTCTTTACCAACTCTGTCATTTCCAGACTTCGAGTCTTTTTGACTTGAGTAGACTCGAAATATTTAAGTGACACTATTTGCCTGGCAACATTTTATGTCACCGTCTATTCTATTTGCATATTTCGTTTCCTATTTGTGTGTTCAAAAAGAAAATCAACTCTACATTTTATATTCAAATTGATGCATGAATCAATAAACCCAATTTCTGCTCATAATTAGAATTTCTCTTGACTATACTTGATACGTTTAAATGTCAGTTACAATTACATAATATATCAGTTTTGTTCAAGAAAAATTGTCTCATATTTGTGGAAATATTTCCTGCCAAGCGATATATGCTTCTTTATGCGGGCGTAGATTGCACCACCCCCACACTCTTAGATTCATTCTTTAAGTTAATGTTTTCAAAATAAAATTAGTATTAACCAATCGAGGTTAGTAATATGTACAAGTTAGATTTATATTCTATTTGTGTTTTTAAATATCTGTTTTTATTTACAATAACTTACTTGCTTGTGTGAGGTTTTATTAACCAAACTGATTGTTAGTCAACATAGATAATGGTAGGTATTAGTGGTAGAATCCCCGATTGACGCCTATTCAGTCAGGTTTCGATCCAAGCTAGAGGCAACCGGAAATGTGATACAGCGAAACAGTCTGTCTGTGGATGACAATATATATATGCTCCTGAAAAAATTTATTTCGGTTGAGCTCTCTGGGGAGGAAGTGTGGGTTTGTAAACAGTGACTATTACGGCTAATAATTCAAAAGTTTCGGTAAATCGAATCGATTTCACTCAGTCACTGTGTGTTTATCTAAAAAATAAATACGCTTAAATTCACCTTCATCCCTGCCAACGGGTTAGTGGTAGACTCCCCGACTGACGCCAATTCAGAACGGGGTTCGATCCTAGCTAGAAACAACTGGACGTCTAGCCACACTGATGAGCTGTGATACAGCAAAACAGTCCGTCTGTTGACACTATATATATATATATATATATATATATATATATATGTGTGTGTGTGTGTGTGTGTGTGTGTGTGTGTGTGTGTGTGTGTGTGTGTAAGGCCCGACAAGTATTTCAAAATAGAAGAGTGGAGTATAGAAACAAATCCAATGAATTACCTAAAAATTTTATCACAACTACAATTTAAAAATGATAGATAGATAGATAGATTGATAGATAGATAGATAGATAGATAGATAGATAGAAACATTGTTACAACTATTTCTAAAGTAATAAGAGACTTAATACAAAATCAATCTATAATAAGCTAAAACTTGAAGGAGGAATTTACTCTATTGTAATTATTGCCACGAGGAATACATAGGAGAAACCTCAAGAAATTTAAATAAAAATATATATGAACACAAAAGATACGTTTTAAAAACAGCTTATTCAATAGATTGAATCTGATAATAATTTAGATTTGAAAAGATGCTGCTTTAATTAAATAAGAAAGCAATTTACTAAGATGAAAGTTAATCGCTATATCGTCTACTGCAAATTTGCGTCCATGTTCTTACATGATTTCACCTTTCTTGGCAGATTGTCTATTATTCAATGTGGGATACTTAATAATAAAAGTGATAAAATCAAATTAAAAGCATATGGAAACTGAATGAAATTAGAAAGACTACATTCGCAGACACCTTTGGAAAAAATAAAATTTAAAAGTGTAAAATTTCAGCGTTCCAACAAAATCAGCGTTTGCTGTCACTACATAATTTAATAGACCCTTGCGTTTGTATATCACCCCTATACCTCTGATACATATAATTCCCTCGACAAAAACATTACTTTGATCTGCTGAAGTCCCAAAGAATGAAATGCTTTATAGAGAAATTTTTTTTCCATTTTGTGATTCTCCTGTTTAAAATTGGCTCAGATATATAGAAATATATACCTCATATTCGCCCATAAAATAATATTTATTGGTGTTTAGTTTTGAAAATTTTAAATAAATATTACGATGAGTCGTAAAAAAAATAACATACTTTTGCTTAACATTGGCTCTGATATATAGAAATGTATACATTATATTCGATCATAGAATAATATTTATCGGTGTTTAGTTTTGAAATTTCAGATAAATATTACGATGAGTTGTAAAAAAAATAACATACTTTTGCTTAACGTTGTCTCAAATATATAGAAATGTATACATTATATTCGATCATAAAATAATATTTATTGGTGTTTAGTTTTGAAAATTTCAGATAAACATTACGATGAGTCGTAAGAAAAAAAAATAACCCCAAAAGAGAAATAAGATATAGTCGAGTATGATGAGTGCGCTAATTTGAAAATTGGGAAAACGTTAATCTCAGATTACAGAATAATCGAAGATATTGTACTTAGCAAGATAAGAAGTAAAATTGGTTTTAAAACTAAAAAAAAAATATATTTTAAATTTTCTTCTTCTTTTGTGTAGCGTGTCCTTTCAAGGCATAGGCGATCACGACTCTCCACAACATCTTGCCCTTTGCAGTTCTTAGAAAGACAAGATTTACCAACGATTTACACAAGCTTGTTAGGTAGGTTAATCGCTGCTTTTTTCTGTCCCACTTGCATTCAATATTTCCTTTCGTACTTAAGCTTTAAGAATTTAATCACAGTACTATTCTGCAAACCCTCTTTCCTCATTTTCTTCCTTAGAAATCTCAACTCTCGCTTTCTGATTATAAATCTAAGTGTCCTTTTTTTATTCCATTTTCCTTCAAACTTCTACGTTCATTCGTTGTCCATTCCATAGCATTCTCAGTATCATTCTGTATTCATTTCTTTCGCCTCAAGCCTCTTCTTTATTTGTAAGGAGAGTTTCCAGCATTATATGGGTAATAAACATGAAATGTCGGTTGACTCATGAGGAAATATATGAAGCGAATATATTGCAAATTTAAACAGAGTGAAAACATTGACAATATTAACTTCGCATTAAAGTGTGTAGAAAAAAAACTGGTGAAGCGAGCGAAAGAGAACAAGAAAAAAGATTTCTTCGCAATATTTTAGCGATGAATGTAAAGCTACATTGGATGGACCTGATGGTTGGTTTAAAGTTGGACAACTTAACAGAAACAGTCAATCAAGACGACTTTTGGGAAGAGTATTTGTTGTAGCATACCTACGGACGGTAATGGCTATGTCCCCATTCACATAAACACAGTAGTAAATACCGTAAGTTGGTCTGCAGTTGGAGATTCATTGTGGAACTCATTTGACTGACTTCTAGCAGTTGACTACTTCTTCTACGCCCCGCTAGCGAATCTTATATGTGTTGTTCTTGTCCTAATTATTATCGTTCATTACCAATCTTCGTGTGATTATTCTATTCAGTTACCATCCCTACGTCACAACAGTATTGTTTTCAGTTAGCAAAATTATACTTTTCTTCGAAGTTGGTGATAGTGTGAAGATAAATTCAGAAAATTATTGTAAGTTCTTGATGAAAAATATTTCTGAGTGCTAGAGATTATAGCCAAGAATTTTCAAGCTAAAAAGTAAATGTATGCAAGACAATTCCATTTCATATTCTACAAAGCCGATAGTTAACCACAAAAAAGGGAATCTGTAAAGTTATTGGTATTTACGTTGCATCTCGATGTTCATCACTTTCCCACCGCCATAACATTGTTTTCCTGTGCCTTTTCTTGAAATATTTTACACTGTAATTGTTCTGATTGGCTTTCCCCTTTCGTACTTAAGCATTAAGAATTTAATCACAGTACTAGATTAACGGCAAGGTCCAATCATTTTACTGCTGAAGTGGCTAGATGTAACCGTAATTTCTATGCTAGCAATTTCTTCTCTCGCACTTATCGCTTGTGAAACTTTCTTCTGACTTCTGGTTTTCCAATCAATTTTGATCTTTAAATGCAATGTCAATCGTTATATTCTGTCTTCTTAATCCCCGTTTCTTTATTGTTCTTAATAGTGTGTTTTTTTTTTGTTTTTTTTTTTTCATATTCTTTCACACACGACAACCTCGTGGCTTTATTGCCTTGCTTGGGGTGAAAATGCTTTAAATGTTATGGTTTCGTAGACATCAAATTATTTGGAGGGATTCCTAGTATCCCGTACCTTAAAGAAATACCAAAATTTGTACTCTCAAGTAAAGCTCACACACTACGAAGAGATTTATCTATGTAAAATATGTGATCTTGGGGGTTTTTAGGGGTTTTTTGTTGTTGTTGTTTCTTGGGGTTTTTTTTTTTTTTTCTTTACAAAAATTATCAATGGAAAATGTCATGAAGCCATTTCTGACCGTTTGTCTCTGGTTGACGTCCGAAAGAAAATTTGTATACAACAGAAATCAAAGGAAATAATAATAATAATAATAATAATAATAATAATAATAATAATAATAATAATTGATATGAACACCACCCAGGCCCGGTTACGGAGTTTAGGACCTGTAACAGTTTTATTAGACTACGCAATACACACAGACAGAACAATCAAAGCCAACCGCCCAGCCATTGTTATTAGAGACTGCAAACAAACAAAAAAATGCCTCCTTATATATATGGCAATCACTGCAGACTGCAATGTATCTTTGAAGATCTTAAACAAGCTATCAAAATACCTCAAGAAATCTCAAAAATGTGGCACATGAGAACATCAACAATCCCTGTTGTAGTTGAAAATCTTTTGTTTAGGGCTTATGCTTAGTGGTTTTCTTTGTTTATTTTTTGGATGCATTTCTGACCTTAAGAAAGAAATGCCTACACAAAAGAAATCAAAGGAAATAAAACAATAATAATAATAATAATAATAATAATAAATCGATGCAGTTGTAGGTCGAGATAAAACTCATTATCAAGTACATGCTGTGCCAGGGCTACGTACAGTTTTTAATTCAAGACTGGTTGAGTCCTACACTGGTTGTGACAGTTTAAGAGTTCAGTCTTTCCTGTTATTTAACCCAAAGTTTAGGTTAAATATAATCACGCCTTCATAATCAGCATATGAAATTTCCAGCCCAAACTCGTATATATATATATATATAAAGTTTAAAGATATCGCGCATACGCTCTATCTCTGATAGCCACATTTTACCCACAAATATAGCATACTTTAAAACTATATTTTTATCATATATATATATATATATATATAATTAGTGTAGAGAAACTTATCATTTAACTGTTGGCTTCTTTTGAGAGCCCTGAAGAAAGAGATGAGTTACTGCAATGCGCTCACGAAACTTCGAAGTCGGTATGACTGAAATAACACCACTCAGTTAAGTGATAAGTTTCTCCACGTTAATTCTATTAACGCTCTATCCTTACCTTTTGATATTGGGAACTTTATGAAAAAGTCTGCCAAAAATGCCTTTTCAGCAGTAAACTATGGAAAAAGAACCAGCAATTTTGGCACCTAAAAACTCTTACAATTTTATACTCATATATATATATATATATATATATATATATATATATATATATATATATATATATATATATATATATTGTTACGAGGATGCATTTCTATAATAAGGGATTCCACTGAGTTCTAATTATTATTACAAAAAAGTTTTCATTCATGAAGTAGTTGTAAAATAGAAAAATTAGAAATAGAATGTTTGGAAGATTCTAGATCATTCTAGTATATTCGAGAAAAATCTAGATGATTCGAGAAACATCTAGAAATATGCAAATTAGGTGTTAGCCCCTATAAAAATGGGATTTTGGAAAAGGGTTGTCAGTTGGTGAGTGGGAATTTCTGCTGTTATCAACTCCGGCTTTTGATTCAAGGACTATTATATCCAGCCAAAAGAATCTCTATAAAAAGTTGCCGACCAACCAAAACTCAAAAGAGAATTTCATGGAAGAAATTTGGTAAATAGAATTTTGACTAATTTTCATCGACCAAACTAAAAATTAATATTTATTTACACACCTTTGTGGATTTCCAAATATAGCACTTAGATTACTTCACTAGCCCTAAAGTGATAAAGATATTTGATTCCCTTTCCTTCTCCCTTGTAACACTTCGCCAGTAACTCTGTGTTTTCTGTTTTGTAGGCCACAATTGATTATTTTGTTTATCCTGTATATATTTTCTGTTCTGTTTTAGTAAATTAAATATTTGTTTGTAATTTAGCTCTGTATTGTGGTAAATCATTTTTTTTCCTTTGTTACAATTATCAACACGTAACAAAATGGGGGCTCGTCCAACTCTATAATATCGTACAAAAACAAACAACCCCCCCCCCCAAAAAAAAACAAACAAAAAAAAAAAACCTTAATATACGTAATTCGCCAAAAAAAGCCAACAGAAAACATGCCTTTTTCCGTGGAAATTTTTTTAAGTTTAGCCGATGTGGGCGAATCATTCGAAGTTTTACAAAAATCGGAGCTATTACAAATTGCAGACTATTTCAGGTTAAATACAAACCCGTCAATGAAAAAAGCAGAAATAAAAAGTATTGTCGCTAAAGAACTAATGGATAAAAATCTCTTAGACTCGTGTAATATTGACGAAAAAGACAACCAAAGTAGTTTACGTCTTCAATTAGAAATAAAGAAATTAGAGATACAAGAAATAATAGAATTGGAAAGATTAAAAATTGAAGCTGAAAAAATAGAGTTAGAAAAATTGAAATTACAACGAGAAAATAGAAGTCAAAATTCCAATAATTCTTCTTCATTAAGTGCAACATTTGATGCAAGAAGATATCAAACTAGTACCTAAATTTTATGAAAAAACGGTGGGAAAATATTTTCCTCATTTTGGGAAAATTGCAATAAATTTAGGATGGCCTTACGAAATCTGGTCAACACTCTTACAGACTGTTTTGGTTGGCAGAGCTGCTGATATATACTCGGCTCTCAGTATTGAAGAGGCCACAGATTATGAAAAAATAAAAAATGCCATATTAAATGCATACGAATTAGTACCTGAAGCATATAGGCAAAAATTCAGGAAATACAAAAAATTCGAACGGCAGACATACGTTGAATTCGCTAGAGAAAAAGCAGATCTTTTTGATAGATGGGTTAAGGCGAAAAAAATAAATAATGATTATGATAAATTACGCCAACTCATTCTTGTTGAAGAATTTAAACAATGCGTTTCACAGAAGATTCGAACGCATATCGATGAAAAAAATGTAGAAACTGTTAACGAGGCCGCGGTAATCGCAGATACCCATAGTCTAACTCACAAAAAGAGTTTTGAAAAAATTAATATAACTGAAAACCAGTCAGGCTTTCATATAAATACACATATACTGTCGGAATCTCACCCTCATAATTTATCTCGGAGAAGTTATATACACAAAAAAATAAAAGATACATCTAAAAGTTCTCTTCCAACAGAATCAAAAATTTCCTGTGCCTACTGTAAGAAGGATAATCACATCATATCCTATTGCCGAATCCTAAAAAGAAAACGGGAAGAAAATAACTCCCTTCAACCTCATGCCTTTGTTAGACAACAAATTAAGAGTAACTCCTTTCCTCAGTTTTCCTTCTCAAAACCAGGTGTTACTGAAAACAATAAAAACTCATATATGGAAAATTATAGACCATTTTTGTCCCAGGGCTCTGTTTACATCAACGACCCTGAGAAAGCTAGGTCTGTCCAAATCTTACGAGACACCGGTGCGTCTCAAAGTTTACTCTACAGCTATCGGAATCGACCTTCACTGGCGATTTTGTTTTAGTACAAGGCATTTAATTGGGTATCATTAAGGTGCCCCTTCACAAAATTTATATAAAATCGGAATTGGTGAATGGTCCCGTTGTACTCGGTATACGACCAACCCTACCAGTTAAAGGAGTCTCCTTACGGTTAGGCAACGACTTAGCAGGCGACAGGATAGTAGCAGAACCAATCGTCTGTGATAAAATAGAAATAAACGATGAATTTGTGGTTGAAGAAAACAGTGACGTATATCCTGATT
Organism: Acanthosepion lycidas; assembly: GCA_963932145.1. Lineage (NCBI taxonomy): Eukaryota > Metazoa > Mollusca > Cephalopoda > Sepiida > Sepiidae > Acanthosepion > Acanthosepion lycidas. The sequence continues at coordinate 12,418,598 of OZ010586.1, forward strand.
GCGTTATTACTAGGGCTAAAGCAAAGAAGCAAATTTCAGAAAAGAAAATTAATGATGTAAATTATATCATCCGCACCCCAGATCGAAGGAAAAAGAAAAGAATTTGCCACATTAATATGTTAAAAAATTACATCGACAGAAATTATGTAACAAATACTAAACCTGTCTCAACCTTAATAAACATTAGTAATACAAATCAATTTGAAGATTATTTAGACAATGATGAAGATACAGTTATTAGGGAGAAGGACATGTGTCAGAGTAGTCATTTAAAAAACTCGGAAATCCTGTCTAATTTAAATGTAAAATTCAAACATTTATCAAATGAGAAAAGAAAAGACATTCATGGTTTGGTCAATGATTTTCGAAATCTTTTTCCTGGTGTTCCTAGAAAAACAACGGTTGCAGTACATGATGTTTTAGTTGGAGATGAAAAACCCATCAAACAACATTTTTACCGGGTAAATCCAATCAAGCTTCAGCAGTTGAGAGAAGAGATTAAATATATGCTAGACAATGACATAACTGAACCAAGCAACAGTCAGTGGAGTTCTCCTTGTATTCTTGTACCAAAACCTGATGGCACTTACCGATTTGTAACAGACTTTCGAAAAGTAAATGCAATAACCAAAAGTGACTCTTTTCCAATTCCTAGAATTGATGATTGTATTGACAACATTGGCAAGGCGAAATATGTCAGTAAATTTGATTTAATGAAAGGTTATTGGCAAGTACCATTAACTGACAACGCCAAAGAAATTTCAGCATTTGTGACTCCGGATGGTTTATACCAATACAAGGTTATGGCGTTCGAGATGAAAATGCGCCGGCAACCTTTCAAAGGATGATGCATTCCCTTCTACACGAAATTCAGGGATGTGAGGTCTACATAGATGATGTAATTGTGTACAGCATGACTTGGGACGAACATATACACATCATCAAACAATTTTTTCTTAAGCTGGAAGAAGCAAACCTATGTGTGAATCTAAACAAGAGCGAATTCTGTCATGCAAAAATAAATTATTTGGGTCATACCGTTGTTCAGGGACATGTTAAGCCTATCACAGCAAAAGTGGATGCTATCTTAAAGTATCCTATCCAAACTAACAAAAAACAACTAATGAGATTTCTTGGTATGGCGTGATTCTACAGAAAATTTTGTAAAAATTTCTCATCAATAGCAAGTCCTCTCACCGCCCTCCTTAAAAAGGAAGTAAAATACAAGTGGAGTGAAACCTGTAATAAGGCTTTCAACAGAATCAAGTCGACTCTCATTGGTGGCCCTGCTCTTGCAACTCCAATTTTTTCAAAACAATTTAAATTACAAATCGATGCCAGTGATGTCGGTATGGGTGGTATCTTAATCCAAGAAGATGATGAAGGCGTCGATAGAGCCATTGGATTTTTCTCAAAAAAGTTCAACACCTACCAGAAGAACTATTCTACTATTGAAAAAGAATGCTTGCAGATGTTATCAGCACTACATTTTGACTTTTACCTCAATGTTACTGTTTATACTGTTCTGATTTATACCGACCATAATCCGTTAACTTTCCTTCAAAAGATGACTAACAAAAATCAAAGACTTAAAAGATGGAATCTTCTCCTGCAAGAATATGATATTATTATAAAACACATTAAAGGAAGGAATGTTATTGCAGATGCTTTATCTAGAGCATAACTTTTCAAAAAAAAAATTGATATTATGACATTTCTTAACAAAAAAAAATAGACTGATATTGTCTTATAAAAGTTTTTCATTCTAATATCAAAACGTTTACTTTGAAGGGGGGAAGTGTTACGAGGATGCATTTCTATAATAAGGGATTCCACTGAGTTCTACTTATTATTACAAAAAAGTTTTAATTCCTGAAGTAGTTGTAAAATAGAGAAATTAGAAATAGAATGTTTGGAAGATTCTAGATCATTCTAGTATATTCGAGAAAAATCTAGATGATTCGAGAAACATCTAGAAATATGCAAATTAGGTGTTAGACCCTATAAAAATGGGATTTTTGGAAAAGTGTTGTCAGTTGGTGAGTAGGAATTTCTGCTGTTATCAACTCCGGCTTTTGATTCAAGGACTATTATATCCAGCCGAAATAATCTCTATAAAAAGTTGCCGACCAACCAAAACCCAAAAGAGAATTTCATGGAACAAATTTGGTAAATAGAATTTTGACTAATTTTCATTGACCAAACTAAAAATTAATATTTATTTACACACCTTTGTGGATTTCCAAATATAGCACTTAGATTACTTCACTAGCCCTAAAGTGATAAAGATATTTGATTCCCTTTCCTTCTCCCTTGTAACACTTCGCCAGTAACTCTGTGTTTTCTGTTTTGTAGGCCACAATTGATTATATTGTTTATCCTGTATATATTTTCTGTTCTGTTTTAATAAATTAAATATTTGTTTGTAATTTAGCTCTGTATTGTGGTAAATCATTTTTTTTCCTTTGTTACAATTATCAACACGTAACTATATATATATATATATATATATATATATATTACAGGTAATAGATTTGTTGGTATGCATCCTAGTAATATTAGATATTAAAACTGAACCACAGAGAGAGAGAGTTTAATGTATTCATAATAACACAGCATATATATTATACAACAAAAAATTCAAACTTAACTCATGTGGGTATAGTCTATTTCAAACCGGCAGAATAATATAACAACTATACGCACATGAGATAATTTTGAATTTTTTGCTGTATAATATATGTGTGGGGGGGGAGAGACAGAGGGACAGGGAAAAGTGATAGTGTAATAATATGCTTTAGATATTAAATGAAACCTCGACCCTATCTGGATACAAGTTTCATCGTTAAGGGAGATTGCTATTCGTAGTTAAGGGAGAGGTGTTTGCTTATTAAAAAAAAAGTTTTTCTACGTCCAAAATCCTGGTATTTTTCAAGAACGCTAGTGATGGGAGTAAACATAGGAAAATGCGGATTCATGCCTTTCACAATTCGCATTCGTGCTAAACGAACATAAACATGGTTTGCCAGTTTTATTTTCCGTGATTCCGTTACGCTATAATACCAACGAAATACGCAATAAAATACAAAAAAATAAAGTAAACAAAAAGTATAAAATTAATTTATCCAAAAATACCGGAAGTAATATCAATCACTAGTTATACCGCGTGGCCATTTTGAAATGCTTGAAATGTTCTCGCTCCGCCTCACTAACCAATGGACGGCAGATGTCAACTCGTCAACGTTACACGCGGGAGGGCCATGGTCTCCTGGCGACAGTTATGGCAACTGGCGCGGCACTCCTTGCAATATGGCGGTTCAAGAGGAGAGCAATCAAACAAAAGAAGCATGTCGTGTTTTCAAATTGACGGAGAATGAAAATGACATGTTGCTTGATTAGGTTTTTGTGACGACGGCACCATTCTTCATCATTTGTTGAAAAGATTTTATTTTCAGATGAGCTGAGAGCAAAATACGACTGAACACACTTGAAAAAATCACGCAAACACAAATCATGTTCGCAATAATATAAACACGGTTTATTTGAATCAGTTTGGATCAAGGCTACCGGAGTTGACCACTCGGTAAAGATGGCGCCCTCTTGAGAGGGAAATAAAATGGACTGATACTATAATTTTATAAAATTTGTCTTCAGCCTGATATAAAGCCATACTACAATAAATGATAATGGTAATATTAGCCGTTTCCCTACACGGAAACAACTGGCATTCACAGACCAAGAAGCCATGTCTGCCTTCAGTTGAAATTCATAAGATCGTTCCATTCTGTCATCAGACCTACAAATTCAAAAGTTTTTTGAACTTTTAAATTTGTAGGTCTGATGAATTGAATCGTGATTACGATTCCAATGTAATAAATTATAACCATGGAATATTAGCGTTTGACCCTTTTATACTATATTCTTGCTCTGTCCTAGACATTGAGCTCTATCTGGATTTTATTCAAAACTGCTCTCTATTAATCACCACAGAGATCCTTCCTTGCCCTACATTAGAATGTCTGACGCTCAACTTCTCGAGAGCACCTCTCTGCGGCTACTCGGTCTCACGTTGACTGCTGACCTGAGATGGAACAAATACATTGAGTCAATTGCTTCGTCCACCGCAAAGAAAGTTGGCTCCCTGTGTCGCGCCAGGAAATTTTTCTCCCCGGAATCGATCCGTCAGATCTAAAAATCAACAATTCGCCCTTGCATGGAGTATTGCTGCCATATATGGTCTGGAGCCCCTTCTTTTTGCCTCGGGGTCCTTGATAGGCACCAGCGGCGGATATGCAATATAATTGGCCCTGTTCTGGCATCTCGTCTACAGTCGCTCTCTCACAGACGTGCCGTCGCCTCTCTCTGTCTTTTTTACAAATACTTTTATGGCTATTGCTCCGAGGAACTGCATTCGTTGGTTCCCAGACTTCATGAGTTCAAGCGCCCTACTAGGCTGGCATCTGGCTCTCACCTTTTCACTGTCGAAACTACTAAATGTAGCCGTCTCTTGTACTCCAATAGCTTCATGTCTCGCACCTCTCACCTGTGGAACTCCCTTCCCTATTCCAGTTTCCCTGAGAGCTATAATCTCCAACTATTCAAATGTAATGTCAATCGAGATCTCCAGTTGCCTTGATCTATCCACTATCCTTCTCCTCATCCTTTCCTCTATCACTCCTATCTGATCTTGCTCCAAATCGTCTGTAACCCCTTGCGTCCTAGTGGCTTCCCGCCCTGCTTGGGGTGTAACGCTTAAAAAAAATCCATACATACATACATATATATATATATATATATATATATATATATATATATATATATATATATATGATCCATTTGAGGTCTCGAGGAGCTTTCAAGGTGATGGCCCTCATAAAAGAATACCCGACCGGCGAAAACTTTTCGCTGATGATGGAACATTACTAGTTTCTTTATTGGGGTATTGAATGTGATAAGCCAGTTTTCAGGGTTTGGTCAGAGGAGAGGTCAAAATACCATTTTCTGGTCATTTAGATTTTTCGATGGGGAGTTATCATCTTTATATGTTTTGCTGCTCGGACCACTACGTTTATCTTCGTTATTATACTTACGTTTCAAGCGTACTCCATCTAGCTTCAAATATTAGGTTTAAGGATCCATAATTTGAACAAGATTCCAACGGTTAGTCACATGGTGCATGAAATAGCGTATGAAAGCGCTGGTTAATACAAATCAGGTTTACTGTCAGTTGTGAGTTCAATTCTTGGGTCTGGCACAATTCTTAATAGGAAGGTCACGAATATCAATCCAAAGGGCGTCGCGAATTGAATTGCAACCAGGATGCTTGTGTCGGCAGGAAATCTTGCGACTCTGTCTAATAGATTACAGAAACGAAATATCTACAGATACTAAAGCGTGATCCCAATTGCCAAGAGAACAGAGTTCCGACGATACTAATTAGATTCCCTATTAATTCTGAGTTGAATTCTTGGGTCTGTTAGTACTGAAGAATTACATATTCTGTTTCAATGCAAGAAGCAAACGCGTTCAAAGAAGGTGAATAAAACTGGTCACTTCTAATAGGAAATATCTCTTAAGCATAGAAAATTGAATGAGTTCAATCTACCCTCGTAAATTTAATAAAGTGTTCTGTTCGAGATTACATGAAGGTCACCCGAAAATCAGAACAATGTAATAATGGAATAATGGAGATGGGCATGCCGTTTTAACTACTAAAGCCATAGCATTTCTGGGTTTTTTTTTATTGGGGATGGAGGTGCTACTCTCTCCCCTCGTTAGTCTGTCTTTGTAGTCCTGCCATTTGTTCACTCAAACTTAAGTAGGTTAATCAGTTTCCTTATGTGTCTCTTGCTTTGTTAGTATTAAACTCTCTGTTATATACCGTAACTATGAAAACTAATCGGTATGTCCCAATCCTCATAAATACGTTGGACACAATTGTAAATGGGAGTAATATGCTGTCGAAGTAGTCCACTATTAGCAGTGGTTTACCTGCTTTACGCCGCTGGCAAGTATTGTTTTTTGTTGATGCTATAAAGATTACTATTTCATTTCCAACCTCCGTTTTGGTTATTCTTCATTCAGTAACCTTTTCTAGATTACAACACTCTCCAAGCTTTCTTTCCTCATTACGTCTTGCAGAAACATCAGTTGTCTTTTTATGATAACTAACGGCAGCTTCCTTGCACGCTCATAGTCGCCTCTTGACGAATTTCACTGACCGAAAAGAAGAAAGTCGAATGTATTTTTAAACAGAGCACTCATAGATTAATAGTATTACCTGCGTTCGTTTTTGGAACCAATAAAAGTAGTTTTCTTTTTCCGTGTCTCCATAGCTTAAAGTAAAAGTGCACCAGGGAAAGGGAAAAGCAAAATGCGTGTCTGTTGGGGGGGGGGGTGATTAGCAAGACAAGAAAGAGAATGATGATGAAATGGTTAAAACTGTTTTTCAAGTCCTTTTGTTAAGACTAGTGTCAAGCGGCTGTGGCGTCGGGGTGAGTATAGAACGTCTAAGAGGCTGGCCGAGGAATTCAGTTCATGGCAAACACATTTGGAAACATTAGATACCAATGAAAACCAAAAGAATAAAGCAACCAGTTTTACACAAATAGATCGAAGCTTTACTATATTCGGAACGAAACCCAGAAAAACGGAGATAAAAAAAAAAAAAAAAAAACTGAAGTACCTATTAATCTTTTAACCACCGTTCAAGTGCCAGTGGAAGTAATGACATCACATTTCCATAACAACGAAACGACAAAACAACTGTCTCTCCATTCTCAAAACTTTGGAGCCAGATAATGGCGTCACATAGTAACTAAGTGACCAACCATGACAAAATTTAAATAGATGCTATTCTCTACACACAGCGTGTGAAAGCACGTGAGACACCCTACCTGCGTCAGCTGCCAACCAAGGGAGTTAACACAGTTTCGGTGGCTAAGGCGGTACTTCCACCACTAGCGCCACCAGCAGCTTTTGCCACCAGAGTATTGTTTATATATATATATATATATATATATATATATATATATATATATATATACGTGTCAGTCTCTTGCGATTTCTTTTTACAAGTTCAACTGTGATTTTCAACGTTTTGTTAAATTCAGAGTTGATAAGGGCCCCCATTTGTTTGCCAAATAGCGGTAAAACGCTAATAGGTCGGTAGATCGAAGGTTCAGACAGTTCACCTGATTTCGAAATCCTCGTCTGTTGAGGAGTATTTCGAACAAGCAGGAAAGCAAGAGGTAGTGAGGCATTTATTCTACAGTTTAGAGAAAATAAGTACCAATTCAGGAGCCCGTTTTTTTTTTTTTTTTTTAGGACTATTACAGGGATAACATCAGGTCAACATGCTTTGTGGGAATCCAGAGTAGGGATGATAGCAGAAACCATTGCGGTTATATGCATATCACTCAACAGAGACTCAGTTCAAAGTGAAAAGTCAGGCAGGGATACTCCAGCTGAGTCAAGAGTAGAGTTTTGGGAGAATTTTCAGGCAATTTAAATTTATCTTCTCGGGTTCTCCTGACTCGCTCCTTTCAACTATTTCTGTCAAACATTTCAGTTGGTCACAACAGCGAGAGATCACCATTTTATCTTAGAGCGAAATACATTCATATTGTTCAAAGTAGAGTCCAATAAGGTTATAAAAAACCTCGGAGAATTTCAGTAAGATATTTTAATCATTTCTAAAATGCAACGGTTCAAAGCTTAATCTAATAATTGGACAATTTTACTGTTACACAATTTGAACAATTATGGTAATACCCCCAGTATATATATATATATAGATGTGTGTGTGTGTGCATGCATGTATGTATATATATATATATATATATATATATATATATATACATAAATATACTTAAGATAAACGAACTATCTTGGTGCAACCAACAGACAACTTACCAGAAGACCTAACACCCTATGCAAGAATATATATATATATATATATAGTGTGTGTGTATATGTATTAAAGAGAAGCCGCAAACGTTTTTGGTTATAATGTGGATTTTATTAACATATATTATACTTGCTTTTTTGCTACACGTGTTTCGGGTCTTGTGATTTCAGCAGACCAAGAATGGTTATTTCCACAGATTATTTAAAAGAATTAATTTTTTTTCTTATGTTTTCTTATGTTTAAGCATTGTCTTTTTTGTCTAGTAGTAATCCAAATTCTTCTTAGACATTATATATATATATATATATATATATATATATATATATAAACCAGTGGGCAAAGGTTTTTGGCTTCCAATATAAATAGATGGCGTGATAGATATCTTAATACCCTCGTAAGTGAGTCGTTAATTAAATCGACAGTTTTAAAATTAGCTATAAATAGCTGCCTATAGATAAGCTACATTTAACGAGATGGCTTATTTTCAGTGATTAGGAGGGCGTAAAAACTCAAATAAGACTAAAAAAAAAGAAAAGGGAATCAGAGTGAGGCAACCCGGAAATAGAAAGAGGAAATGTTTGTCTAAAAAGTAACCCCGATAAGGAAAAGAAAGAGGAAGAGTTTGTATGGTAGCCGTGACGGATAATAATCTTGATTCTTTTGTCTTTGAACTGTTCAGCTAATGTCGAGCAATACGAGGTTTGTTTTTGTTTTTTTTTCAAAGTGATGTTTACCATACAAAGAAAACGTTGACAGAAAAAAAAATTAAACTCAGGAAAGCGGAGAAGATATTTTTTTTTAATTTGTCATTATTGTTAATGAGAGTGCTTGTATGTACGGGTGGGTGGCTGAGGTGGGTCGATAGAAGGTTGGAGTGCGTACTTGAAAGGATGGAGTGGGTTTTGTGGTTTCAGCTGTGTTTATTCGAATCAATTTTAATTTGAAATCCAAGATTCAAATAAATAAAGTGATAGAAAAAGGAAACAGTTCGATATCAGGAGTGGGAGTGGGTGAGAAAGAGAAGAGAAAGAAAGAGATAAAGGAAATAGAATAAGGAAAAGAAAGAAAGAGGAAATGAGAAAAAGAGAAAGACTAAAGGTAAAAGGAGAAAAAGAGTGAAAGCGGAAAAGAGAAAAAAAGAAAAAGGAAAGGAAGGAAATAGAGAAAGTGAAAAAGAAAGGATAGAAAAGAAAGTAATAGAAAAGAAAGAAATAGAAAAAAATGAGGAAAAAGAAAAAAGAAAGAAAGATTGAATGAGTCGTTTTTACGGCTTATCAACCCTCTTTAGTTTATTTAAAGCCAGAAAATATTTTAGATTGTAAGACTTTTTAGATAATAATGATTTAGTGATACAAGATTTACTAATTAACCCATAGCTGGAGGATAAGTGGTGGATTCATGGCTTTCCCAAATTAGAAAGAAAGAATGAAAATGAAAATGAAAACAGAAAAAGGAAGATATAGAAATTATGTTGGGAATAAATGAAAGACGCGAGAGAAAAGAGTGTAAAAATTGAGAAGGAAAGATCCCTGAAGAAAATTAATATTTGTCTGTCATAAAAGGCTTCAAAGATGAACACTCTCGTAAAGTCAAATCTCGCTAATAGCTAATAATCACCTGTTTGACTAAACTGTTGATTGAAATTACAGTTCTTTATTATGGAGAGGGAGGTGCTGAAAATTCATTGACCCTTTTGTTAAAATTTGATCAAATAACCAAACATAAGAAATTTTGGAGAATCACTTTTGGTCGGTCAGATTAACGTTTCACCCACTCCAGGTAGCCGCCTTGTGGATAAACAGAAGTTATGCACACTATGTGTACATAGACGATGCATCCACTTGTACACAAAAGGAGATAAGTATCGATGATTTTTTTCTGATTTTTTTTCTTTTTATAATGTTCTGCATGAATATATAAATATAAAATGTAATAGAAAGATATTAAGTGAAGGTATCGATAGTGTAGCGGTTATCAGCGCGGAAAGTTAATTCGGCATGATGAGTTCAATTCCTCCTCGGTTATGTTTTGTTCACTCCGTGATAATACCTCAAAAGAAGGCATGAATTCGCTTTTCTTCAGCTAAGGGTAAAATAGCAGAGTAAACTCGGCTCTCTTTCCTTAAATTGGAAACCCGTTTAGAAAGAAAAACTGTTATCAAGTCTATTGAAACAAAAAGAAATTTGGAAAAACAAGAATTATTAAAAAGTATTATTTGCTTATTTTTACTTCTGTTCATTTTAATGAAGAACTTTCTGATTTATTTGAAAAACTTCTGTTCAGTTCTTCAGACGTCCACCAGTGCTACATCCCAATCTGCATCAATGACAGACAATTCTCTTCTTCTTTTCATTACTTCTTTTTATTACTTCTTTTTATTCTATGAGGAGCAGTAATTGTAGAATCCTTTCTTCTTACCTCGTTGTCTATTTTTACCCTACCGCCCTCTTTCCTCCGACGTCCTTTTTATTCTATCGCCCTTTTTGCATTGTCGCCTTTTACAACGTCGTCTTTTTTTAATTCGTCGTCATTTTTATTTTCTCGCCTTTTTTTCCCGCCGTCCTTTTTACCTCGTTGTCCTTTATATTCCGAGGTACTTTTTACACCGTCCTCATTTTCTCTCTGTCGCCCCTTATACCTCGTTGTCCTCTTTACTCTATCGTCCTTTTTACTCCGTCGCCCACTTTACTCCTTCGCCCACTTCACATCGTCGCTATATTTACCCCGTCGTCTTCTTTACTCCGTTGCCATTTTTACTCCGTCTCCCTATTTACTCCGTCGCCCCGATATGAATCGTCAACTCGCCGGCATAGTCCCATAGGAGGACAATGCCTGAAGGCGTGCGAAGTCATTTCCTCTAAAACAAGGTCAGACCGTTCACCGACTGGAAATTCCGCCAAGCACCATATAAAGGCTTTGTCATTGAGATATGGCCTATTCCGAACCAGTCGTGAGGTAAGCTAAAACTCAGGATCGCTGAGGTTATCCGCCGCTGACGCTCAAGCCCAAAAGGAGCGAAACTTGACCGCCGACAATCCGAGCCGGCCGTGTAGTGGATCTTTCGCGACCCCCTTCACTAGTTCACAATAGAAGACTCTTCTAAGAGAAGAAAGATCACTGGATCGAGGAATGACCCTCAAGGCCGATCGAAACTCGAGGAGAAAAATCTATTGATCCCGGAGCGAAGACGCTCAGCCCGCGAGATGGGAGGAGTGATGGAAAGGAAAGGGAAGGAGTCCTTACACTCCCCACCATAATCGAGACTTCCGTCAACGCGCGGCGTAGGAAAGCCAGCCTCGAGGTGAGTTTGTGACTCTCCAAGAACTGGGACTGTATTCACAGCCACCCATGACACAGAAGTTGGGCACAGACCTCTCTGTCGGCGTGATGCTTGCGCCACACAAGAAAGAGGAGAGCAAGCGCTCGATATCCTTACGTTCCTTATAGAGACAAAGTACAGACAAGCGGTAAAGGACAAGAGGAAAAACGTAAGCGGCACACGCCTCAGCCATGCCCTTCAAGGACAACCTCCTTTGGCGCCAAGTCCCGACCGCCGCGCCAACATTTTCCTCTACTTCTGATCATTTTTTCTCCAACTGGAGGTCGGGTCCAAACCACACTCTGAGAATGCGAACAGGACCGTCCTTCCAACCAAACGGCTCCGGAAGATTGACCCACTTTTCAGTCATCTAACCTTAAACCGGAAAACTTGTTGCGGTTTATCTTGGTCCCCGTGACCTTTTCGTATCGTTCAAGCGCCTTCAGTACCACCTCAATGTCGCCGCGGAACAACACAAAAGTAGATACGTCATCGGCGTACGCAGAAACTCCGTCTCGAGTCCCACCAGGGACAGAGATTCCATGTAAGGCTGGACTGCACGCCCTTTCACCTAGCCAGCGAAGGAGAAGGGGTGACAGTGGACAACTCTGAAGAAGCGACCGAGACAGCGCAAAAGCTCGCGACCGCTTTCCGTTCACCTTTACCACAGCACGGGCGGAGCGATACCGGGAGAAGTTCTAATCCGGACAGTAGCCAGGTAACGATGGTTGACCCTATCAAATGCCTTGGACTGGGCCAAATTGATCAGCGCGGCTTGATCGTCGTCTTACACCCTCTAGGATCGTACGGATCAGATGCAACTTGCTCTGAATTGTTCGGCCCTTCACAGCACAAGTCTGCTCGTATCCCAACAGAATCTCGGTAACTGACGCTCTGTCAGTATCTTGGCCAAAATCTCTAAATCGTTAGCACAGTTATGAGCCTTTAATCATCTAAATCCCGCTCAACACCTTTGCCCTTTTTCAACAGCGTGATCAACGTGATCCGTTCGTGGAAGGATCACTGGCGGAACCAGTTGTTGAACACAATAGTCAAAATCGGGACAAAGATGTGCGACAGCCTCAAGTACAATTCATAGGGCTAACCATCAAGTCCCGGAGACTCGCTTTACCGACCTTCTTCATTGCTGCGTAGACCTCGCCCCCTTGATCTCCCCCTCACAGCTAGTAGCTTCAGTCGGCGAAAGCCAAGGAAAGTCAGCCAAATAACTGCGAAACTCTTCGTCACAGAGACCAGGCTTCTTGTTAAACCGGCTGTCTAAATGCCGCCGAAACGCCCCACAAGTATCGTCAGTCGACCTCAGAGTATGCACCTCTGGGGTCTTGACCTCAAGATTGTAGCGACCGGAACCTCGACGGATCTCTTAATTGCACAATTTTGCGCCCATGGTCACAACTTCGGAAGACATCTTGCTTAACTTATGCCTAATTACCTGACTCTGGTAGCGCTTGCTAGACAAATGCTGCAAGGGCCTTCCTAGCTAAGCCTATCTCTAGATCTCACCAGCTTCCAACCTGAAGAGCCTTCACTTTGTTAGCTTTATCTAGTGCGGACCGCTGGCTAAATTCTGTGGTGAAGAAACTAATCCTATCCTTAAGTTTTTCCCACCGCCTATTCCCAATAAGCGACCACACTAGTCCCTGCTTCACTACGGTAGTTAGATGTTCCTGGAAGTTCTGCCTGTCCAGTAGACAGATTGAACTTCCAGTATCCACCCATTCTAGGTTTATGGTCTAACCTCACCCGGGAACAGTTAAGTCTGTGATTCGAATAGCCTAACCAGTGGAATGTGGGACAATCGAGTAGATCTATGTCGACCCTTCTTTTCTTCTATCCAGATAGCTATCCACCTGGGTAAACAGCCACTTTAGTACCCACGTCCACATCTCTCCCTCTGGGTAATCGACCCGTTATCTAGCGACATGGCCAAACTCCCCGATCAGGTCAACCAAGCTACGATCGCTTGGTTCTCCCGCTAGCTCCCCGCCCCTGTCTAACTTGAGGTTCAGGACGGCATTCCATTCCCCCATTAAGCGCGTTTAATCCACCAGAAACGGCCCCAACTGCCGAAAAAAAAGATACACGCTCCTCCTGGTCGTTGGACGCATAAACCACAACGATCCGAAACGAACTACTTTTCACCGCAATATTGGCCACGATCATCCGCACCCCCTCCGGCATCGACATGGACAAGATCCACCCTAGCATCCAGACTACGCTTAATCAGCAAAGAAACACATCTGGCCAGTCGGTCCCCATACACTGAACAGACGACATAGTCGTTGGACAGCACACGTGTTTCAACGTTGCAAACATAGTGAGTTTCCTGGATCGCAGCGACATCCACACCAAATGACAAGAGATCACGAAGCAAGCGGGAAGCCTTACTCCCATCTCTCACGCTATTCGCATTCAGACTGGCTATCTTGATAGACATTCTTTAGGTCTGAAACGAGAAAAATACCCGTTAACCTATTCACATACCGGGCGGAAATCTGCGTGGGTAAGGACCCCGACGGATTGTCCAACTCTGACATCATCCGTCCATCTAATACAATACAGCCAAATTCCATAAGATATGTTAGTTTTACCACCCTATATAATGAGGGGTGGAGCAATAACGGGACCCTCTCTGAGCAGAATTTAGCAAGTTTTTTTTGAGTCGGGGTGAACCCAACTCAAATACACGAATTTCCGGGAGCATGTCTTTCGTTTCGAAAAGGTGGTGCCATACCTTTAGCTACCTCCCCCCACCCCTGTGTCCTTTACGCAAGTGATAACATCTGGGGCCTTTGGGAAATTGCAGGGGTCCTCTACCGATATTCTATCCGTCCACTGTGGCCATTTTAGATAAAGGGCCTAAAAGAGCTTCCTTGTGGTTGGAAATGTCCTTTTCTAGTTCCTTTCTGTCCACTTTACATATGGCATCCGGACCGGGAAAATATTTCTTCTTTTCACTGGCGGGATGGGGCATAATAAGTGGATGATTGAGAGGGAGTAAACATTGAACTGAGGGAAGAGGTGGAAAGATACGGGGACGGAGCTAGGTGAGGTGAAGAGGGAGAATCCTTGCTTTCGGCAAGACAACTACGTCTGAAATTTCTTTTGGCGAAGCAGGAACGGGTAGATTGTTTTCGTTCCACGTGCCATGCCTCTTCCGGATGTCTCAGTTATTTCCCCTTTAACTCGACTCTCCGAGTTTTTTGGTTCATCACTGCTGTGGTCTGGTATTGAACTCACAACTCTTTGATTCTAGTCACTGGATCTAAGCAACGTTTTTATCCACTGAGCCATGTGTCCTTTAGAAATCTACCCCGGTGGACGAAATAAAGGGTTCGGTTCCAAATTCCAGTCACCTGAAGAAGGCCGGAGCGTACAAATGCTGAAACGTTGTGAATATGGGAATGAAGATGAGGATAACAATCCGAATAATGTAAATAAACGGTAGATGTAATTGGATAAAAATACTGTTTGATTAAAAAACAGAGCTTCTACTCGAATATGAGTATCAATCAAAAATAATGTTTAAACAAAATAAATTAAAAATAAGAATATGTTGGATTTGATCCATTTCCTAAAAATAAAATCGTAAGTAAAACACTTTATAAAAAAATAAGAATGAAGATTCTTGTCGAATATTATTTACACCAGTCAGATCTCTTATATCGAAACCGAATTCTGTAACTGGACTGTAGTTGTAAAGAAAACAAAAAAAACTGTCAACTTACAGTAGCAATAAACGTCTGCAATAGATTTCTTCTGTCTCTTGACCGCAACACTTGTAGCCAAATCTCAGTTCAAACGATAGTCCGTTGTAACAGTCCAACAGGCAACGTAGAAACAAAAAAAATGGGGTCACAAATCAAACCATCACTTCTCAACCAACAAAAACGCGTATTCGTCCACCAAGCTCAGAAAAACAAATCTGTCCACAGAAGCGAAAAACAACGGCTTTTATTCACCGAGAGATCTTTCTGATTGGCCATGCCATTCAGGGGAGGGAAGAACATTATCATAGATTCTGCTCCTTGAAGTAGATTTTTGCTAACTACCTATTAGTAATTTTTCTTCGACAGATCGCACACAAAACACGAATGCTTTTTCGAGGTAGCTGATTATCTCCTTTACTACATGGACAAACATTTTATTAGCCTTTACTCTGTCTCTATGCTAAAAATGAATATTCGAGACATGAGAGTATATCAAATACTCCCTTTTGCTTAAAAATATCTTCTGGGTCTTATATGTTAAAGTAAGGTTTCTATTTTCACGTAAACTAATGTTTACACAGATAAAATAATCTAACCTAATATGTAAGTAGCCTAATTTCCTCATGTTGTCTTTAAATAGGTATGGTAAATATGACATCAAATAGGTCAATGCAACCATTATGCAAACAGTTCTGAGGTGAAGGTGGGTAATATAAAAATGTAATTTCTGTCTACGTAGAATACGTAAACTTAATCATTTTCGTCTTGACATCGAATTATTTTTGTAAGTGAGCAAATCACACGAGGAGCAGGTGATTGTCACCTAAAAATCGAATTTATTGTTATGGAAATTTTATTGAGGAAAATATCAGACTAAAAAAATGAGCGAAAAGCAAAAAAGAAAATGATAGTCATCGAAACACTACACTGTATATGACGATAATTCGCATTTTTTGTTCCCAGTAAATAATGATAGCTGAAGTCATAACATCGTTAAACCTACGAAGAGAATTCGGAATAATAAAACATTTCTTCGTTGTTCCACGATTTAGATCGAAAACATTTTTATGATTACGTATATTTTATTAATCGATTACTCACTTGATTTTTTTTTTATCTACACTTGTTTTGAGATTTTATTAGTTTCGAATTTTATTTTCTTTCTTGGGGGGAATTTTAGCTGATCTACTCTTTGTCTATTAAATTTGGCCTTAACCTTTCTTTCTTTCTTTATTTTATTTTATTTTCCTATACCTCATTTTCCTTATTTCTTTTATTTATTTATTTTATTCTACTTTTACCTCATTTTCTTTCTTTCTTTTTCTCTAGATTTCTTCTTCCTTTCTTTCTTTCTTTCTTTCTTTAGTAATATTGCATTTTATTTTTCATTCTTTTTCCGAATATCTCCTTACTGATTCTATCATTTCGTTTTTCTTAATATATTAACATTCCTTCTTTTATTTATCATAATCTCATCTTTCTTCCTTTCTTTCTTCCACGTTTTTTCTCCCCCTTCTCTTATTTAAAATTCTTCTTCGCGTGCTCTTTGTTTTCCTTTTCTCTTCTTCATCGTTTTCTTCTTCTTCTTCTTCTTCTTTCCTCCTTTCTTTCTTTCCTCCTTTCTTTCTTCTTTCTTTCGTTTCCCTTCTTTTTCGTTGTTTTCTCACAAATATATTTGTGTTGGTTCTTTTTTCCATCCATTTAGATTTTCTTTCTTGTTTTCTTTCGTTTCACCTTTCCACTTTTCTCATTTTTTTCTTTCATCTTCTTCTTGATTTTCTTTTCTCTTCCACTCTTTTTTCTTCTTCTTCTTCCTCCTATTCTGTCTTCACATCTTCCTGGGCTTCCGCTTAATGAAGCAATTCCAAAAGTTACAAAGTAAAAATGAACTAAACGAAACATCTCACCAGTTACCTAATGAAGGGCACGATTTCACATTGATTCCCCGCAACACACACTGCCAATAACCTTCATTTCCCAAAACTGTTTCACGCTTAGAACGAGGCACGCAACTCAACCACAAATTCAGCTAAGAATATGAGTTATTAGATGCATTGACAGGCAACACACACGAATATTCCATTAACTTTGCTCTCCGCAATAATACAGAACTCCGGGACTTCAAACACAAGCAAATGGCGCTTAAAAGTATTTCGATACGAAAAATGACACTCTTAGGCTGTTTTATGCGCCCCGCTTTGCCCTTTTCTGCTACCATCATGGTGGCTATTATTCGCAATTCCATCTTTGCTGACTCTATTTCTGTTACGTGAGTTTTGTCCAACGAAGATTAACGATATTACCTTTCTAGATTGAACTTTATGTTCTCCCATGGGATGTTCATCCGAAGAAGACAGGTAAGAATGGATTCTTTTACTTGATCTGCAGATGTCTAAAAAAAATTCTCAAGGAGCAGGCAAGAACAATTCTTTATTCTTATAGGTCCAATCTACCCTACCGGAGATACACAACTAGGGTTTCATATTATAGGAATAGTAATGTTAATGGTAATATTAGCTGTTTCCATATAAAGAAACATTCGACATTCATCGACCTAACAGCCTACTGCCAATTGAAATTTATAAAATCTTTCTCTTAAAACAATTTTTCCGGAAAATAGGTTTCTCGATTTCACTCTTATCTCTCTTTCAAATATTCATGTGGTTTCCTTCCTCATCTTTTGTTCGAAGTTGTGTGGAACGTCCACATCTATGTGCCGTGACCCTTCAGGAGGTTGAAGATCATGGCTCTCCACCATTTCCTGTCCTTTGTAGATGTTAATAAATCTTCTCTCTTTGTTATTTCTCCTAAACCTTGTTCCACCATCCATTTACTCAAGCTCATTCTTCTTCTATATGCCGTGACCCTTCAGGAGGTTGACGATCATGGCTCTCCACCATTTCCTGTCCTTTGTAGATCTTAATAAATCTTCTCTTTTTGTTTTTTCGCTTCAACGCTTTTCTGTCATCAATTTACACATTGTTTATTGAGAACTTTGTCAATTTCTTTTGTTGAGCATTTTGCAAATTACACATGACCATGGTCAATTACTCCACAAAGGCGAGAGATTCGTAACTTTCCCAAGTGTATTTGTGTATATGTGAATGCAGTGCGCTCGACTGGAATTCGAACTCGGCTCGTAGAGTTCGAATTCCACCATCATCTACAAGATTGCAGCCATCCTTAGCATTGTCAGCAAACAATGTGCTAAGAATAAAATTGATTTTAAAAAATTGTTGCTTTCAATTAATGAGGGAAATATTTTTGAAACCAGGTGCACATCTCCAATATGCTGTGCAAGAATTTAATTGCGGGAATCAACACCTGGTCTCAATTGCATTATCTTACCGTTAAGAGCAATAAACAGTTGGAAGAAGCCAGTAAAAATCGTGTAGATTATCCGAGAAATCAAAGATCAAAATAGTCAAAACATTAACTATAATTTTTTGAAAGGAAAACTAAAATATCGATCTATTAATGGACAGCAATAAGTTTGAATATCAAAATGCAGCTGCTACTGCTTAACGTCATGAAGACGTTGAGCCCACGTGAGACATCTTGTCCTTCCCATTCTCACGGTATTAGCAGGGAGTCGGTACATCCTTGACCGCCACTTCAGCTCTAATAGTTTATTTTCTCACCTGTGATGATTTCCTGCTTCCCATATAACTACAATCTTAAAAAATTTAAATGCAACGTCAATAGCCATCATCTGTCTTATTCAACCCTCTTTCTTTATTGATCATTCCTCAAATATCCCCAGTTTCTCTCTCACACATATACACACACACACACACACACATACTCATACACATACATATACATAATCATCCGAATCCCGTATAGACAAACTACAAACTAGAATTTTAAAACAATTACACACATGAATTGTAAATTAGAACAATAGTGAACAGTAGTGAGTTTGATCCTGACTAGGAACCCATACTTTCGGCTTTGTTGCACATCTGAGTTACGCTTAGAAAATCACCACGAACGCTGCGTGACTAGTCAAATGCATGTGAAGTGCGTTTAACCAACGGAAATGAAACAACATAACAATAAAAAATACTAGTAATTTTTGCCATAACTCATTCCCTGATGAAGCTTTAATGAAAGCGAAACATGTTGATTTATAAACGTTTCCCGTTTGTTCATTATCCTATCATATATATATATATATATATATATATATATATATATATATATATATGTGTGTGTGTGTGTGTGTATATATATATATTAATTATTAGTATATATATATATATATATATATATATATATATATATATATATACTAATAATAATAATATATACATTTTGGTCCTCACCATATATATATATATATATGCACGGATATCGGCTTGGATTGAGGAATCGGAGAGCCGAGTTCGAATTCCAGTCGAATCCATTACATTCACTTACGTGCTAATACCCTTGGGAAAGGTATGAATCCTATTCTTCTCCCTCCAGCTATGGGTAAAATAGCAGGACAGAGTGGGTTCTATAGCCTTGGATGGCAACTGGTCTAGGAGAAGGACAACTCTGAATTCAAAACCTTGTGGCATTCTGTCCACCAGGTCTCAGTATTCGTCCCTCCAAAAAGTGTGGATGGCCCTGCACGAGGCCTTCACCACTATAATCAAATCTCATGTGCCGGTGTCGGGCTGTCGGTTTTCTGGTAACTGATCTGCTTGACCCTCATACGTCGAATCTCGACGTGAGAGTCGATCATATATATATATATATATATATATATATATATATATATATGACAAAGTGGAAAATGTTTTCGTGTGACGCGTTTTCGGATTAAGTTGATGTTTACGTTCATGTGACTACACATGCACACGTAGAAAGTCTTTTGGAATTTAAAATTCATTTTTTATATGCGTTTTGGTTATATAATTTAGTCGATTTCACTTTTTCCTTTTAGTTATGTTTTGCATCACTTTTGTTATTAAATATTCCGCATGGCGATAACAAACGATCTGTGAAAACTGGGGAAACATTTTAAGAACCTGAACGCAAAGTTACTGTGAATAAACTAGCGATGAAAGCACTTTTTAAATATGCTCGTCTTTTTTCTCTTTTAATTAATGTAGCATTTTTAAATAAAAAATTTGGTCGGTTTCGTTACGGTGAGAAACTAATGCATTTAATGTGTTCTTTTGTAAAATGTCCCTTTTACGTTCATATAATCTTTTATTTAAATGTTTTATTTAAAGTTTCTCCGATGTATTCCTTGCGGCAATTATTACAGGTAATAGATTAAATTCCCAAGCAGCCAATCCATCACAACTACAACTGCAAAGAATTCATCTAAACTCAACATTAAATTTTGCAACTATGTCTACAACAATAAAAGATTTAATTAATACAAAACAAGATATACTAGAAAGAGATATTTACTAGAACATAAATGAGATTAGTTGCATTATATTCCCAAAACAAATATTTAAAAAAATTAATTTAAAATTAGAATTAATTAAAAATCAATTTAAAA
>OZ010586.1:12441559-12461559 GCA_963932145.1 Acanthosepion lycidas
CTAGGCATCGGTAAATCATTTCTGAAAAATCTTTGGACGTCCTTTATCCATACTCTAAACTTTGGAGATTTAATATATCACTAAACTTTAGCAATGTAAAATTTCAATAAACCATTATCGGCTTATGCCTAGATCACTTTGAAACACGAGTTCCCGCACGATCACCGAAGTTAAGCAACGTCGTGCATTATCAGTACCTAATGGAATTTTGCTGTCAGTTTTAGACTTTGGCTGCCCAGCACTCCCTTTCCAACCTCGAGAGAATTCAACAAAGCATACACGTCTTTGTGGGTGATGAATTTCTTCCATCCTAAAATCTCTTTCCCACAGACGAAACGTTGCTAGCCTCTCGCTGCTGTTTTTGCTACTTTCAGGGCAGAATTCAAGCGAATCATATTCCTTGGTTTCACCAGTCCAGACCTTCACAGCTCGGAGCTGCCTTATCACGCACACCGTGTTGACTCGTCTACATCTCTTTCATATTCCATTGGTAAGGAAGAAGTTCCACCCAGAAAGCTTTCTTCCCAGAACTGTTGCATTGTGGAACAGACTCGCGAGATGATGCCCCGCCACCCACTACAATCCTGACTTCTTCAAGTCTAGGGATCAACCGTTATCTATCCTATATATCCTCATAATCGGCACCACTTGCTCCCATCTTGTACGCCCGTACAACAACCTCATTTAACTTGAGTGGCTCATGAGCCTTTTATTGGGTAAATGATATTAAAAGAAAATATTTACAAGCACCAAACAGTAAAATATTTTCCCGCTAGTTAATAGCGACTTCTGCTTTCTCACTGCCTCTCTCCCCACCCCCAGGTGTCCATTGCAAACAAATACCTGGCGTGCTAATGGCGATTGCTCACTATTTCACTGATACCTTCATCTTCTGTCATCCCTCGAAACAAAAAGAAGCAGCCCATGGCAAAAATATGTGAATCTCCATGATAAAGTTGCTTGCATATACCTTCATTTTTTTTTCAATTTACCTTCGACTGTTGTATTTATATGAAAGTCTTGTGACTGCCATATCTCCATTTACTAAGTCTGGTACAAGGTCACCACTATGGCGCATTCTACGAGGACTGGACTTGCGGAGTTGCGATCTTTTTTCAAATAACTTAGATAAAACTTTATAAATTATCAGTAATTTTTAGACGAGTATTTCCATAACCCAAATTACTGTTGCCTTTTATTACAAAATTCCGACCGTCATTCTACAATCTTTTGTACGCAGCGCGAATCAGAAAAAAAATGATGCCTCTGATAAGACTCGAACTCGCGTCCTTTTCCTCCGAAAAAGACCTACGTTAACGCAACAGATGCCTTACTAGGTACGTCACACGGCCTAACAGATAATGCTTATATGGTTGCTCTTTCATTTCTTATTTACCTCGACCACCTAAAGCGTCATCATAATGTTCATGTTGCTGATATTCCGTAGAATGTCGGTCAGCGATATGTAATAGAAATAAAAAGCAGGAAATATTAATCGGAAAATTAATAAATTTAAGACTGTTTCATATGAAAGTCACCGATTCTGAGTAAGAAAAAAATCTTGTGTTTTCAAATACAGACAAACCTCTCATCAACAGACTATTAGGGGGGGGGGTCCGTTAAAGCCGATTGTCCGTAGATAGGAAGGGATTATTTTTGAATTATAAAACCACTATATAGTAAGTACCAGTAGTTATGATCATAATGTAAATACTATAAACATGTATATATGGCATAAATAAATATATCCTTAATATAGGTATATTAATCAAAATAATAAAAATAGATTTCTGACAGCTACTTTCTCACGCATGCGCTAATGTATCGTACTTTATATGCTGTACACCCATCTTTGTTTACAATTGAAAAGCCCGGTACCGCCGCCAAACGGTCACTTTGAGAACTAATACGACTCGTTCCGCTAAGCACTCAAATTTTGAAATACATCGCTGACGATTTGGAAGTTTTTTGGGTTTTCTTTTCCTGCAAATATTTTATTTGCCTGGAGATGTTGTCCGTTGCATCTGAAATCCGTTGATGGGTGATTCGTAGATGAGAGGTTGGTCTGTATATATGCTATAATATAAAACGCAATAGAACTTTACATGAGTACCTGTCACGTAACCTGATCTATTTGCTAATAAAACGTACCATTGTTATAGTAACAGGGGACACTGCTCATTGCGAATGAATGATCATACTACGGAATCACTTATTTTTATTTAAGGGGGATCAGGCTGCTAATATATTGGTTTTTTATTTCACTTGTTTCATTGTTAGCTTTCTTCAGGTGTTTTTACTTTTAAAGTTTCTAGAAGCCAAATACTTTCTTACACCCCACAACACATTTAACAACACAGGTAAAAATTCTAGATTACTCTTGCGGAAAATATGACCAGTATAAAAATAAAGTTACTAAAATACTGCTGTGTATACTCATACAGTACCAATAGACTATTTAGTAACCCTCTACCTTGAATGTCTCTTGGTCCTTGTATAGGGTGACCATTAGTAAAAAAAAAAAAATTAAAATCATTACTTTTTATCCAAATTTCTTGATATGGTTCAATTACCTTTTAACAACGAGTTTATCTCATCCTTCTCAAGTTCTTTTAAAGGTTAGAAAATCTTTAAAAAAATTAAATAATTGCCTTGTGAGTATTGAGATGTTTATCTTACACAATACCTGAAATGATAAGAGAAGTTGATTTAAAGTTTCATATCCTAAAAGTCTCAGTTTCGTTCCAATATTAGTCCTGGGTATGACGATAAACTACACCCGGCAGCAAGACGGAAGGAGATTGGAACTTTTGAAGAGCCTAGAATTACCTCTTACTTGCTGCTGTCCCCAGATCAACATTGACCGGGGTGGTCGCACCTGTTAGGGTCCCAGCTATGGGCAAATAATGAACTCCCCAAAACAAAAACAAAACACTACGAAAGTATAAAAATACATTTTCATATTAAAAAATTACCAACAATACGCACATACTAACAAACTGTAACGACTTCATCGAAATCCGTTTAAAATACTACCAAACAACCATGAAAGTACTAATCCATATAACATCCTACAATTTGTTAAATCAAACTGTATACCAAAATATAACTTCAACAAAACAACAACATAAAACACACATATCACCGCCTCTTGTAATCATGTCCACACATAGGCACAAAATCTGAGTATCATTTACCATGTATTCAGTTGTGAAAGCAAAATAACATATATTTTTCTTACTTTTATTATTACTATTATTATTATTTTACAAACTCCCAAGAAAATTTAATTTCGGCATTAAATGACCCACAAGGAATTGATATACCGTTAAAGAGACAAATCAATCAATCAATCGCTCCAATATCTTGTGAAGTACAGGATTCGATGACAGACCAATTCTATTGCATGAAAATACCGGAGTACACATTCAAATAACTAAATAACTTACTCAGTAGGAGATGCCTTTAATCGCTCTTGTGTCAATGATCAGGATATTAGCATATGGCTCAAATTTATATGACAGACTTGGTATCAGAATCAAATAGTTTTCTCTACTCCAAGATCAGTCAGTTATGTGCCATGCGTGGTACACGACTAGGCGATCATGTATCTTTCGATACATGATCGCCTAAGCGAGGCAGATTTTTTTCCCACAGTTGGTTGTCATTTCTTTCTGTGGTAAACCAGTTGCCATGCAAGGCTATAGATCCCGGTCTGTCCTGCTATTTACACAACGCTGGAGAGAGAAGAAGAGGATTCATACCTTTCTCAATGTTATTATCACGTAAGGGAATGTAATGGATTTGACTGGAATTCGAACTCGGCTCTCCGATTCCTCAATCCGAGCCGCTATCCTTTAGTAAATTACGCCTCGTCCTATTTACTTTTGTAAGAAATGTCCTGTTGTTGGTGCATTCCAAACACCAACTGCATTTTCGTTATCAGCAGCTGATCTTTCATCTGATCTAGCACTAGTTAGGGGGTGGGGAATCTAGATAGTTACATCCAATGCCTCAAAAAACAAGTTGCCGATCGAACTCCGTTAGTCTTGATAAATGGATATCCCATTGGGGAAGCTCCGTTCCTTGAGAGACTATTGGGTCTTAAACTCACACCTGAACTCAAGTGGAACTCGTGCACATGATACATCGCAGGAAAAATGGTCGTCTTCCTGTACCGCACCAGTAAGTACCTGTCACCGCATGCTATCGTCTACCTTTACAAGAGCCAGATTAGGACTAAAAATGGAGTAACTGTTATCATATTTGGTCGGGATTTGCCCAGTCATCACTCTCCACCATCGATAGGGTCCAAAAGCTTCTCCGAGTCCTTGTGGGAGACGAATTATTTTTCACTCTCCAACCTCTCTCTCTCTCTCCCTCACTCATTCACTCACTCACTCACACTCACACACACACACACACACACACACAATGGCAAACCTCTCACTGTTCTGTCGTTACTTCCATGGAAAGTGCTCGAACAAAGTAGATTACTTCGTTCCATAGGTTCTAACATTCACTGCCAGGATCCGACAGGTCACTCACATTGTAGCAAACCGCTCACATTCCCTCCGAGTTT
This sequence comes from Acanthosepion lycidas, assembly GCA_963932145.1. NCBI lineage: Eukaryota > Metazoa > Mollusca > Cephalopoda > Sepiida > Sepiidae > Acanthosepion > Acanthosepion lycidas. The sequence goes on from OZ010586.1 coordinate 12,446,142, forward strand.
CATTGGCGCGAAGTAATTTCCATTCGAACAATTTCTTCCCACGAACCACTGCCCTGCAGAACCAACTCCCAAGAGGATCTTTCCCCGATCACTACAATCTTATCCTCTTCAAGTCCAGAGTTAACCGTTACCGTCCTCTCCTATCCACATAAACTGCCTCTTAATATAACCCTCTACCACGAGTGGAACCCGGGCCATGTACAAGGTCATCCTTACTGTAAAAAAAAAGTACACACCAGGCCTATGTCAACCTTTTGGCCTAAGTTCAAACCAAGCCTATGTTGACTTTTTGTCCCAAGTACAGACCAGATCTATGTCAATCTTTTGGCTCAAGTACAAACCAGGACCATATCGTTCTTTTGTCCCAAGTACAAATCCAGGCTATGTCGACTTTTGGCCGAAATGCAAACCAGAAACTATGTCTACCTTTTGGCTCAAGTACAAATCGGACCTATGTTGACCTTTTGACTCAAGTATAAACCACACCCAAATCTGAAATGGACATTTTTTTCTGTCTCTACTTATCTAATAATTCCTATTGATATTTCCTAAAAGATTTCGACATTAAATTTTGACTTGTTAAAATGACGAACCTTACCCAGGCCTGTGTAAAAAAATTAATATTTATAAAAGAGTTATTGTATTTTATTAGCATGGATTCAATGGCCACAATATTTTATTTTCTTCACTTCTTTCGCCTGGCTTTAAAAATGTTTTATTCTAAGAGGGTTTTATTATTCACGAAATTTCTTTGAAACCCATCTCTGCAATTCTTGCTGTAAATATTCCATTATATATTTTAACCGTAATCTCTTAAAGTTTGAAAAGATGAATGTGTCGTGCAATCAAAGTCTGCAGGCATTTGACTTCTGAGGCGCAGGTATGGTTGCAGGTGGGGGCAAGGAACATCAACTGTAAGATCCGAAGAGAATACCTGCCCGTTACTTTCTTCGCCCACCTTGAGGTGTTGCATGAACAATTTGCCTTCGAAGTCGCTTGATACTTTGGATATATACTGATTGCAAACACATATTCAAATATTAAATTTGAATCCAAGCTATCGTGGTCGCGTAAGAGTGCAAGATGGCGTAAAGCTAGCAGACCAACATAAAAAAAACAGATGGTCTGAATTAAAATTTATACTGGAACTATTTGTATCATTTTCCGAAAGGCATGACCCAAAAATCTCCTACGTTCTATCCTACCCTCAGTATTGTTTTTTTAAAGCCAAAATGAGGAAGAAAGAAAAGATCGTTAACTACACGATACAATATATTTCGTTAAGGATTATCTCTTCACTGAAAGCAAAATCTGTTATATCCATTGCTAGTCTTGACAAAAGGAAACCAGTTATATGTCTATGTCTATATAGAATTGGGTAAACACTATATTTACTTAATACTTTACTTAAAATATTTTTGTCTCCTTCCTCCTCTTTAGATACAATTTCCATTTTAGCTTTAACTTTGCTTCCCATCCACTGGAATCGAGTTGAATATTTTAAAATCATGCAAAGAGCAGAAAATTTAAATTTTATCAATGCCGAAATTTCTGGAGAAAAGAATCTTTGATTACGTGGAAACAACTCTATTTTTTCATCTACCTGACTGAATCTACATATCTAACTTAGCCAAATAAACTCCAAATGTCATTTTCTTATTTAAAATTTAAACTTAGCTCGAAATTATTTGGTGCTGCTTTTTTCGTTCAATTTTGAATTATTCTAATTTTCTTTAACGTTCGAAATGTTAACCTTTTCTCATTGCTTTGTTAAATGTCCTCTAGTCGAGAAGATCGCTTGCAAAGATGATGGTGTAGCACTCAAATATGACAAATTCGAATGTCTTTTTTATCTAATAGTAGTTCGACACCTGACACTCTGCAGAAAGGAAGATGATCAAATGTCAAATTTAAAATACTACATCTATTTGGAAACATACATACAGTTTAAATAGAGAGAGAGTCATAAAAATGTCTTCAAAAGATTGCATATTTCATCTTAAACTCTTTTTCTAGTTAACCAAGATTTTTTGACAGACAGAAAGGAGAATTAATCCTAGTGACACAGATGACCATTAAAATTACATTCCAACTGTGTGGTAGGTTTGTACACACGCGCGCGCACACACACACACATACACGTATATATATATATATATATATATATATATATATATATATATATATATATATATTTAAACATATATTGTTAAATATAACAGACAATGAATGTCTATTATGTCTGATCATGAGCCGTTGTAAACTTCGTATGGTAGCTTTAATTTCGGGTGAAAATAAAGACAAAAATTGTCGACATTTGGATATTTTTCATTAAGCTTGACCTTGATCTAAGCTTTCGGCTCACTAAGGCCAACTTCAGAGTGGTTGTTAGACATTTAAACAAGGATATTCACCATCGAAGATAATATTTTGCTATGTTGACACAGAAGATTGCTATGCTACGATAACGGTCGCGGAATAGCAGACGCATGTCGTAAATTCATGATTCGGTTCTCTGACGTTGTACGACGTGAGAGATCGAAATATTAACAACAGAACCATATGTTTAGATGCATTGCAATGTGTTGTGACTAGTTTCAAAAGTAATTTTGTTGAGTGTGGGTTGCTTTTACATTTCAAATTAGTCAGAACAATTTACGACCTAGTTTTAATCCTTTCAAGTCCACAAATTAATTTCATGATGGCTGTAGAAAATTAATTAAGAATAATTCCCAAATTCTTTCAAATAATTTTTATTGTCTTAAGTACTTTTAATCTCATCTGAGACCATCTTCAGGGGTTGCATATCTATGAATGTGTTATGCGTTAACACCGTAAATTCAATATAATTATATAGATAAATTAATTCATGGACTTAAAGAGATTAAAACTAAAATAAGTAGACATAATACATCTAATATATATATATATATATGTGTGTGTGTGTGTCATTCGCAGACAATACTGTTTCGCTGCATCACAGATCCTCAGTGTGATTAGACAACCGAATGCCTCAAGCCCGGATATATATATATATATATATATAAAGTTAAAGTTCTCAGACTATATCTGTAAAAAAGACAAATTGAATAAAATAGGAATCAGAAAATAGTATTTAGTCCTTGCCGACGCGTTTCGCTATTCATCTTTATCAAGGCAATGGATGATAAACGAAATGTTGTGTAGTTTCATGAAATTCAAAAATTTTAAAAGACGCTCCGGTGTAAGCCCATTTATATATATATATATATATATATATATATATATATATATATATATATATAAAATAGGCAGGATATATTTTATATTACAAAGAGTTAATCATACCTATGATTAATAATTGCATGATTAACTCTTTGTAATATAAAACATATATATATATATGTGTGTGTGTATAATTTGAAGTTAATTTTCATTCCCTTCTTTCTCATTGCAGTTCGTGTCTAATTTTCCTCAGCGATGCCTTGAAACTTGTCCGGAGAAAAAACAAAATGTCGCACGTTCTGAACACAATGTTGGAAGGATATGATAAACGACTCCGCCCCGGATTTGGAGGTAGGACGCTTGAAATATATATATATATATATATATATATATATATATATATAATGTGTGACTGTGTGTAAGAATTCAGATATAAATAGAATATATCTGTAAAGAACATATCAATAACGACAAAAGGGAAACTTTTATTTAACAATAACATTTACTCACTTTCGTTTATTAGACAATAAATGGCATCACTTAGCGTTGTCTATAGTTTACCTTTCCTTACACAGTTAGTCTTAAGCGTATTAGAGTCTATATATATATAGTGTCCCAAAAAATTTGACATCATTTCGCATGGCAATAATTTTAACAATTCTTATTGAAATAATCTCAATTTTTCACAAAATGTATAGAAACAAATCAAAATTTTATATTTAATGGAAGAGGACAGAACGTGCTTATCTCAATGAGAATCTGCCAAAGAGATGGATAAGGCGTGGTGGAGATGAACACAGTTTTCTGATGAAATGGCCGCCGCGGTCACCGGACCTGTCTCCGTATGATTTCTTTTCATGGGGATATATCAAGGGACTGACCTATGTCCCACTCTTCTCGCTAGCATTGATCAACTCAAGCAGATAATCACTTCCACACTGGATAATGTTACCGGAGGCATGCTACAGCGTGTTTGGAAAGTGCATAACTACCGACTTGATGTGTGCCGTGTCACAGGCGGTGTGCATATTGAACACTTATGAAATCGGTCCCATAATTATGATGTTCAACACCCAAACTGTTAAATTTCATTGAGCTAGACTTAGTAGTTTTCAAGACAATTGCTTTTAAAATTGCTTTTTTAAAATGATGTCAAATTTTGGGGGACACCCTAACCTAATAGCATATATATATATATATATATATATATATATATATGGTAAAAAAAGATACGTATACGCACGTGCGGATATATTTTTTCTCAGCTGTTATAAAAAACAGTGGTTAATGTTATATAGTGATTTTCCAAGCGTAGCTTAGATGAGGCACAAGGCCGAAAAAATTGTGCACTCAGCGAAGATCGAACTCACTACTCGGTCGTAATTGCTCTAGCGAGGTGCTTCTACTCAATGTTATATAATGGATCTATTAAGTATACATTAGTGAATATACATAATATCCCACGTCGATAGCATGACTCGCGGTTTCATCTGGATATTCGGGTGCAGAATATACACATTTAAGAAACATATTTCGATTTACATTATATTTTTCGTCTCTGATGCTACCTGAATTTTACCAAACACAAAATAATTTCCATGCCTGAAGATGACTGAATGTGCAGTCGAAAGTACTTGCGTATTTAAGAAAACCTTGTACGGCTTAAAATTTTTAAAAAACAAGGTTCAAAACATTCATCGAGTGATTATTAAGTTAATGCATCTTTAAAAGTTTGTTAGCGAAGGGATTTCGCCATTTTATATCATTTAGTTTATTAATTTACTTTTTGTACGAATGATTCATTGAATATATATATATATATATATATATATATATATATATATATATATTAGGTTAGTGCAAAAATAATGACGTTTTTTCACGTATTTTTTAACGTCAAAAACGTCATTATTTTTGCACCAACCTAATATATATATATATATATATATATACTGACTTTAATCTATTTCACTGCCAATCGTGACAAGTTTGTGGTGGTCTGCAAGTGTACAGAAAAGTTGTACTTTTTCCTGTCAAAATCAATCTCTTGCAGTTAAATGAAATGACGTCATCTGTCCACGTGTCTTCCTGTTTTAATATCGTTCTGTTAATCCTCTTTCTCGGGCTCTTCATATCTATATATGTCTGTAAATACGCTTTTTCATACATCTAATCTAATTTACTCTCTCTCTCTCTCTCTCTCTCTCTCTCTCTCTCTCTCTCTCTCTCTCTCTCTCTCTCTCTCTCTACGCTTATGTCTCATAGTGACAAAACAAGGCATTAAAATGGATGACGGTGGGGTTAGGCTGTAGAAATATCGGATCGGTGTTTTATCAAAGTTACACAAGGGAAAAATACATTAATTGAAAATCTTTCAGTTAATGGACTAAGACTCAGCCATTTTCCGTCTATGACTAAATGAACATCCGTTCAATGTATTCCGCAGTGTTTGAGGTTCTGTTTTTTTAATACCACATTTCATAACAGTCTCGTCAAATCATACGAGATTAAGAGGTTTAAGCCCTTCTACCAGATGTGTGTTCGAACCACATAAATGTGAATCATTCCATCCAACCACTTATTTCCTTCAATATATATAAGTGTCTAAAAATTCAGATATAAATAAAATATACATAACGAATTGTTTCTGATATATATATATATATATATATATATATATATATATATATATATCCGATGCAGTGAGAACGGAAGTAATATATAAATTCCAACGTTCACAGCATTAATCCAAAAGAGGGCTCGATACAGATAGTACAGCGATAATTATTTATTTATTATAATTTTATCATATAGACAAAAACAGTTTACTCACTACAAAGATGCAACTTCGTTTCGGTGCATTTCAATTGCACCTCCATTGGTCAACTGAAATGCACCGAAACGAAGTTGCATCTTTGTAGTAAGTAAACTGATTTTTGTCTACATGATAAAATCATTATATATATATATATATATATATATATATATATATATATATATATATTTAACTGAAAAATAACGTCAGTAATTGTCACGTGTGGAAAATATTGTCATTATAACTGTGTTGATGTATTCAACCATTTTCTTTTGATTTTATGAATCTGTTATGTATATTTGTTTGTAAGAGCATTAATTTTGTTAAGAAAGGTGAAATAGGGAAAAAACCTGGGCGTAGATTAATATTTGGGTAGTTTACTATGGCGGCACTCAATATATTTGTTTCTCCATCTAAATAATCTTGAAATAGTCACAAACACTTCCAGAACCATTATGGATATACTAAGATCTTCAAACAATAATAGCACTAATATTTCTGAAGCAGGCATTTATAGAATAAATTGCCAAAACTGTTCCTCTCAATATATTGGAGAAACAAGTAGAAGTTTGAAAAAACGCATTTATGAGTGCGAAAGAGACCTCACAAAAAACAACTTAGCTAATGCACTAGTCATACATAGAAATAAATTCAACCATAATTTTTTATTTTAAAAATGCTACACTCATAAAAAAAGAAAATAACTCACTCAGAAGGAAAATTCTGGAGAGTGCCGCCATAGTAAACTACCCAAATATTAATCTACGCCCAGGTTTTTTTCCTATTTCACCTTTCTTAACAAAATTAATACTCTTACAAACAAATATACACAACAGATTCATAAAATGAAAAGAAAATGGTTGAATACATCAACACAGTTATAATGACAATATTCTCCACACGTGACAATGACTGACGTTATTTTTCAGTTAAAAATATGAAAATAGCGTTTCTCTACATTCCAGTTGCTAGGTACACACATACATATATATATATATATATATATATATATATATATTCTGAAAGTATATTCACTCACACCATGTGGTCATAAGTTTGACGCTTGTGTTCACGAGGAAAAACAGAACAAACAAATGCACATAATAACAATAAAAAAAACATGATAAATTGTATACTAGTTTCATACAATTTTATTTCGATATTTGTGTGTATTAGTGTCTGTGCTTTACATTACAATCGTGATAAGGTTCATGTTATAGAAGGGAGTAAGTCACACCGTGATATCACAAGTCCTATCACGGAGGGAAGTTATACACGTACTGTCATTCTGACAGTACTGGGCAAAGAGAGTGAATTCTTATTTCCGGCCAGAACCGTCCCTGTTGCACGCTGGGAGTAATTTTATTATTTTCGTTTTATTTATATAATTTATTTTAAACGAGGCTCAAATTTTATTTTTTTATTTATAATTTTCATAATTTTTATTATTTTATATTTTATTTTTATTTCTAATATTAACAATGTTCCCACTACATATATATATGTGTGTGTGTATGTATCACGAGATTATAAACATGAATTATTTATGTATTTTGAAAAATAAAAGAAAATGGTTAAATGAAAATCTTCTATTATTGAAAATAAATACATGTATTATTTATCAAATTAAAATAAAATAATAAGTAATAAGTACATTAATGAAATAGTAAATAAATAAATAGAAAGGAATAAAAAGTTAAAAATTAGCAGCAACATTTACTTTCGTTTATTATGTATTAAATTATATCACTTAGAAGCCACCATAGTTTATCTTCAACTTCCACAAAAGAATATTTCCTTAAGAATATTTTTTTTGAGAGTTCTTAAATTGAAAAATTTAAAAAACCTAACGATATTTTTTACTTCTCTTTACAAATACACGTTGCAAAATAAAATACTTGCACTTGATAAAGTCCAACATAGGATAAAATACTTTGGGAAAGAAAAATTTTCCTTGTATATATATATATATATATATATATATATATATATATATATATATATATAGGTCAAATTCCATGGGGAAGTAATCCAAGTGAATCCTATTAATATGAAATATTAAAACTGATCCACAAAAGAGAGCTCAATATATTTATTGTAGAGCATAGAAATGAATTACATAAAAATGAAACTCAATTGTACCCCATTTCTATGGCCATTTTGCTCCTCCTTGTTCTTTTGTTTTTTTTTGGGGGGGGGTTGTTTTTTGGAGGTTTTTTCAAACGTTTTAGTATTGACAAGCTCCAAGGAATTTATCCTGAGGAGCGAAATGGCCATAAAAATACAATTGACTTTCATTTTTATGTACTTTATATATACGTGTGTGTGTGTGTGTGTGTGTGTAAATATTCTCAGATAGAATGTACCTATAGAAGACGCCAAATGCATAAAAAAAGACGAGGAAAAACTATACTTATCCGACTCGTTTCGTCCTCTAAGGGACTTTAGCAAAGCAATGTAGCATTTATTATGCTGCACGTGTTTATATACACACAGGCGTGGATGTCATTGGTTTATCAAGGCTTATAAATTTGACAACGTTCATGAATATTCATCCGGTGATTGAAAGGTCAGTTAAAACATTTTGTGTAGGACACAAAGTGTAAAAACTAAAGTGAGCGAGTGACATTCAATAATATTTTTAAATGAATATTGTTTAGATTGTGATTAAATTGTGGTTGTATGAGATGGACGGTTGTGCTGTGCATCTCATAGGCTGAAGTGATGGAGGATAATAAATCCTACATTGCCTTGATAAAGTCCCTCAGAGGACGAAACGCGTCAGCTAAGTATAGTTTTTCATCTTGTCGCTTTTTATTCACGCACATATATATATATATATATATATATATATATATATATATATATATATATATGTGCGTGTGCGCTTTCATAAAAAGAGCTTTACTTTAACATGTTTCACTGATGATCCAGCTTCATCAGCTAAAGAATTTTATTTCACAAGAAGAAAATCTATATTAGCAAAGATAAAACGTGATTCTCTGTAGGCGTGTTAACGATTGAATTTTAATTGTTTTTTTGTTTGTTTGTTTTTTATAGAAATTAGATATTAATTTCAACTTATCTTTTAGTTCAATTTGTTTTTTTAAACGGTTTAGGCACCCCATATTGTTTCATTACAAATCCAAGCACTCATTTCTGGAACAAGTGACATATTGAAATACATTGTATTCAGTGTAACCGTTTGCCGGCGAAAGGCTTGCGATTATAATTTTGAACTGGAAAAAAATTATAAAAAGTAATAAATTTAATTTATTTAGACGAAAACGCATTGAAAATGCGGGAATCTTCAAGTCGCCTCCGCTTAGCATACGACTGATCTATTTGACGATATCTCGTTTTTCTTTTAAATGAACATGACTTTATTCTTTATGACTGCTTCATTTACATATAGAGAGGTGTGCGCGCGCGCGCGAAATCACTTCACAAGTAAAATTGCTTCAAAGAACGGGATAGGCGACCAAGACTGCAAATTCTATTAGAAAGAACTGTTATCTCTCACACAAAGGGAAAACAGGAATCCAAGTCTCATTAACAGTTATCGACGTTTTTTTTTTTGTTTTTTTTTTAGTGACACACGAGTATTATAGACGGAAAAAACAATTAATGATTTTATACCTTGGCAATCTACAAACTTAATTAATTATTGGATTTGCAATGGCAATAAATTGTCTACTATATACCTTGTCAGTTTTGACAGAAGAAGGCGAATGAGAACGATATATTTATATAATTATTTCTAAAAAGCATATCTACTTTATATATATGCACACACACACACATATGCACACACACACACACACACACACATATATGCACACACACACACACACACACACACATATATATATATATATATATATATATATATATATATATATATGTATGTATATCAGTAAACGAGATCCATTTTCGGAGCAGTTGAAATTGTTACATTTCCTTTAGTTTCTGATCGAATGGAACTGAATCGATTATTTTGAAATCATTCAAGGATTAAGGAAAATTCTATTAAATTCTAAATAAGTGCTGGGAAAAAATCTTTCATCACATTTCCACAAGAACTTCCGATTCCATGGAGGAAATCTTGAAAGGAGAGATTTATATTAGCGATGTCTTCCACGGCTAACTTTGTTCTTACTTTAATTCTCACTACTAGTCTTCATAGGAGTAATAGTAGTACGCAAGTATTTTCACTGTATTTGGTAATTGTTGTGGCAAACCCTCCTACAGTAGAATGAACTCTTCCTCCTCTCATAAATACTAACTGCAAGACTTCCAGAGGGGCAGTTCGTCCTGGCTAAGGCGTTAAACTACGTCCAGCAGCAAGGCCTATGATCAGGAGGTTTTGAGAAGCGAGGAACCACCAATTAATTGCTGATGTTCCCCTGACCCGGGGTGGTAGCACCTGTTAGGGTCCCAGCTATGGGCAAATAGTTGACTATTACCAACAATATTTTTTTTTAATTATTACCAGCAATACAATTCTGAAGGAAATATATTACCAGAAACAGATTTTTGACAAAACAAAATATTTCCAGCAATAAAAAATTTTTGTCAGCATTAACCCATTGACATTAATATGCCGTTAAACAAAATAAACCAAATCAATCTAAACCAAAGAATACATACTCTATTCATATGAATCTATCCTAAAAATGTCGTCGGCATTAAATAACCCATTCAGGTTGATATGCCGTAAAACAAAATAAACCAAACCAATCTAAACCAACGAATACATACTCTATTCATATGAATCTATCCTAAAAATGCTGTCGGCATTAAATAACCCATTGAGGTTGATATGCCGTAAAACAAAATAAACCAAACCAATCTAAACCAAAGAATACATATTCTATTCATATGAATCTATCCTAAAAATGTCGTCGGCATTAAATAACCCATTCAGGTTGATATGCCGTAAAACAAAATAAACCAAACTAAACCAAACCTGAGGGGTAGTATTGAACAACGGATTGTTAACCTACCGTTCGGACGTACATTTCTATCTGCTTATTACTAACACTCTTGCTTTGTATATCTCTGTTTTCAATACACTTGTTCTACCTCCCTTCGTCTTCCGTGTCTTTCTTTCTGGCCCCTAAACAGGCCACAACAGTAATCTTTTGCGTTCGGAATATTTCTGTGAGAAACAATTTAAACATCAATTGCAAGAAAACAGAATGCATGATTGTTAGCAAAAGGGTGACTCCAAAATGCAAATTACAAATTGGGGACGCCAAATCAAGCAAGTACAAAAATGTAAATATCTGTGAAGTGTTTTAACAGAATTGGGAAAGTGTGACACTGAAATCTGAAGGAGCGTTTGGGATAGCGAAAGATGCCTTCCAAAATTTAAGCAAAGTATTAAGAAAGGAAAATTTTTTTTAGAAACAAAAAAAAGAATACCGAATAATTACGTAATATCTGTCAGTGAATTCTAGACAATCTTCTCACAAATGAAGAAGAAACAGAGATATGGTTCTACATGAGAATGATGAGTATACCATAGATTGAACATGTGAGCAACGATACAGTTTTAGAGAAAATGGTAACAAAAATTACACTTAACATCAGAAAGAGACTTGAAGTTTCTAGGGCACATAATGAGGAAAGAAAGCTTGGAAAATTTGATACTCACAAGACAGACTGGAAGCAAGAGCGACAGAAAAAAGCAGCGCAAAACCTACTTATTTCCCCTGAACCTTATTCTGCTATCCATTTACTTCCGTAAATGAATGGCGGAATAAGATCCAGAAGACATAATTAAAAAACAAAATTTATTAAGAACTATAAAGGACAGGAAATTGTGGAGAGCCACGATCGCCAACGTTCTGGAGGGAAACGACATAAATAAGAAAACAGCGAAGTAAAGAAGGGAAATCTTGCGATTACAGAAGAACGAAAATTTCAATGAATGAAGGAACATACATATGTATATAGACAGACAGACAGACAGAGAGCCGAGTTCGAATTCCAGTCGAATCCATTATATTCACTTACCGGCTAATACCCTTGGGAAAGGTAGTAATCATCTTCTCCCTCCAGCTATGGGTAAATAGCAGGACAGACTGGGTTCTATAGCCTTGGATGGCAACTGGGCTAGAAGGACAACTCTGAATTCCAAACCTTCAGACTGCGGAGAGTTGTTTGGGGACTTTGTGGCATATAGTCCACAAGGTCTCTGTACTCGGTCCTTCAAAAAGTTTGGTTGGTTCTGCACAAATCCCTCATCACTATGATGAAAGCATAGATGCAGGCGTCTGGCTGTCGGTTCCTAGGAACTGAACTACTTGACCCTCATACGTCGAATACGACGGGAGAGTCCACCATATATATATATGTGTGTGTGTACAAATTCAGATATAACAAATAAAAAACAAAAGGATAACTCAACTTAGCCGACATCGTTCCGTCCTCTGATTGGCTTTATCAAGTCAAATGTAAAGATTTTATTATGCATCAAGTATCAATAAACAAAAGTAAAAATGTCGTTAGTTTTTCAGAATTTTTAAATTTAAGTATGTTCATGAATATACATCAGGTTAACTGGAAATCAATGATGGCGGATGCTAAGTGACTTAATCAAAGGAACAAAAGTGAGTAAATGTCATCATTGTTGCTGTTGATTTTTTTTATAATGTAATTATTTTTTATGTTATTTTAGTTTGAGGTTAATTTATGTATTATAGATTTTAAATAATAGGTTTTGAATTTAACCATTTTATTGAAATTTTTGAAAACTTTTTACAATCATGTATGTCGGCCTGGGAAAGGAGTATTTCTTTCATAAAAATCTGGGGCGCAGATTTATGTTTTGGTAAAATTCGATAGCGGCATTTTCAAGAATTTTTCATCTAAGTAAGTTACTTTCTCTTTTAATAAATGTGGCATTCTTTAGATCAAAGTTGTGGTTGAATTTATTTCTGTGTATCACTAATGCACTTGATAAATTCTTGTATTTTTGTGTTCATTCATGAGCTTTTTTTATTGTTGCAAAATAAAATCCTTATATTTATCTTGATAAAGTCCATCAGAGGACGTAACGCCTCGGCTAAGATAAGTTTTTCTAGATATACATATAGTGTATTTAGGCAGCAATCCATCATTTATACATATTTAATTAAACACAACAGACAAGCTTTTTTTCTTTTAATTTTCCTTGTGTTCGAACAAGTGTTTTCTTTTCTGGACACATAGTGTGTAGAAACTGTCTAAATATTCTATAATTGCGAGCGCTTTCAACTATACGTTTAGTCATTATCAAGGATAATTTTATTTTTGCTTTTTTAACTGGATGTATGGGTTGTGTGTATATTTCTACATTTATAGGGATGTTTTATTTTCCGAACAGTACATTGTGGCCGGTTTCGTAGTTAATATTATTGAGTGTTGGCTTTCTTTATTATTAAGGCTTTCATTATTTTAATATTTTTTTAACATGTGGATGAAGTTATTATGTTTGTATTTTCTACTAGTATCTTTCGGATGGAGTCTGATAGGTTAGTGTGTGTGTGTTTAAGTGGATTCTAATGGAGCTGTTGTCGGATAGGTGTAACGTAACGCGTCTGGATAGGCATGTAGTCGTGTAACCGATGTAATTATTTATAAATTCGGTTTGATCAGTAACACAACTCCTTAAAGGACATTTGAACTCATAAATAATGTTCATTTGTTGTAATTCTGATTTTACTGGTGTGTTGTTATTTTTGAGGATAAGGTTGACTGTCTTAATTTTTTCTGTAGTAGATTTGAATTTTGTTGTTGTTGTTCTGGCCAATTGGGTAGTGTATTTCATTATAATACTTCTAAGTGAAGATTCATCTTGTTTGTAGTTGATGTGCATTTGGCTTTTGTAGAAAACATTTGTTATTTTATATATATATATATATATATATATATATATATATATAAGTTATGAAGAACTTGGTAATCCGTATGGGTAATCCCAAAGAGGATGAAATCCTGAGAGCTCAATGTAAATCCAGAGCTAATATTTAAAAGAAAAACAGACAACTTTAAGGTACCATTATAATAATTTATTTCACCAGAGCACTTTTAAAGGACGCCGGATCATCAGATAGCACTTCCAATACATACATGTATAGTTAAGTAACAAAAATCTTGGTAATCCGTATGGATAATCTCAAGGAGGATTAAATCCTGAGAGCTCATACATAAATATTTAAGTTATATATATATATATATATATATATATATATATATATATATAAGAAGTATTTTTTTATTAATCAAACAGATTTTTATCATTTTAAACGTCATTTTTAGTGGATACTCGTACTATAGTAGACGATCCGTTTGTTTATTAAGCAGTATATTGATTAATATTCGTCTACGAATTTGTTTACGTTTGCATACGAAACAGAGCAGATATGATAATTTCGAAAGTCTCTGAGGATTAGAATTTCGTTTAAAAGCATTATCCAACCTTGGCTGAACGGCTGAATTCTTCATAACTCAGTCGTTTAGAGAACGTCGGATCTAATGACAGTTTCCTTTGCCCAGGGGACGAAGGTTCGAATTCTGCGTATTTTTCTATTATAAGATTTCCCGAATATTCAAGCCTGTCGACGAAAATAAATAAACCTAACGTTTTATGATTAAATTAAATATGAGTATCCACTAAAAATAAAGTTTAAAGTGTATACACACACACACGCACACACATATATATATATATGCTATTAGGTTAGGTCATAAATAATTTATATTTGTGGACATTAATCCTCAAAAACTTTGCAACTAGTTTAAAATACGGAAATTTCTTAACGTTATATTTTTATGAAGGAAGCGATTTCAGTGTCGGAGAACATACACATATATATATATATATATATATATATATATATATATATATATATATATATACATACATACATACATACACATATATATATATATGTATATATATATACATACATACATACTCTCTATCTATCTCTATCTCTCTCTCTCTCTCTATATATATATATATATATATATATATATATATATATATATATATATATATACTAATGTAGGATTGGTGTATACGGAATAAATTCCAATAACCAAAAAATACTAGTCTTTAAAGAGTGCTCAATACAGAGTAGAGCAAAAATAAATAATAAATTATATGAGAATTCAAAAAACTTGACAAGAACCTTGGTTATAATAATTAATGCCTAAACATTAAAGCATTATTATAATCTTAGTTCGTTGTCAAGTTTTTTGAATTCTCATATACTTGTATTTTGATTGATCATTGCAGCTTATGTAACAGCGTTTCCCTTAGCGAGGTTTCTTTGGTCGATTTGAACCTTTTAAAACCCTTTATTCTGCATTCAACGCCATCACTTGATAAGACACCAGAAGTGCTGA
>OZ010586.1:12464059-12479059 GCA_963932145.1 Acanthosepion lycidas
GGATAACATCATAAAATGGATACCAAAACAGAAGAAATAACCTGTTCTCAAGAACATTTCGAGTCATATTTCAACCCTGACTGCACTAAGCTGAAGATGCCTGGGAAAATAGAACCTACATCAGTATATATCCGAACATTACAAAGTATGTCTCCAAACATAAATAGTAACGAAGCTCGTCATAAAGATGTAAAAATAATTACAATAAATATAGAATAATAAAGCAAAACTTGACATTCAGATTGAACTTCCTCGAATTCAAAAGCAACTTTCACACTTTCCTGAAGTGGGTTTGGAATTAGAAGCGTGTCACAAAGCGGTGAGATATTTCGTGTATTAATCTATTATTGAAACACAAAGCAGTTCACAAGACCCTCACACGTACAAAAATAATTCAGTTGAATCCATTATGATGAAAGTATTAATAAATGTATTTATTGGGCTTTCACTTTTCTATGAAAGTCAACCAGAATCCAGTTTGGTTTTTGTTCTGGTAAAGGATTAGTATTGGTTATAAGCCAGCTATAATTTATCGGCTATTTTGTGCTAGGAAGAATAATGCTTTCCTGTACACCAAGTACTAATATTAGCATTAGTGTAGCCATTGATACACTAATACTGAATGTAAGTATGGAAAAACGCGATACATGCCCGTAATAAACAAAACATATAAATAAATAGAAATATAAGTTATACACAGGTTAAAATGGTTTCAACATATCCCAAAACAAATGATTGTTCACAGTTCAAATGACGAGAATGTTTGACAGAAAAACGAACAAAGAAATAAACATAGCAGCCTTATATTCTTTGACTGTCCTTAGCATGGTGAATCAAAATGACTTTTCATCCTACGTCAGGCTATGTACGTGTTGTCCATTTTCAAAGTGTGTGAGGATCCGCGGGGTTTAGGAACGTATTAACCGGTCCCAAAAACGGAAGTAAAAAAGGGAAGAAGAGTTCTCCTCTCTAAAGGGCCTGAACTCCCATACAATCAACATAAGGGAAAACAACTGTTGTTTCCCTACACGGTTTAATGATGATATGTATGTCATATGACTACATCAATAGAGACTTCCTCTTCTCGTTAATGAGAAACCGTCTTCCCTGGTTTGACTCCGCTGTTTGCCTCGATCAAATAGAGGAATTATATCGGTTCATTGTCTAGTGAAGATCTTAATGCCGAAATATTCCAAACTTTATCAGGAATATGGTCTGGAACCCCTTCTGTTTGTCTCAAGTTTCTTGATAAAAATCCAGAGATGGATATGCAATGTAATTGGCCCTGATCTGGCATCTCGTCTGGAGTCGCTCTTTCAAAGACGTACCTTCTCTGTCTTTTTTACAAATACTTTCATGGTAACTGCGCCGATGAACTGCTTTCGCTGGTTCCCAGACTTCATGAATTTAAACGTTCTACTAGGCTGGTATCTCGCTCTCACCCTTTCACTGTCGAAACTGTTAAATGTAGCCGTCTCTTCTCTTACTTCAGTAGCTTCATGTCTCGCACTTCTCGCCCGTGGAACTCCTTCCCTTTTTCCTGTTGCCCTGATAGCTATAATCTCCAACTATTCAAATGTAATGTCAATCGACGTCTCCAAATGCCCTGATCTATCTCCTATCCTTCTCTTCATTACTCCTATTTGCTCTGGCTCCAACTCTCTGTAACCCCTTGCATGCTAGGGGCTTCCCTCCTTGCTTGGGGTGAAAAAAAAACGAAAAAAGGAGGAAATGAGATCACCAATCTATTTAATCTTTTCCTATGCTATGCCCTGCACATATACAATCACAGATATGAAGAGATAGGCGTTGATCATTTAAGCATTCCATACTAGAGTTTGGTACGTTTCGACGTTGCCTATTTGGTGTGGCTGATTCGCCACCAGAAAAATAATTGATCAGTACAGCACTGCCGTTTAGGCGTCAGACTATTTCGACGTCACTGTCTTTGACCGGAGGCACCCCCACCAAAAAAAGGATAAAAGCATTGAAAACACCCAACATTCAATATGTCTTTTTATTCATTTAGGGAATTAAGGGTTAGGATTGGGGTTAGATATAAAAATGCCTCCAAGTACTCCTTTTCTTAAATATAAAAATGCCTCGAACTATTCTTTTTTTTAAATTGGACTATTCGAGCAAATTTGACTCTAACAACGATGTAGTAATCTGACGTCTAGTCGTCTCTATGCCGAAAAATTCCGAATCGGCCACGTCGAATCAACAACGCCAAATCGGCTACGCCGGAAAATCTCATTCCCTCCATACTACACCTCAGACTAATCTACTAATAGAAAACGTTCCTGCTTTCTCGCTCGGAACCAGTATACTATAAAAATCGAGGATGTGGGATTAGTAAAGATTAGTAAAGACTAAACATTTCAAATACCCTGATGGGAATCATATATAACACATTTAGTAAAGAAGATTAGAAAATTCAATGGGTTGCAGTAGGGGTAGTTTCGCCCCATACCACAAATTGCTACAAAACCAAAACAGTAAGTAAAATCTCGAATCTGATCTTAGATATCCTCGTCGAATCGAGAGTTCATATGCATGTCATCCATGGCGTCAAACTCGTTCAAAAAAAATCTAAACTGTCAGCTGTATATAACCGCTTTCTCAAATCAATGATTAAAAATGGCTTCCAGTGAATAAAGCTGGTAGGCCTCAGCGAGGACCATCCTTCTTCGAAGCGCGTCGACTGACGCTACAGAATCACAAAGAAAGGACTGTACCAAATAACAAACCGCTTGAGGACTGTTAACAACAAGAACAACTAAAACGGAAAACAAATGTAAATCGAAAAGAAAATAATAGCATAATCAAGATTTTGAAGTTGCACACTATTTCAAACAAAACGTTACAAAGGCAGACCCCATCAATATGGCAAGAGGGACCACGCTTACTGCACTTAAGAAAACTATATCCCTTAAAAATGATTTCATCCTGAGTAAGATGATAAACTACATCCAAAAGCAAGGCCTCTAATCAGAAGATTCTGTGGAGCGTAGAAGCACCTCTTATTTACTGGTGTTCCCAGGTCCAACCTAACGCAGGGTGGTTGCATCGGGTCCCAGATATATATTTATGAAAAAAAATTACCAGCAATATATTTTTTGGAAAAAAAAATATTACCAGCAATAAAAATCATTGAGGTTCATATGCCGTGAGACAAACCAAACTAAAAATGATTTAAATAAAAAAAATTCTATAAATTTCCATCAACAGTAGTACGGGCTACTTGGTCAAAGAATGTTAAATATTTCCTTATAAAGAAATGGCTTCAATTACTGTTAGCATTATAGATGAGAACAGATACTACATCTTGATCCTAACCTGATAACTATAGAAACAAAAAGTAGTTATCACACATACAGTATAAAGAAAAATATAACTCAAGTAACCAAATGTTTGCATATAAGGAAACAGGTAGTATTACCAGTGTCATTATCATACTTAATAACTGTCAATCCTCATTGGGTGCTCTTCACTTGTATCCTTGTGTCAGACTAAGATAAATTGATGAAATATCTATTTACACAGGTCGAATTTTCGCATTTGTCAAGACTCTCAAGAAAGCAATATTAATAATTCCTTACAATTTAATAAATTCATCATTAAAAATGGTGACAGGCCGTCATTTTTATGCCCGTTCTACAATATTTTACAAGGTTTAGTCTATGCCAAGCAGCCATCAAGGCTGACAAAGAGTGTATCTTCTTTTTGCTGTCGACATCTCTTGGTTGTCATGGTATTTATGGCAAAGTGGTTTATCCAAGTTCTTATTCACTCCATTCGATAACTATCTTCAAATGACAGCGGCGGGTTACTTTCCAATATATTTGGCGTTGTGAAGAACGCAGGATAAACTGGATTCAAGCCTTTCCGTGGGCTATTCGTACTAAATGAATATACTATAAGCAGGCTAGTTCAAAATTCGATTTACCGTCTCTGGGCCTATAACCATTACACTACATAACAATTCAATAATCGTTATGCAAAATATTACATTTGTATTAAAAATGCTTGATTTTCCCCACACCGACTGCAGGAGACGGTCCGGCATCCGGCGGAGGTTCCGGCTTTTCTGAGATTACTTTTTTCTTTTTGCTCTTTTACCTGGTCTTGATTCTGAAACCGAAGTTGCCAGGTAGATCCTGTCTCGTCTGTCTACATCTTGTGTTTTGCACTAAGTGTAGTTGTGTCCATAGAAGACGAGGGTCCTATACAAGGAGACCTTTTAACTTTTGGGTGCAGCCACAGTCTTGGCTGCTCAGTGACTTAGAATGTCTCCTATTAGGAGAACTAAGTCCCTCCAACCATTCCATCTCATGAATATAATGTATTGGAATACCATTAAGTATATAAAATATATACTTATAATATAAGTATATATTTTATATACTTAATGGTATTCCAATACATTATATTCAGACATGTATATTATTATTACTTGATTATCCATATCCTCTACGCCTCTTAAATTTTTCGGCTGGATGATGGTGGTCCTATCTCAAACTCTACCCTCAGCTTAGAGGCATAACGATTTGCTCTGTACCTGAGCTGTTTCAAGCAGCGCTGTCAACAGCACACTCCTAATAATGGCATGTACCTTCAAGAACGATTCCTGGAAGTCGTACTTACAGCGATACCCCCACCAGAGAAACAACTCCTCCTTCTGTTGGTGCATATATCCAACTTGCCCTGCCCTTTGTACCTCTTCATTTTCGCTTGCAACGCCTTTACGATTTTCAAGTCCCAAGATACCTCAATATCTATCAGCATCAATTTATGTATCCTATATAATATCAGGCTACATTATTATTATTTTAATAGTAGTACTAATAGTAGTTATTGTTGTTCGTGATTGGATTATAAAATGCCAGAGGAGTCGTAGTGTGTTGATTGCATTATGGGAACAGTTTTTCGGATGGCATACAAGTCAAAACCTAATCAGTATTGACTGGGTCACCGTAGAGAGGGAATATAACCTTGATAGACCCGAAACCCTTATTTATCTTCGGCTAAAAACATCACTGATCATGTGTGCCAAAGCATCAAACCGATGTATTTCACGAAATAATAATTATTATTATTTGTAGTAGTAGTAGTAGTAGCAGTACTACATGCTTTGTATCCTGTAGAGCTTGGCCCAAACCATGCTCTTTAGTTCCTGTATAAAATTGTCATTTAATTGATAACATTTTTCTTAGTATATGGGATGTTCCTAGTAGGGAAATCTTCTGGGCAACTTGTATGTTGATGTTACCTGGAACACTGTTAGTAAAATTGTTCATTCCTTTTCTCACGAGGCCCAGTGCTCCGATTACTAGCGGTACATTCTTCCTCTTTATTCCCACATCCTGTTAATCTCGATCTCCAGGTCCTTGTATTTAAAGAATTTCTCGAGAATGTATTTGAACAATTTCTTGATAATTTTCATGGAGGTGTTTCCCTCAAATAGTACTCCTATGTCAATAAGCTTGCACTTCCTGAATTATATCAGATCTGTTGGCTTTTATTTCCCTATCGGTTTGAATTGGCATGTCCCAGAGGATAGTTACGTCGTTATTTGGGGTAGCTGTTTCTGGTTGACACTCACACCATCTTACAGTGGTTTCGATTTTGTGCTTCTTGCATATCTTCCAGTGCAAATATCCCGCTACCTTGCTATGTCTGTGAGTATATTCATTTTTTGCTAGTTCCGGACATCCTGGGATAATATGACCGACAATTTCATCATATTTTCCGGAGATCCTGCATTTCAGGTTAGTTCTATCCTTGATTATTTGACAGTGATGAGTTCTGGTTGTGAGGCTTTGGTCCTGAGTTGCAATAATTCGGTCTTTTGTCTCAGCTTTCAACCCGGTGCTCTTCAATCACTGATGTGTTTTCTGTTGGTCCACATCTGCTTCTTTCGTTCTTTTTAGGTATTTGCTACGCAACGCATTGTCCTCCCATTTATTTTTTTTAATTTCAAGTTGTTTTGCTTTGTTTTTACTCCGTTTTTGTTAGTAGGCTTTCAGGTATATTGAACTGTTTCTTGAAGAGTGCAGCTTCTTTGTTGATGGAGTGGATTTGGTGTTTAACTATTTGTAGGAAGGGGTCATTGATTTTTTTTATGAGGTATGCTTCGAATGCGATTGTTGTAGTTTTTAGAGTTAGTTCAAGTTTGATTAAACTTCGGCCT
Organism: Acanthosepion lycidas; assembly: GCA_963932145.1. NCBI lineage: Eukaryota > Metazoa > Mollusca > Cephalopoda > Sepiida > Sepiidae > Acanthosepion > Acanthosepion lycidas. Next base: position 12,470,253 of record OZ010586.1, read on the forward strand.
CCTAAAGGTTTTGGTAAGTACAGCCTATTAACATCTGATTCCGGGTGGTGCACCCATATTTGGGTAAGCATTTTTCTGGCCTTGGCGCACAACCTTTTAATGTCATTCATCTCTCCTTTTAATAATGTTGAAGCTATATGTTACTATAGGTATAGCTAAGGTGCTGATAGCCTTCATTTTATTGACCCCATTAAGTTCCTTTTCTAGTATTAAATGCACACTCTTCTTCTTCTTCTTCTTCATCATATTATTATTATTATTATTATTATTATTATTATTATTATTATTAGTTTTAACCCGGAAAAAATTCCCGCTTTTCCTACTATTAAATTTGTGGTGAATCTTAATTCTTCAGGAAATGATTGAATAAGCACATGCTGAGTTCTATGACAATAAAATATCCGCAGAAATTTCCTATCGCATCGTTAAATATTTCACTTTAACAACTTTTACAATATCAATCATAAATATGACTGCTAGCTGTTATCTTAAGAAGTAAGGGGATACAAATGAAAAGATTTGAAATTACAAACTTTTTTCCAAATCACTGAATCAGACGTTAAACAATTCTATCTTTCCTTCTTTCTTTTATTGTTTCACTGAAACCAAGTAGCGATTAGAAACTGAATAATCCTTTATGTCTGAAGTATTAGCTGGAGACGTTAAACATTTCTATCTTTCTTTTTTCACTGAAACCAAGTAACAATTAGAAACTGAATAATCCGTTATTTCTGAAGTATTAGCAGGAGACGTTAAACATTTCTATCTTTCTTTTTTCATGAAACCAAGTAACAATTAGAAACTGAATAATCCGTTATTTCTGAAGTATTAGCAGGAGACGTTAAACATTTCTATCTTTCTTTTTTCATGAAACCAAGTAACAATTAGAAACTGAATAATCCGTTATTTCTGAAGTATTAGCAGGAGACGTTAAACATTTCTATCTTTCTTTTTTCACTGAAACCAAGTAACGTCTGAGATATGTCTTCCCTTTCCGCGTGATCAAAACGGAATATTTATTTTTGAGATGTTGGCAAGACGTAGCGGTTGGGCGAACTAATGAAAGGTAGATGTAGCACAATTATAATAGGATTATTATTATTTTAAATTTGTTATGTATTAATAAATTCAAATAATTCTCTGCACTTTTGTAAATTGCTGAAATAAAACGCTTTATCCTTCAGGATATTACTCAGAGCAATGTTGTTACTTGGCGGCGCCCATTTCCTTTCTAGATGACAGTTTATACTGGGTTACATAATACCAGTAGCAGTATGGATTAATCCTTGAACTTGAACTTGAACTAAGCTACTGGGAGAAGCGGATTTATGTCTCTCCCAAGGATATTACTGTGACGTGAACGTACAAATTGCACTGACCAAAATTTGAATTCAATTCGCCAATTTTATATTATCTCATCTCCGTTTAAATCCATTAGATAATGCATTTTTAAAAAATATTCCCAGATTTTATTCTATTTCTATTTTTGTATACTTTAAAAATTACTTAAAAACATTTCAGCTTTATATTTCAGATATCTTTATAATTCATAACATTCTTCATACACACACACGCACATACATACATACATATATATATATATGTGTGTGTGTGTGCGTTTATCATCTGTTTTCTGCACCTACTGACACTCAATATCCATTCACCAATATTTTCTATATTTAATGACAGTCAGCATTAATGGAAAAAATACTAGAGAATAAATTGAGTTTCTGGAACTTTCGATCACAAATTAATTTCCTCAACTAGAGTAATTTTTCCAATCTGTAAAGGACAAGGTCTCAACTTTTCATTCTATTTATAGATTTAAAATTATATATACAAAGTGTGTTTCATTAAGACGGATTTTATATAAGGGTGTTTCATTAAAACGGATCAAAGTCAGCAGTAAACAAATCAGTGTTATTGGTGAGAATTTATTTATTTCTCTATTGGAGCATGTTATTTAAGTCATGGCAATTATGTGTGAAAAATAATATCGCTCAAATATCTGCCAAATCTGGAGAAAAAAAATGAAAATAATCATTAAAAGCTTAAACTTAATTCACATTTAAAATCGGTCCAAGTTATCGGAACACCCTTTATAAAATTTTCCGATTTTAATGTGGGTACAATATGTGTATGTTAAAAGTGTAGTAGATATTCTGATCAAAGTCTGCGACCGTCTTCTATTAACATTCATCCTAGTGGATCATCTGTGTCTGAATTTTAAACGATAAGGCTAACTGTGGTGAAAAAATCCAGTGTAGGCATGTTTCTTATCATGTGCACATGATCTTTTTTTTCAATTGGAACCTTTTGAAGATGGTTGGATGGTAAGCCTTCAAATGACGGTGGATGTTCACTTTAGAGAATTACTGCACCTCATGGACGTCGCTGATTCTTCGATGTTGTAACCTCAAGGAATCTAAATAAAAGATTATATGAACACAAAAGAGAAAATTTTACAAAACAATACATTAAATGCATTAGTTGCTCACCGTAATGAGTCTGACCACAATTTTAACACAAAAACGCTACTCTGATCAAAGGAGAAAACGATACACAAAGACGATTTTTTAGAGAGTGCTTTCATCGCAAGGTTATCCACAGTAAATATGTGGCCTGACTCTTACGACATCTCACCGCTCCTAAAACATTTTCTATTATCACAGTGTGGAATATCTAATGTAAAAAAAAAATTAAATTAAAATTTAAAATTCCCAGCATCCCTCGTTCGTGCGCATGTGCAGTTGTACCAACGTAACAAATTTAATCCGATGACGTTCTAAGGGACAAAACGCATTACACGAAAATTTTTTCCCACTTTGTCATATATTTTTCCCCTCATATTATTCTTAGGATATAAAAAATTGTAGATTGTTATCTCATACATGTACAGGGTGCGACGGGTAAATTGTCGTCTAACTTACGCAAAAATTAAAATAACACTGACATCTCATCGTAACAGATATATTTACCAAAATTACACAAAATTATCTTGAAACACTAAAGAGTAAATTTATTCAATAAAATCAACACTGGTTTCAACCACGGCCTCCGGATGACTTCGGAATCTCCTGCAACTCTTTTGGGCGGTCTCCTTGTTTAAGTTGGTGAATGCTGCCATAATCCTTGCCTTCAATTCACCTTTAGTGTTACAAGGAGATTTGTTGATATCTCGCTCAATTGCGTCCACACATAATAATCAAGGGAGTTGCAGTCTGGGGAGTTAGATGGGGTGATGTGGTCGCAGAAATTGTCTGAAAGCCATGACTAGTTTCTCCCGTTTGTGTAGCATGGTGCAGAGACCTGGTTCCAGCAGCCACCCTCTTGACCCAAAGCAGCACTACCTCTTCAAGACACTTGCTGTAGTCCTACGTGTTGAGTCCGAGGCCCTCACCAACAAACCAAACAAATTCGAGAGTTCTTTTCTTCTTAGAATGATCGGAGAGAGTTATCTGAGCTACCATACCTTCGTAATCACCATTAGCCTCATCCAACTCTTTCCAAATTCTTTGCACTGTCCTCCTCAGATTGACAGCCAAACACACTAAAATGTTCGCATTGAAGCTTCCAGTGCGAATACTAAGCAGTAGAGTATGTCCTTTCCAAATTTCTGTCTGAGTGAAATGCTTCATGATGCTCTTTTTCTCACAGACGGTGTCCAACTGACCCTAATATACTGTGCAGTCGACAAAATCAAAAACAGACAACACTCATGCACGAATTTAAAGATAAAAAATGGCGGCAATTTACGCATCGCACCTTGTACATAGAATGATGCATCTAAACAGACAGGGATAGAGAGAGAGAGAGAGAGGGATGGAGAGAGGAAGAGAGAGAAATCTAAACAGACTGGGATAGATAGATAGATAGATAGATAGATAGATAGATAGATAGATAGATAGATAGATAATCGAAGGGTGCAGTAAAGTCCTCGTTGGAATCCATTTCCCAAAATCTGTATTCAAATTTTTGATCATCGGAATCATGATTTGAACATGTTGATTCGCTGCTCATCGTATATATATATATATATATATATATATATATATATATATATATATCATTTATTTGATTATATTTATTAAATATGAAATATTTTTCTGAATCCATTCATATGCATCCATGTTTATAATCCACAACTCGACCGCATACACAGCTATCAATTGCTTCTTCTTCTTCTTCTTCTTCTTCTTTTTCGTCTATTACTACTACTACTATTTCTTTTCTTCTTCTTTTTCCACTTCTTCTTATTATTCTTCTTTTCTATATTTCCCTCCATTACAGTCTGTTTATAAATATACTCCTACTTCAATAATTTTATAGTTATCTTTAATCGGTTTCATCGATGTAACGATGAAGCCAGCTGGGATGATGGAACGGTTTCAAGTGATGGTTTTCAGATCATTCTATCGTTCTCCTCCTCTCTAAGCATTAAACTTTTACTTATAAAATCTTTGATCTTTGTATAAATATCAAATGTTAGTGCTCTGCGTCCGTATATTGAATTTATTGTTAGTTTTCTATATTGAGGCTACACTATCTTCCAATCAAACTGATCGTTTTCTTATTTTGGTAGATTCATATAATAGACATTGAGACTAAAAATAATTTTAAAACAAAATTATATTACTATAAATTACACATTCCAGACCTTGACTATCATTTTTTTATTAATTTTATAAATTTTAATACACGGTTCAGGTTCCTATACAAAATAATTGTAAATTGATCCCCGCTACGGAAATCCAAAGAAAATATGTTCATACCATGTGATTTCTTAAAATATTTTTTTTTTTTAAATGTCGTAAATCTGGAGAGTTTAATCAATAGTAATATACGAAAAGATCACAAGGTAAGCGTCAAGCAACTCGAAATTAATGGTAAAAGATGTGCGGACTAATCTGAAGAACGCTGGAAAAGATGTACACATCTCAGAAAATTGTAGAACATTGTGCCGACATTGATTTCAAGGGCTGGGTTGTATGGAAGAAACCGGTACTGAAGAAAACACAAAAATAGGCTTGTTTAGAATTCACTAAAATGTTTTTCGATCATTCGAAGGATTACTGGAATCCAGTTATTTGGTCAGCAAAACAGAAATTTAACATTTAGGATATAACAAATAAAGTTAGGGTTAGAGGGAAAAAAACACAGAGCGCTCTAAGTATTGATTGAGAGTGTTGAATATTTACACAAAAGCCATTATAACAAAGTTTTGATAATTTGCAAGTGAAGGTATACAAGAAGTACTGTGTCCAGATATTTTTTTTCAAATATTTTCATATTCCTATAGATTAAGAACACCTAGTCAAAAATATTTTTAAAAATTATTAAATTTTATAAAATTTAATAGTGAGTTCAGTTTAATATGTAAATTCATTAAAATTGATACCCCGCTACGGAAATCAAAACAAAATTCTCATAAAAAGTGATTTCTTAAAATGTACAAAAAATAAATAATTTTACATTCTGGAGTGCTTAATCAATAATGATACGGGAAAAAAAAATCCAGATTACAAATTTCAAAATACGATCCCTAAATTTTTTACATAAATTTTAACCCATCCAGAAAAGAAATATCAGTGTATAGTGCAACGGGTTACAGAAAATGCATTTTTAACCTCTTTATAAAGTTTCCCAGTGTATAGTGCAGCGGGTCACAAAAAATGCATTTTAAGCTCTTCAAAAAATCACCTGTGTAAAGTATAACCGGTCAGAGAAAAGCCATTTTAACCTTTTCAAAGAAATTACCAGTGTATAATGCAGCGGGTCAAAGAAAAGGTATTTTTAACCTTTCAAAAAAGTATCTGTGTATAGTGCAACCGGTCAGAGAAAAGGCATTTTAACCTTTTCAAAGAAATTTCCTGGGTATAGTGCGACCCTTTATTTTTCGCGTAAAAAGTGATCATCAAATCTCGCCCCACACTCGAGTATATACGGTATTTTTTAGAAATTACATTTTATGAACATATTTTGCTTTGACTTCTTCAAGGAGTGGGGGTCTCAATTTACAATGAATTTGAAAACTGACCCCCGATGACATTTATAAATTTGATTTTTTTAATCACATTTGAGATTCCTTATTCTATAGGAATATGAACAAAAAATTAGAGAAAAAAATGATTATTTATGGTCGCAGGGCTTCTCTTACAACTACACCTTATTTATTTGTCTAATTATCAATACTTAATTATAATAGATTTTGTGTAAATATTCAACACTTTCAGCCAATACTTTTAGCGCTGTGTGTGTTTTTTTTGGGAGGGGGGTTACAACACTAACTTTGCTGGTTATGTTCGAAATGTTGAATTTTTGTTTTGCTGATCAAATAACGGGATTCCAGTAATCCTTTGAATGGCCCAAAAGATTTTGATATTCATGATCAGGAATTCTTCTGGTTGTAAAAGTCCAACATTAAATAATATTGTTTCTTATTTAGTATAAATTCGCATAGATAAGATTGACTAAAGCAAATTGATTGCATATATATGTTCAAGTCTGGAATTATTAATAAAAAATAGGAAAATAATCTAGGGCTGGAATAGTTTGGCAGATAACTACACACACACACACACACACACACACACACACACACACACACACACATATATATATATATATATATATATATATGAAAAATATTTGGAAAAAACAAACAAAAATCCTTAAATGCATAAACGAGATATTCACCTCGGAAATTTGAACAATGCTTTAGTTGTACACATAACTAAAGCAGATCATAATTTCGATTTTGATTCCGTGAAGATTTTAAAATATTTTCCTAATAAAAATCTTAGGAGGATTTATGAAGCAGGTATAATATCCATCTCACGCACGGTGAATACTAGACCTGGTTTCTTTAGTATTTCCCCTTTTTAGCGAGATTAATGCTCGACAAGCGTACATATAAATTTTAGATCATAATAGAATTCTTTTCATTTTTCGTTTTCATTGAAAATACTCAAATTTTAGGAATACGTTTTGAAAGCGTCGCCCATTTGATGACAACGTGACCATGCTTAAACGGAAAGCTGAAGGACGAGACCGGCAGTCCGGCCCTACGTGGAATTGCCGTTCCTGGAGGGTCTCGAGCCAGGGTTTCCGCGTACGCCGATGACGTATCTGCTTTCGTGTCGTCCCGCAACGACATTGAGGTGGTACAGAAGGCGCTTGATCGGTACAAGAAGGTGACAGGGGCCAAAATAAACCGCGACAAGTCGTCCGGCTTGCGGTTAGGTGCCTGGAAGGGGGTCGCTCTTCCGGGCCGCTTCGGTTGGACAGACGGTCCTGTCCGCATTCTTGGAGTGTGGTTTGGGCCTGACCTCCAGCTGGAGAAGAATTGGTCTGAAGTACGAGCAAAGGTCGATTCCGCCGGTCAGACTTGGAATCGACGGAGGTTGTCCGTGAAGGGCAGGGCGGAGGTGTGTGCTACATACATTTTCCCCCTGATTCTTTATCGATTGTCCGTACTTCCTCTCTGTAAGACTCACAAGAAGGCGCTCGAGCAATCGCTATCCTCCATTTTATGGAGGGGACGCGGGAATCGGGTCGACAGACGAGTCTGCACTAAACGTCCGTGTCATGGGGGGCTGGGAATGCCGCACCTGCCGAGTCACATCCGTGCCTCTAGGTTGGCTTTCCTACGCCGTGCATTGACTGGAGGAGATCCAATTCTGGAGGGGATTGTTAGGGACGCGTTCCCTGGCCTTACCATCAGTCCCCCCATCTCGCGGGTTGAGCGCGGTCGTAAACCCCGGGATCAATCGGTTTTCCTTCGCGAGTGTCGGTCGGCCTTGAGGGCCGTTCCCCGGTCCAGTGACCTTTCTCGGCCTAGGAAGGTCTTCTATCGTGAATTAGTGGAGAGGCCCGTGAAGGATCTCCTACGAGATACGCTCGGCTTGTCGGAGGAGGAGTATTGCTCCTACTGGTCTTGGGCGCCAGCGGCGGATTACCTCAGTAACCCTGAGTTTTCGCTTAGCTGGCGATTGGCTCGGAATCGGCTGCCTCTCAACAACAAGGCTTTCATATGGGGCTTGGCGGATTTGCCAGACTGTGAACGGTGTGGCCTTGGCTTAGAAGAAACGGCTGCGCACGCCTTCTACCATTGCCCCCAGGTCCGCCCCTTATGGGACCATGTCGGCGAGCTGACGGCTCGTCTCGCTCCCGAACAGCTTGTGTCCATTGATCGCGCATACGCGTGTGACAATGTGTCGCCCCCGTATTCCGGGATGAAACGGATGGTGTTTCTGACGCTGATGGCCACGGCTCGAATGGTGATTTGGACGACGCGAAAGGAGGAAGTCTTGCGAGTCAATCGTCTTTCTCATTCGGATCTGATTCGATTCTTTGAGCATCAGCTCAAGATGAAGATTAGATCGGATAGAAAACGATTGCATTCGACAGTCTTTAGCGAAAGGTGGGTAAAAGAAGCGAGCTTGCTTCGTGTGAACGGGGCTAGCCTTGATTTTCTCTTCTAGGTCAACCTTTTGCACATCGGGGTGGCTTCCTGTGGAACCCTCCCCTTGGTTAGGTTAGACAAGCTTCAGTGTACCTAGTTAATGTGAGTAAGTGTTGTTCCTGGCCTGCATCCCGGCCGTTCTTTGGTTATGATCCAAGTCGAGATTTCCATCCTCCCCAGTTTGTTTTGACCCCCGCCCCATTTTCATCTCGACTGGGTCAGTTTTATATTTTCCCATTCCAGCCTAATATTTTATACTTTTTCCCACTCCCTTAGCGAGAGCGTCTCTTGATTTTGTCCCCTGGGCAGAATACAGCGGCCTCTCTGTTTTATGGGTTGGACG
>OZ010586.1:12484059-12499059 GCA_963932145.1 Acanthosepion lycidas
CCAGATAGTTTGGCACTATTTGTTGCTATTAACATTCAAATATGGTTAATAGAGAAGAGCGTGAGTTAGTGAACACTCGGAAAAACCATTCTATCATTTCTTCCTCTTACTCCACAGATATTAAGGATGTGTGGGTGGTGTAATGGATAGCGGAATGAGATGTCGGAGTTCGAATTCCAGTCGGGTTAGTTACAATAACTTACGTGCAAATACCCTTGAGAAAACCTAGCTGTGGGTTAAATAGGAGTTGTGTCTGGAAAAATCATTATTCTTCTCTAAAAATTGTTTATGCAATATTCATCCGCAAAAAAAATATTCTTGTAGTCCAAAATGCGTTTCAACTCTAAATAACACACAACGGGTTGATAAATCGTAAAAAAACAATTATCAATCCTTCCCCGGTAATAAGAGTAAAATGCTTTCGTGTCTATTATCAACTTTGACAACAGTCGAGCAGTAAGGGGAAGAGTAATCATCCAGGAGGCATTTTCATGCCTACCAAAATTGGTCGATGTCATTTTCTGTACTAACATACTTAACAAAAAAGTAAATTAATCATTACTTAATGAAATTTGCAAATTTTTAACTCAGATATATTTAAGCAAATTTAATCAAAAACAAAGGGATTGTTAGTGGTCATGAATAAAGACAAGCATTACTGACATAATAAAATAAGACTATTATATGTAGAACAATGATTCCGAACATGTGACGCATGCCCCATCAGTGAGGAATGGTAATATTTTAGTGGGGCATGCGTAGAATGTGCACCCTACGGCTTACTATACCAACAGAATAAGGGGGCAATTCGAGAATGAGTTATTAACAGTTAACATTAATTTGTTACCATTTCCATCTTCATATTTAGCTGAATGTGGCTTTAGTGCTGTAAATGATTTGTTATTGAAGAAAAGAAATCGACTGGATATCACTAAACGAGAAGACTTGAGGCGTAAGCTGATTAAATTGATGCCTAATAGAAAATCCAACTGTAGGAGGCATGACGCCCAAGGATCTCACTAACAGTCATTTAAATGATCAAATTATATTATAGAATAAGCTTTCATTCAAATATTTTATATTTCTACCTTTCAGTTCTCTATTATATGTTTTGAAACTATAACTGTTTTTTTGTTTTTTAAATTTGTCTCTTTCATGAACGCCATGATCTTTGGAGGCTTGTTTAGAGACCAAGTTAATGACCTTTTAAGCTTCCTTCGCGTGAATTGCAGTAAAATTCACGCTCAAGCCCTCGGCCACGATGAATTGTGACTTCGTGCTACCACAGGTATCGACGGCCCCCAAGGGTTCCGTCTACTCAATTTCCCTCACAAGGCTTGGGTCAACCCGTGGTATGGTTTTCAGGCACTTTCAAAATTGCCGCAATCTGGGATCGACTCTTCCTGTCTGATAATATCAGTAAGTCTCCTTCTTGACAAATCGACCATAGTGAGATTCGAACCCGCGTCTCATGATCAGAAAGCGAACGTTGTAATCATTAAAATCTAATTAAATAACAAATCGTCATTGTCTAATATTTTTATTATACACACAGATGTTAGCCGTTTTTCCTTTCTCGTGTGAACAGCTAATAAAATCCTTCTAAGGAATAATCTATATTTTAAATTCAATGCGGAAATTTGAAATACGCTTTTACACATCAAATGAAGTTTGCCTTAATCAAGTAACAGAACAAAGTAATCAGGGTAATTATGTGATTTATCACAAAGATCACATCTTTCTGAAATCGTAACGAAGTCTAATCAAATAATAAATATGATTAAACGTTGCTTTAAGAATCTTAGTCCCAAAAGAGTAAAAACCATTCTACTGTGTTTATTCAACCAATACGCGAATATCGGGTTGTTATCAGGAGCCCAAACTAAAAAAAAAAACATATCGACTTAATTACAATTTGTCCAGAATAAGTGCTTCGGTCGAGCTACAGGCGAAATCAAGCTACCGTTTCTTCAGTCAAGACACCAGTTCACTGATATGTGCGAGGTGTATAAAATACTGAATGATTATTATAAAACGGAAGTGAACAATTTCTTCACCTTCTCAAATTGGAGAATGCGTGGTCACTCACGCAAATTGATGAAACAGCATTCGAAAACGGTTGCAAGATTCAACTTCCTTGCCCTGAGGGTGAGAGACAAGTGGAAATCTTTAACTAGGGATGATGGGATCGCACCAACGCTATTTTAAAGAAGAAACTGACGATCCTGCCCAAATATTTTGAAGGACTATCGACTAATTGTAATTCGAATTTAACCCGCTTGTTCCTGCATCGTCAATGGCCGAGTCAGGCAAATTGAAAGGAAAAACTATCTGTTAAAGGAAGTAAGCATGTAGAACAAAACACAGAAAAAGATGATTATATGGATCTCTATATATTTCAGATGATGTAAAAAAAAGCAGCAAAGTTACAAAGAAAAGTTTCGTAAGAACAGCTAATTCTGTAAAGAAATCCCTGAATTTCCGAACGTGTGGCGTATGCACACCAGTGGGGTATGGTGACATTTCGGTGGGGTATGGTAACATTTTGGTGGGGTATGGTAACATTTTGGTGGAGCATGCGTAGAATGTGCACCCTACGTCTTACTATACCAACAGAATAAGGGGGCAATTCGAGAATGAGTTATTAACAGTTATTAACATTAATTTGTTGTTACCATTTCCATCTTCATATTTAGCTGAATGGGGCGTTAGGGCTGAAAATGATTTATTATTAAAGAAAAGAAAATCAACTGGATATCACTAAACGAAACCAAAAACAAATATATTTTTATAGCTTCATCCTAAATTCTCTATATCTTTTGTTTTATACTTTATTTGGCATAATTGTTGTGAGGGATAGTATTTCTTTCCAAGTTTGGACTCGGCGGTCGGACGAAAGATATAAAAATGCTCCTACATCAAGAGGAGTAGCGAGAGGAGCAGTAGCAGCGGTAGCTTTTACTGAAAACATTTAGTCACTCACAACTAATCATTCTCTTCCCTAGTTTCTATTCTACATTATCTTTCCCTGTACCAAAAGGTAATAAACTTGTTATTAAGCCACTTCCGGTTTTCTATTGTTGTTTTTGATAACTCACTTACAACAATAAGTTTCTTTAATCTTTATTTACAAAAAGAAAAAGAAATCTATTCTGTTTCCATTTTTTTTAATAATTGTGCAGGGAAGTTTTATAATTACATAATAAATCTTTCAGAAAAAGCATCCCTGGTTGCAACCAAATCAGACGTAGGTGTAAATCTATTGATACTCTTCTGTTAGGCAAAGTCTTAAGCAATTCAACTATGGAAATTGCTGAGCAACCTAGGCACAAATCTACAGTCATATTAGTTGTGGTTTATTCCAGTTCCTCACCCCTTTAGTTTTATTGCAAAATCCAACAGATTGTTTTATTATCGACGAATTGCTACGGCAAGTTGGGAAAGACTGCAATGTTTTCCCCATGGTTTTAAATTCAGAGTGTCAACCAAAAAATGGGAGCCCAATCTATTCTTCTATTTAACCTATAACCAGGGAGAGAATAGGTCAAGTCAAACGTTACCCAAAGATATTTGCACGAAAGTGCACCCAACAAACTAGGCGGGAATTTGAACTCAAATTGCTGATTCCATTGTGAATAAAAGGATCATTATCTGTGACCAGATCTTTCAACATGCGATTTTTATCTATGGGGGTATATAAAAGAAAGACTGTTTGTTCCACCTCTGGCTGCTACTCTTGAAGATTCGAGACATCGAAATGTTAGGGCTGTGAATTTAAGATTCATGTTGAGTGCAGACAACTCGAATAACCTTTAAATAAATAAAATTTGAAGCATTTCAATAATGTATCGAATGTGTTTCTGTCTCTTAGCATTTGCTTTTATTATACTTTCGTGATCTGCTCTTTCTTTTTTAATATCCCCATATATATATATATATATATATATATATATATGAAAGGAGGAGGTTATAGTAGTTCCAACGAGAGAAAAGTGCGTATATTAAAAAGAAGAAAGAAACCGCAAACGTTTTTGGCTGTAATGTGGATTTTTTTTTTTTTTAAATATTATGTTTTATTTTCCATAATTTTGCTACATGTGTTTCCGGTCTCGCGACCATCATCAGGCAAAGGGTGGAGATTTCCACATATTATTAAAAATGATTAATTTTTTTCCCCCTTTATGTTTTTCGATGTTAAATATTCTCGATATGAGACATTCTCTTTTTTTGTGTTAGTGACCCAACGAAAAACCGTTATTACCTATCATCTATCTATTTATCTATCTCTCTCTCTCTCTCTCTCTCTCTCTATATATATATATATATATATATATATATATATATATATATATATTTACTTTCAAAGTCAGATCAGTCGAATCCGCTACCTGACCATTAATCTTATATATATATATATATATATATATACACAGACAAATGAGAGAAAGAACAGATGATGTAAAATTCTGCAGTTCGTAGTATTTACTTTTTTAAAAAGTGCTCAATGCAATGTAAAGCAATATATTATTATAATTATATTATAAGATATTAGGATAAAAACATATTGAAATCACTACACAATAGCTTTTGTGTTTCGGCTCTACGATATACCTCTTCAAGCGATGGGAAGTAACTCGGCTAAGGTTAACTTACCTTCGCCTGAAGAGGTAAAACGCAGTGCCGAAATACGAAAACTATTGTGTATCGATTTCAACATGTTTTTATCCTATCTCGTAATAAAATTATATATATATATACATATATGTGTGTGTGTGTATATATATATATATATATATATATATATATATATATATATATATATGGTCGCAATAATGTCAATATACATTAACTTATAATAAAAAGCAAAGGATTGAAGCTGATAGCTTGCAGTTCGAACAGTATTAGTAATTAATTTACGATTGTTTACCATAGGATTTTATTGTTAATAACCAGAATTCACCAGAACCATTTTAATAATAAATTTTTGAAATATTGATTAATTACTTTGTCTTAATTATTATTGTAAGTAACTGTAGATTGACTTTATTTTCACCCTATATAAACACATATATATATATATATATATATATATATATATATATATATATATATATATATTGAACAATAAAGATATTAAAAAAGTAAAATCTTCAGACACACTGGGTTATATATTAATGTTCCTTCGTCTTTTTTATTATTTCAGTTAGATTGCTCGACTAGTTTTGGCCAACATAGCCATCATCAGGAGAGAAATAATTTTCTGCTTGCTGGTAGCAGTGAACTACAGAAATAATAAATATATATATATATATATATATATATATATATATACAGAAAAAGTAAATATACATATTTATAATTATAAATTTGAGAATTAATTTATTCCCAAATTCACAATTCAAAAACGTTTCCAAAATAATTATGTCCTTAAATTCACATATCTACTCAATACTAATAATAAAATCCCCTTCCTTGACATATTGATAAACACAAATAATAACAAATTTACTATTTCGCCATACAACAAAACCTACAAGCATAAATTCATGTACACTTAACTACAAGAGCGAATGCCCATATTACTACAAAATAGCAATTATAAAGAATCTAATACATCGGGCAGAAACTAATTCATCCACAAAACAGATTTTTTACAGTGAACTAAAGAATATAAAACAGACACTTAGCTTTCCAAACTATATAGTTGATGAACAAATAAGATGCTTTCTTAGAAATCTCAATACTAAGAAAATTGTACATAATACTGCTTCTACTGATCTCAAACATATTAATCTCCTATACCGTAATCAAATGCATACTAATTATAAACAAGATGAAAATATACTAAAAAATTTAGTATATTTTAATATATCAACTACAGATCCTAGCAAAAAAATTAAATTAATCATATACTACACTAAATCTAGTATATACAACTTAATTCTTCGCAATAATTCTTCTCCCCCGGTTAGCGATTTGCAAAAACCAACATAGTTTATAAATTCAAGTGCCCTTTGGGAGAGTGTATCTCCAACGAATTAAGTAATATTTATGTTGGCCACACTTTCGCTTTCACGACGCTTGACACTACATTTGAATGAAAACTCTAACATTTTTAGGCATTTAAAACAACATGCCTGCCCGCATACACAGTTCCGTAAAATACTTGTCGAAAACACAATTATACTTCGACATGAAAACAATAGACAAAAACTAAAAATCCTTGAAGCATTATACATCAAACAGTTGAAACCCAACCTAAACAAAATCAATTATGGCATCTCTACAAATATTCTTAAATGTCTATAATTGGTAACAGAAGCCATTGGTTTATACCAACGGCTTTCGATTCATACTTCTACAATTCACTCTCGTGTGGTCATGTGTGACGTCATGAGATGCGGTGCGATTTTCGCTTCTAGCGTCTTATATGCACGTGTTTATCGTTGCTTAGAAATCTTCTATGTAAACATTGACAGACTATCATCACTGTCGTGTCCGTATATTGTTTAATATGTTGTAAATGACATCTTTGATAATGGCTTAAGTAAGCCGAAAGCTTAGATTGTATTAAAAAAATATGGATCACTACTGTGAATTTCTTTCTTCTTTCAACGATAATGTTATTAAACTTATCAGAATTTACGAAAAAAATTTCCATAAAATAAATAGACAACACTTGTCTATATTATTTAATGAAACGTATATATATATATATATATATATATATATATATATATTAGGTTGGTGCAAAAATAATTTCGTTTTTTCACATAGTAACATATGTTAGAAAACGAAATTATTTTTGCACCAACCTAATATATAATTATTAATTGGGGAATAAATTAATTCCAAAATTTATATATATATATATATATATATATATATATATATATGTTATTAAAATAGATAAAATGGCTAGAATTGAACGTTGTATTATAAATAAGAATGTCGGTGCACACGGTTATTATTTGTCACAGCCCCTGTTGAGCCGCTGAAGTTGGTGCTAATATAATGGCAACTGTGACCTTTTCGTGGAATAGATTACGGCATTGCTATTGGTTAATTAATTGTCCCTAAGATAACAAATTGGCTAGAGGCAAGGGAAAAATACGTCCACTAAAGATTGGCATTTCTCAATATCTTAAGACTTCACTGAAAAGAAAATCCTGTTTCATTCAGTTCCACCCGTACTTACGCTAAAAATATACAAAATCCCATGTCAACGTACCGTCAAACCAATGAAGAAATAAATCCTTCCAATTCTTTACAGAAAAAAAGTCCCCATCTGACAATCGAAGATAAAAAAAAAATCCCTCCAATGAGGAAAAGAGATTAAAGTTGGCTTAAAACAATTTGCGCGCGTAATGCAGGTGTTATAAGCGCGGAAATTCGTATTCTGTGCGAGTCTTTCCTTTCTGTACGTCTTGGGAAAAGTATGAATCAATCTGATTCTGCCTATTGGTTTAATCGCAGGGTAGACTGGGCTCTTTAGCATTAGTAAGGTAACCTCTCTATGGGAAGGAAAATTCTGAATTCAAAACCAACACTAAGAGGGATAGGCTGGATACATGTAGAGCCCCAACGACACTAATGGGTTACGTGATTTGCGATCAGAATTCCATTTAAAATAAAAACAAAATGTTTAACTCTTGAGATGAGAACAAATTTTCATATTTATCAGCCTTATTCTAACCCTCCAAAAATAGATATAATGACTGTATTCGTTGATTTTGTAACAAGAGATGCCCGACTATACTTTGCATTCTATATTCGCATTTTTTTTCTTTTTCTTTTTTTTTTGTTAGGAGTGATCACTGATGAAGACAACTACCAAAAATCTATTCTACGTTGGATTGGAGTAGAATTCTGTTGATATAAAATTCTTCAACTGCAAAAGCGTGAAAAAAAAATCAAGATCAAGATAGAGATATTGTCTTCTTTATATACAAATTCCCGTGGTTTAAATGCAGATTGAAAGTGGCTTCCCGGATTTTTTTTGAAAAAAAATGATTATTCAGATTCGATTCCTGTTCGGAGACATATTTTCTTCAGTAAGACATTCAATCTCTAGGCCGATAGACATTAATTACACCGATCAGAAAAAATCATGGATGTCTGCTCAAACATATGTACCCACTAAATATAACACACACACGCACACATAAACAAACACACACACACACATACATATATATATATATATATATATATATATATATATATATATATATATATCAATTTATAAAGAATTGATGGAAAGTTGAAAAGTGCCTTATAAACGCAAATATATCTCAGACGCTCGAAACATTCATATCTGCGCTGTTTCGTATCCTAATGTAATCAAAGTAATTAATAAAGATGTGATGGATTTTTATTAATAATAATATTTATTAATAATAATATTAATAAAATTAATAATAATATTTATTAATAAAGATGTGATGGATTTTGTA
Source organism: Acanthosepion lycidas (assembly GCA_963932145.1). Classification (NCBI taxonomy): domain Eukaryota; kingdom Metazoa; phylum Mollusca; class Cephalopoda; order Sepiida; family Sepiidae; genus Acanthosepion; species Acanthosepion lycidas. The sequence goes on from OZ010586.1 coordinate 12,492,516, forward strand.
TTTATTCAACTGACAGATTTTATTATCTAAACATAATTTTTAACGCATACCCATAATTGAGTAGATTCTCTGTTTATTTATTAAACACTATATTTATTTAAGTTATAAAACATTTCGGATTAATAAATAAAAATCCATTACTTTGTTTACGTCAGGATACGAAACTAGGTAGATATGAATGTTTTGAAAGCCTTAGAGTCTCAATTTTGCTTGAACATCGTCGCACTTCGTGGCCGACACGGTATAATGTACATCGGATCTAACGACAGTTTCTCCTGCCAAGGGTGACGTAGTTTCGATTTCTATTTTTCGTTTCTGCAAGTTTAGTTGGAGACTGACTGATGTTTAAGGTTTATTTTATTTTTTTACATTTTGAACCATTTTTCTCGTTTCCAGGGAGAATTTGAGCATAAATTGTCCCTTGTCTCCAGAGTGCTCTATATATAAAGATATGCCCGGGCGCACGTGTGCGTGTGTGTGTGTTTTAATCGGGTTGTGTCTATAGGTGTGCATTGTGGTCAGTGTGAATGGTGTTCAAGTATCACGCCTTGGCGCGATTTTGAAAATGGCTTTTGAAAGCTGAAAGCGGCCTGAAATCATTGGACAATTTATGTTCAATTTCTCTCCAGAATCAAGAAAAAATGGCCCGAACCGATTTAAACATTAGAACTACGCCCACAAGAAATGAATCTATTTAAGCAACAATAGAAGAAAAAAAATCTTATTTCGCTCATTGTCAACAGGAAGAAATAATCTGGTCGCAAAAATTTCGTGTAGAAACTTCGTTTTTTATAAATTTGTTCAAAATCAACAAACTCCCAAGTCTTCTCCATTTTTTAATATTTTTGTTGAAGGCATTAACTTCATTGTGTTTTTTCATTTCCACAAACTCTTTTCAATTACGCAAATGTCAAATGACGAAGATTTACTTGTAGGCAACTGTCCTAAAAACGACAGATCCGAGGCTGGCTCTAACCACATTACAAAATAAGTCTTCTCTTTTCCCGCACGTATAGTCAAAATGTTTCGAAATAATCGGCTTGACCGCTGAAATATGATAGACGGGCTAAACAAAGAGTGACAGGAGAAAAATAAGGGAACCCTATTTATTTATATAACCTTACTGAAACAAATTCATTTTACGCTGTGATATTCTCTTTCAACGATGAGTTTCAACAGAACCAAGAAAGTAATAACAACGCCCTTCTTCTCGACTCTCCTCTCTTAGAATACAGTTTTCAAATTTTATCTCTAAAAAAAATTTCCTTCCAAAGAATTTACTGACGAAATGGAATTTTTTTTTTTTTTTTTTACCGAACTTTAAGTTAAGGCTTCTCGTGTTTTTGACGGTTACAGGCGACATCTTAACTTAATTTGAAATCACCAAATATGTTTGATAGCGGTCGACGATTTGAAAAGTGCTCGTGGACATTTTGACAAAGTTTTTAGTGTACAAATGCTACAGGTGAAATGGCGAATGACTTGGGGTAGCGGCAGAAACTCTTTTCTTCTTTTTTCTTTCTTTTCTTTTTTTTTTTTTTTTTTTTTTTTTTTTGACGAAAAAAATTATATTTTTGTTCACTTTCAAACTACAATAATATAAAGTCGACTTTTTTTAATTTATTTAATTTTTGCTTTGTTTTAACTTTAGGTTGTTTCTACGAATGGTTTTGGCGGCAAAATCGGTTGACAACAGTAAAATATAAAAGTTCAAGAAATAAAGTGAGGAAGAAAAGAGGTTGCTAAATAAGTGGGGAGGGAAACAAAAACAAGAAAGAAGGAGAGAGGCAGGAGGGCAATAAGTAAGAAAGAAGGAGAAAGAAAAGAGGCAATAATAAATTATGAAAGGGATTAAAAATCGGAAAATAATGAAAAGAAAGTAAGAAAGCTAAAATGGTTTCTCGATTACAAAGACTATATAAGGTTTCAGCTTTAAAAATGCAAAAATTCAATGTATATATTTATATATATAACAGCTTTTGTTTGTTTACTCATTAACAGCTTGGTTCATGCTGGACAATTTTTCAAAATGGGGAATGTTTGTTTTTAACGTCTCTGAGATTGATTCTTCATTCCACGATTTTCAACACGAATGTGTTAGCGTGGCGACAATCCGAAATAATTTAAATCTTTATATTGATTAAAATTGATTTTAATTCACTTATTTTTTGCTGACAAAAATATCTATTAAACCAAAGAAATGAATTAACTGTTAATTGCCGACACAGTTTATTTTTTACCGTACAATATAGTTAAATTTTAAAAATTAGGTAATAACATTTCATATGGCCATAATTTATAAGTAAATAACGGACCACACTCTACGAATAATTATCTGATTTTGTTCATTCAGATTTAGTATTGCTATGTATTGCTGTCCAGTTGGTATTGTTAATATCTTAGATAGATGTTCCATATTTTTAATCTTATCTACCGGTTCCTTTAAGAAGCTTCCTGAATCCGAAAATTTAAAAAAGATTTTCGTCTGTTGAAATTAACTTTACGTCTGATTATCCTTCTACCCCTTCCTTCAGCGTCCTTTGAAATACTGAACATGTCGTCATATTTGTCTACAATCCTGATACATTTGTTACTTACTTGTTTTCCGCAATTTTCAATGATGATCTAAGTTGGGGTTTACCATGTCATGAAAAAAATAACTCCTCCACCTCCACCTTCTCAGCTTAATTTTCGATTTAGCGAAAATCTAACTTTTAATTGGTTGATCAAGACAAACCCACAAATCTATTTTTAATTCTGACCTTGTGTTTTCTCACCCCACTCCCTTTATTTTTCAGAAGAGGTAACACTTTATTTTGAAATTTTCTTAATCATTTATTCACCAGTTACTTACCATCGCCTGAAGAGTCAAAACATAGTGCCGAAACACGAAAGCCATTGTGTAGCGATTTCAACATGTTTTTTATTATTATTATTATAATCACTTATAATAAAAATAATATATTACTCTACTTTGTATTAAGCACTCTTTTTAAAAAATTAAATACTACGAACAGTGGAATTTTACTTCATCTGTTCTTTCTCCTATATATATATATATATATATATATATATATATATATATATATATATATATATATATATATATAATGTGCATGTTTCATTAAAAACGACAGACAAGGTACTACGGTTAAGCGTTTTATTTAATTTTTCTTGTGTTCGAACAAGAGCTTTCTTTTCTGGACAAAGGGTGTGTAGAAACTGTCCAAATATTTTATATTTCCGAGCGCTTTCGGCTATAACTTTAACCATTATCAAGGATGATTCGATTTTCAGCTTAATTAAGTGTGTGCGTTATGCGTATGTCTTAGTGTGTGATAGGGATGATTTTAATTTCCGAATACGGTTAGCACATTGTGGCTTTGTTCGTAGTTAATATTGTTAAGAGTTGGCCTTTTCTTTTTTATTATTAAAGCTTCCATTATTTAAATCTTTTTACAGGTGGATGCATTTAATATATTTGTGTTTTCTACTAGTATGTTTCTAATGGAGTCTGGTAAATTTGTGTGTGTGTGTGTTTAAATGGGTTCTAATGGAGCTGTGATCAAATAGGTGTAATGTAAGACGTCTGGATAAGCATGTAGATGTGTAACTGATGTAATATATATATATATTATGAAATGGACAAGTCCGACAATTATTTGAAGACATTTTTATGTTTATACATTCTTTTTATAGATACAAATATTTAAGTAAATGCTCTGTTTATAATAAACAGTATTAAACAACTTTTATCGGTCTGAATGTCCGAGAATTTTTCATAGAAAATATCCGTCCTTCGACAGGAATCGAACCTGTATCCTATACGGAGCCGTGCCTTTAACCGATTTGGCCACAGAGGAACGTTCGGTTAGCAAGGTCGAATTTACTGCCTTTAAACTTCAATCTTCCATGAATTTCTCAAGTACATTCATATCTGCACAAAGCAAATGTACACAAATGACGTCACACATTATGAAATGGATAAAGTCCTACAATTATTTTAAGACATTTTTATGTTTATACATTCTGTTTATAATAAACATAAAAATATTTTAAAATACTTTGTCCATTTCATTTTAGTGGAGAATCATATTTGAGTAGCGCTCCGTTTATATATTTATTTATTTTATTATTAAATCGAAAAGAATTCGAAACCTGCGACACACTAGTCAGGGGGGAACTGTCATTAGATCCGACGTGTTATAGGCCGCCTGAGCTTCGAAAAACATAGCTGATCAGTTAATGTTTAATATTGCATTTAAGTGAAATCCTTCTCGTCAAAATCCTTCCTCAAAATTTTCATATATGTTCAGTTTCGTAACCAAACGTAAATAAAGTCAATTTCGAAGAAGTAATTTTTTTATATATTAATCAATATATCTTATCACTTTAAACAATTTTTTTAGTGGGCCTCATATTTGAGTAGACACTCTGTTTATTTATTAAATTGTATATTTATGTAGTTACGTCTACAGGTCGGAATATTCGAGAAATTAAAAATTCATCACTTTTTTTTAGAAAAATGATCTGTTTATGTTTGGATACAAAACTGAACGGATATGAAAATATCGAGAGTCTCTGTGCTCTCATCCATTGTTTGGTCCCCGCAAACGTTCAGCAAACGTCTATGAACATTACCATGTGCAACGTTTTTCTCATGAAGGAATTCTGTGACGTACTACATTTTGGTAGGCACGTTCATAATAGATGCCACTTTAACAGATCACTGGTCCCTGTTAAAAAAAACAAAACAAAACAAAAATAATCTATCATTAGCGGGAAGGTTCATTTTCCACTGCTATATAACAAACATCCGCTCCTGATATTGAGAACAGCGATAATAAAATAAGAAACATTACTTTAGGGGCTGCGAGGTTTGGCTGTGTGTAGATAGATAGATAGATAGATAGAATAGGCTGAAATATATATATATATATATATATATATATACTCGGAGTTATATTTTCCTTTTTAAATTCGTAGACGATTACGATTACAATGTAATAAATTATGGAATATTAGTCTTTGAGCCTTTTATAGTATATTCTTGCTCTGTCTTGTATATTGAGTTCTACCTTAATTCTATACACCTGGATATATATATATATATATATATATATATATATATATATATATTGGCCACTAATAATATCAATAGATAGAAAGGAAGACAGAAAAGAATAGCCTTAGATAGATAGATAGATAGATAGATAGATAGATAGATAGATAGATAGATAGATAGATAGATATTCGAGAGAGAGAGGAAGAGATTTAAACAATATTTGGTATGATCCGATTAACAAAGGTAAACAGATATGCCTAAACAAAAATAAATATTTGAACACACTGAGAATGTAAGATTCCGTGTACATTTGACGGTTAGTTTGTGTGTGTGTGTGGTTACATTTATCATAGAAATAAAAAAAAAATGATCATTTGTCCATCCACAAATTTTATTTCTGTTATTTCCCAATATTCCGTAAAGAAAGTGGCATACATTTTGTTGATCTTCCTTTGAATTATTTGCCGTCCACTGACAAATTTTGCCAAACAGATGCAAAATGGCCGATCATAAAAGCGGTTGTGTACTTACAATGGCAGAATAATTGTGGGAAAAGTCATTTTCGTTCAATTTGGCTTCTGTTTGCATGTCTTGCCGCTGTTCATATATGATTCGCATTTCCTTCTTCTCTTATGAATGTGTGTTTTCCAAAAATATATTTTCACAATAAAAACGCCTTCAAATAGTTTTGGTAATTGTCCTTTACATTGCATCCTATAGACGAACTTTGTTTTTAATGATCATTTTATCTTTTTTCTTTTTCTTTACATTTCATTCTCTGACAGTATGGGTGTCTCCCTCCCACAATCAGAATAGAGGTCTCCCTGTCATCCTCAGAATAGAGATGTTTACCGTCTCTTTTCTCCTTTTTTTAAGCGACTCCCTTCTACGATTTAACTCTCACTATCTTTCTTCCTTTTAAACGTCTCTTTCTTGTTACGCTTTTTACAGTCTCTAATTCATCTTTAACTTTCTCTCTTCTGTTCGCTTCCCGTCTCTAATTCATTTTTAACTGTCTCCCTTCTACTATTTAACCGTGTCTTTCCTTCTTCGTTTTAAACGTCTCTCTCTTATGCTTTTACAGTCTCTAATTCATCTTTAATATTCTCTCTTTTATTGAAAATACTTTGGAAAACAAAAGAAATGTGTAAATAGGGTGCCTTACTTAATGAATTTAATAACAACATTACGAAAGTGATACGTGAATTTGAGAGGATTAAAATAAAAAGAAATAAACATAATATGTACAGGTTATATATATATATATATATATATATATATATATATATATATATATATTTCCCAGATAATTGTGCAGATAAGACAAATTGGTTTAAAAATGACAATTGGAAAAGAATCTTTGTTCTTGTTTCTTTCGCTTTCATTGCATGTCTTTGATATGCAAACACTAAGATTTTTGCAATTGTCATTTTTACACACACGTACACGCGAGAATACGCACACACACATATACACACA
>OZ010586.1:12501559-12591559 GCA_963932145.1 Acanthosepion lycidas
TCGAACAAGGACCAATAACTCCAGAAGTCTCTACTGCCACGGGAGTAAAAAAAAAAAATCCATCAGCAAGAGAAGAATATTTAACTAAAATAAAATTGTTTATAGTTACTTTGTTCAAACTTTTGTCAATAAATAAATTTCTCATGAAAAATTATTCTAAAATGCCTATAAAAAGAACAGTTTCACGCTTTTAATGCGCGCTTGATCATGATATTTCAACCTAAAAGAAAAAAAAATCATAACGGATAATTTTTTTCACATTCTAATGAACGCTGAAGCATAACTGTCAGCTGTTGCAATTAAAAGCAAAAAGAAAATTTCAATAATGAATAGTTACACATAGTTTTTGTTTTACCAGTTGCACTCCTGATGATGATCGCAAAAAGAGATGGAAAGTATTTGGGAAATAAAAATGACGTCACTGTTATAGGACATTTCTTGCATCATTTGATTGTAATACACGGAAAAATATCCGTGAATATGAACGGATTATGCTAAAAATAAGCAAATATAATATTTGTAATTCATTTAATCAGACAGTCATTCTATTGGCATTCATCAGGGTTGTGACCATCTGCTGAACCATAACAAGTTTAGTCACACACAAACAGAAGACTTGTACGTCATCAACTGAAAACAATTTCAACAAATACAACGCTCGAGAGCCACTCAAGATAGAGTGTTACTGAATGAACTGTATGATATGAGTTTTAGAAGGATTAGTAAAAAAAAAATGAAAATTATGAGGATAAGAAGAATAAATAATGATTGATCCTAGACTTGAAGAGGTTATCGTAGCGTTTAGGGAAGCATTCACACGGAGTGACGGGCGCTGTTTCAGAGCGTTGTCGTTCTTGGGGAAAAGCTGTCCAAGTAGAGCTTTCTTCTTATATTTGGAACACGAAAGAAACCCGCTTCATTCGCAAAAAACAATCTTCTCGCGCACAAACAATCAATACAACGGAAGCAGCACATAAAAAATTTCAATCGACAGCCGTAAACATGTTAAAACAGAAACGATCGAATTCAATTACATGCAACAAATGGATATCCATCGGCCAAACAGAATATATTTTGATATATTGAATATATCGATATGATGCAAATGATTACGCCCATATATGTTGCACAATATTTGAAAAATCTTAGTTTTTTTTTCTTTTTCGCTTATGCAATCACTAAAAACAGTGCGTCATTTCAAGGCCTCTGACAAACGTTACAAAAATGGATTCCACCTGAACTTTCAGAAATGATTATCGGTTAGTATCTGAACACGTGACATATACTTTTTAAACACCTGCTTTTCTATTCTTTAAACACATGCCTTTCTCTTCTTTAAACACTTATCTTTCTTTTCTTTAAACGCTTACCTTTAAACACCTGTTTTCCCTACTTTAAACACTTGTCTTTCTCTATTTATTTAACCATTTCTCTTCTTTAAACACCCGTCTTTCCCTTATTTAAACACCACTTGTTTTTCTCTTCTTTAAACACCTGTTTTCCCTACTTTAAACGCTTGTCTTTCTCTTTTTCGTTAAACTCCTGTCTTTCTCTTATTTAAACACTTGTCTTTCTCTACATTAAACACCGGTCTTCACTTTTTGCTCGACAAAAAAAGAGGGCATTTTAAGCAAAATGGTTGCCGGCGACGAAAGATGGATTTATTTTGTGAATCTGAAACAAAGGAAATCGTCATTAGATGCAGTTCAGACTTCAACATTTCATTCTAAACAGAATCCAGCATGAAAGGTTTTTCTTGATATTTGAATGGACATAGCGGAATTTCCTTATTGCGAACTGTAAATGGTAATGGTAATGTTAACCATTTCCTTATAAGGAAACATTCGAAATTCATTGACCGAGCAGCCGGTGAAACTTTTAGTCGAAATTTATCAAATCTTTCTATTTAAACACTTTTTCAAGAAAATAGATTTGTTAAGTCCAATAACTGTTATCACTCTTTCTAACATCGATCGGGGTTTCCTCCCTAACATTTTGTTTGAAGTAGTGGAATATCAACATCTTGATTATGTCACTATTTTCTCTTCGGGTTATATGTGCTATCTATTTCAGTTGTTGTTACTATTGTTGAAAGTCCTCAAAAGGTTTCTACTATTTGGTAACGTTCTTTATGATTGTGTAGCACCAGTCCATGAGATTTAATGAAGATTCTCCTCGTAAAACTCTTCACTCGCTCGGAGCGATCTTTAATTATTGATCTGAGAAAGTGGCTGTATACAGATAAATGTTTAGATACCTCTGAACGAGCTTGATGCTATATATGACATCCGCATGAAAGTCTAAATCTGATGAGGCTATTTAGGAAGATGACTCAAGTTTTTAGGTTAATGTTTTGCTTTTGTAGGAATCTTTGCTGTAGATATGAAAAATTCTTACTACAACGAACAACTGACTCGTTTGAATGTCACGTTGGGACAAAAATTATCAATTTATCAGCTAAGAATTTAGCCGGTAGTTTTGCTGCATGAGAATTCGCATCACCATGTTACAAATACAACACAGCAAATGACCATGAATTTGTGGTGAGTTGTTCTGCCACGAGGCCGTATTCTTCAAACCTAGTACCTTTTAAATTACCATGTCGCTCCAAACAAGAAATCTCTTTCTTTGATCAGCGATCCAAACAAAATGAAGATAAAGAAAGATTCCTGGAATAATTTAATGAATTTCAATAATGTTTTAAATGTAATGAATTTTAGTAATGTTTTAAATTTAACGAATTTCGGTAATGTCATAAATTTAATGAATTTCAGTAATGTTCAGCAAATAGAAGTCGCAAGAAACGCCCAAGGTAGAAGATTGCTGAATGAGGTGTTCCTCAGGACTCAAAACAACATCATGCCTAAGCGGGGACTCAGGCACCGAGACAACCTTGCTCGATTATTGTGAGGACCAATATTGTGTGTTATAAAGTCTGATCGTGGCTGAGCTGATATCTCCTACATCCATTATAACATCTCCTACACCCAATGGTCAATGAAATAATTCTTTTGAAAATTTTCTAATTATTTTCTACTTTTGTCCCTCTACTGTCATTATCTACTGAGTTATTTTTTAACAAAATTTCTACCGCCCTTAAAAATATGTTTACATATTTTGATAGGTGCCATTGAATTACACTATTATTATTATTATTATTATTGTTATTATTGTTATTATTATTATTATTATTAAATAAATATTTTATTTACATTAATAAATATTTCTTTTTTTGTTTACAGGACCACCCATTACTGTGCACGGACATATTTTGGTTAGATCAATGGGGCCAATTTCTGAGAGAGACATGGTAAGGAGGAATTGACGTTAATGAATATTTCATAAGGAAATACGAGGTGTGGTCAAAAGTATCGGGTCTGGTGCTATACAAAAAAAAAACTACAACATATATGAATTCGATATTTAATCACGTTCGAAGTAGTCTCCTTCTGAAGTCACACACTTTATCCAGTGTCATTTCCATTGATAGAAGCATTACTGGAACTCTTGTTTTGGTCCTCGTCGCATTCTTTTGGATTGCCTCAATGGGCCTGATCTGGGGAATATGATGGTTGTCGAAACTGCAACACAAACCATGGTTATTGATGGAAACTCTGTGGCGTGGTGAGACGACCACACTCTACACACTTTCCTTCCAAGCACTGCTATAAACAAAGGACGTTAGAGCATAGTGTGCATGCGCAACAGTGTCTAAAGTCAATCTGTGCCAAGCGGCTTCATTCTGCGTCATTTAGCTCCGTTGCTATAGCAACAGTTCCGATAATTTCTTATCAGGCTTCGTATATTTCATTCGTTGTCATTGACAAAAGATACAGCAGCCAGTGTTTTGTAGGTCAATGTAGAAATGAAAAAAACATTAATTAAACACTTTTATACAGATAAAAATAACAAAGGCTGTAATAAATAAAAAGATTGTTCTCATCTTGCTTGCTGTAAATATTATAAACAGTTTCAATCGTGTATGCTATCGCCTTCGTCAGGGGTCCATTATTTTCAATGGACACTTTCGCTGCAAGAGGTTATTTTTTATTTGCTGATACTTTTTCTATCCCGCCTTGGAAAATTTTTTTGTTCGTTTCTAAACTAGAATATATATATATATATATATATATATATATATATATATATAAGCACACACGCGCTCACATACGCACATGCACATACACACATATACATAAGGTAAAAGGTATATATAAAAGACTCATACACTAATATTCCATGGTTATAATTTATTACATGAAAATCGTAATCACGATGCAACTCATCAGACCTACAATTTCAAAAAGAAATCGGAAAATATAACTCCGGGTATAAAAACAAAATTTTAGTGAGAGTGTATATTGACCACTAATATTAATTTATTTATATAAATATATATATATATATATATATATATATATATATATATATATATATATATATATATATGAAACTTTCTCAGTTGAATATATCCATAATGATTTGGAAGTGTTTCTGACTATTTTAAGATTATATCTGTGTGTATGTCTTTGTTTTCCATGTCGACAAATATGAACATTTCACAGCTGAGCATATCCATAAAAACATACACACATATATAATCTTAAAATAGTCACAAGCACTTCCAAAACCATTATGGATATACTCAGCTGAGAAATTTTCATATTTGTCGACATGGAAAACAAAAACATACACACAGATATATATATATATATATATATTAATCGTTTTACCCCAAACTAGCCAATAATGCCACTAGAATGCAGTACTTTACAGAGAGTTAAAGAGAATGAGAAGACTTTAGTGGGATTGATTAAGGAAAGGCCACAAATGAAAGGGTTCATGAAGACAGATATAACAGTAGACACTGAGCGGCAATAGATTGTTGTATGCTTGAACAGAATGCACAAGGCCTGAAAATTGCGCTCAAGCCTGAAACAGACTATATGTGTATGTGTTTGGGTGCGTAAATAAATATATATATATATATATATATATATATATAAATAAATATATATATAGATATAGATAATATTAGTGGTAAATATACACATACATATGCAAAATATATAAATATATATACATAGATGCATACATATACGTATATATTTTTTGAATAAAAAATTCCAAGAGGATAGAATCCAGGTAGAACTCAATGTCCATGACAGAGTAAGGATATAATAAAAAGGCTTAAACACTAATATTCCATGGTCATAATTTATTCCATTGGAATCGTAATCACAATCCAATTTGTACGTCTGATGAATTGGATCGTATTTACGATTCCAATGGAATAAATTATGACCATGGAATATTAGTGTTTAAGCCTTTTTATTATATATATATATATATATATATATATATATATATATATATTATTTATTTACACACACACATACACATTTATATAGTTACAAACACACACACACACACACACACGCATATATATATAAATGAAAGATAACTTTTGACATTGCATTTAACTTTTTGAAGAACAAAATTGATTGGGAAGGACCCGGAAGAGAATTCCGCGAAGTGCAATAGAAGAAAATGTTGGCATAGAACTTACGGTTGCATCTTGCCAATTCGACTATAAAATGATGAGACATTGCCGCCAATCTAGTACTGCGCTTAAATTCAAAAAGTCTTGGTACCCTAGCGGAAAGTTCATCAAAACAATTACCCTGAAAATATTTATAGAAAAGGCAAAGAGAAGCTACGTTACGGCGGTGGGAAAATGATTGAAGCCGGGATGCCAGGTCAGGACCGATAACATCGCAGATTTCTTTTTGATTTTATCAAAAATCTCTACATATATCTCAGGAACACTAGACCATACGTGGCAGCAATATTCAAAACAAAGATGAGTGGTAGACTTATAAGTAAGAAACTAAGTATCTAAAATTGTCTAACACTATGCCATGAACCAACTTTCTCATCTGCAGATTTAGCAAGTGATTCAATATACACTTTCCGTGGAGAAGTTTAGTCAGAGAAGCTGCAATAAGTTATTTTCCTGGAGATTTGCATCGGCCATGCTGAATGAAGATAAAAGTGTTCTCTGAGACGATTTAAAAAAAAAACAAAGCAGTTTCGTTTTGGAAGCGTTAAAATTAACAAGCCACTCCTTGCCCCATTTAATAACAGATTTTACGTCCATTTTTTTTTTTTTTTTTTTTTTTAGATCAGCTGCCAATTTGACCTTTTCGAACAGATCAAACTTACTATTAAAACAAGAGTAACTAGTTGTGTCTTCAGCATAGATTATGCTGGCAACTATATACCGAGTTGAGACATCAGGAAAGTCATAAAAAAACATAGGTCCAAGGATAGAACCCTGGAGAACACCTTCATTAAACCAGAATAATCTAGAAGAGTGGCTATGTGAAGAAGACCAGTATGTCAAACCCTGTAAAACGCTTTCGAGATGTCCAAAGTAAGAGCCTGAGCTTCACCATTCTTATCTAAAGCTTTAGATTCTTTCAGAAATAATCGTTAACACATCAGCAGTTGACCTAGAGAAGAGAAAACCATATTAATTATCTGAAAAATGACCCTTCGGAGTAAGATACTTCAGCAGTCACAGTTAATTAGAACTTCTCGTACATTACCAACAACAAGCAGAAGACTGATATAAGGATCAGACAATATTTAAAAAGAACAGGAGTCAGTTCAGTAGAACATTTCTTAAGGATGATTGCAAGGATACCATCAAGTCCAGATGCTTTGTGGGCATCCAGATTAGAGATGATAGCAGAAAGCATGCACAGAGTTATATTCATATCACTCAATAGATTAATTTGTTTTGTTTTGCGGCGTATCATCCTCAATGGGTTATTTAATGCCGAAAAATTTTTCATTTCTAGTAATATTTTTTTACATGTATTGCTGGTAATATTTTTTCTTTCAAAAATCTATTGCAGGTAATATTTTTTCAAAACTGTATTGCTGATATTATTTTTCTTTCCAAAGATGTATTGTTTATCTTTCTTTTTTTTCTTTTTTTTCTTTTTTTGAAAAATGTATTCCTAGTAATATTTTTTTCAAAAATGAATTACTGGTATTACTTTTTTAATGTACTGCTGGTAATAATGTCTTGCTGGTAATAATTTATCTTTCAAAAATTTATTGCTGATAATAATCTTTTTACAAATCATTTCTGGTATTAAATCCCATTTTTACACTTTCATAGTGTTTTGATCTAAGTTTGGGGGTTAACTATTTGCCCATAATTGAGACCCTAACAGGTGCTGCCACCCCGGGTCAGGTGTGGATCTGCGAACAACAACAATTAAGAAGTGGTTCCACAAAACGTGATCAGATGCCTTGCTGTCGGATATAGTTTATCATCATACCCAGGACGGAAACGTTTTCGGGGGACGAGTTTCATCATTTAGGATTTCGTCAGATTAAAGTGAGGTTTACGTTCATGCAACTGCACATGCGCACGAAGGAGAGGAAACGCTGATAATTTTATTTTATTTTTTATTTTTTTTAGATATATATTTTGGGAATCTATTCGAGTCGATTTTACGACTACAATCGAAACTTTCTGCCGGATGTAGTTTATCGTCTTACCCAGGACGGTCACTTAATAGAGGATTCCTGTGGGCTATAGCGACTGAACAAACCGATATGAACCAAGTAGAAGATTGTGGTTTTACCTGATATTTTGAATGCCGGCTTTAACCCAAGAAGAAATCTCTGTGGCACTCTTCTCAACAGGAATGTTAAGAATATCAATCCATCTGGGTCTCGAAGATGGTCACAAAATGAATTCTAATCAGTATGAAGACTTGTCAATATGAGGTTCCTATCTAATAGACAACACAAAAGAAATATCAATGGATACTATAACCTGATCTGAATTGCCAAAAGGACAGAGTTGGGATGCTCTACAAGAGCTAGGAGACGAAGTAAGGAACAAATCAAGAAGAATGTTGATCAGATTTAGTAGCTTTATCTGATATATATATATATATATATATATATATATATATATATATATATATGCTAGCATCTCAAGTTGAGTGAAGAGAGGAGGAATACTGTCAAGTCCACATGCTTTGTGGAGATCCAGTTTCGAAATGATAACAGAAATCACGGACGAAGTTATATGCATATCACTCAATAGAGACTCAGTTCTGAATGGAAAGTCAAGCAAAGATACACAAGATGAGTCAAGATTAGAATTTGAAGAGACTTTACGAGTAAAACATCCTTCTTTATCTGCAGTATATGCTAACACCTCAAAATGAGTGAAGAGAAGAGAGATAGAAAACTTACACTTAGACTGATCTGAATTGCCAAAAGGACAGAGTTGTGATGCTCTACAAGAGCTAGGAGACGAAGTAAGGAACAAATCAAGAAGCATGTTGATTAGATTTAGTAGCTTTTTCTGATATATATATATATATATATATATATATATATATATATATATGCTAGCATCTCAAGTTGAGTGAAGAGAAGAGGAATAGAATACTTACTCTTATTTAATACACTATTACAGAGCTTCCAGTAGTCATGTGGACCAAACTTGTTAGAGGTTATAATGTGCCTCATTCTATCAGCAATCAAAAGAATTAGTCTCTTTGAGGACACGTTTCCAATTATTTCGAGCAGACACAAATATGCGTCTATTGCGGTCAGAATTATCAAGCTGGTATACTCGGAAAAATTGATTCCTAGCGGCTGAACCAAAGAGAAGAATGCGGTTTCACCTGATATTTACAATAAGGTACAAAAGTATTAATGTCGGCTTTAACCCAAGAAGAAACCTCTGTGATACAATTATCAATAGAGACGTTAAGAATATCAATATAAGGGGCGTCTCGAATAAAGTCACAAAATGAATCCCAATCAGTAAGCTGGTCTTGTGAATAGCAGGTCCCTTTCTCATAGACAACTCAAAAGAAATATCAATAGATACTATAGCATGATCTGAATTTCAAAGAGGACAGAGTTGGGGTGCTCTATAAGAGCTCGGAGACGAGGTAAGGAACAAATTAAGTAAAGAAGAATGTTGATCAGATTTATTAGGGAAAAGCGTAGGAAATTCAATATTTGACCAAGAGGCTGAGCAACGGAAAAAATTGAAAGTCTAATTACTGACAACATCAGTAACACGAGAATGCTTAAGTCACTTGGCGTAACACAAAAATATTAGCAGATTTATGTAGAGAGAGTACCATTTCTATATTATCAGAAATTTTGTTTAATATATTACAGTCCAGAAAAGGAGATTGATAAAGGAAAAAGAGATAGCTAACTGCGTACAACTACGAAAGCACATGAAAAAAATCATCTGGAGACTCAAAGAGATATTTCCATTGCAGATTTTCCTGAATATAAATACCGAGGTCATGCATATGTATGCTGGAATCAAAAAAGGAAGATAGCCTGGAACAGAGAATTCATTGGTAGCAATAGAAGAATTTAAATTTCAAAGAATTTTAAGTTTCAGAAAATATCTGAAGACCGTTTCAAGAGAAAAGATTCTACACTACAGAAATTGAAACGAATGCCACAAATATTGGAGAAAGATATTTTTTGTTTATTGCTTTACATGTATTTCTTTTCATTCTATTTGTCATGAGAAGATTTGGTTTTAAAAAGAAAAAGGCCAAAATGATTATCTATGGCCTATGTCAACACAAACTGACCAGAAAGCGGTTAAGTCTAAGGCACAATGTGGCCTCAGTGTTGCTCACCGGAAATACATGCAGGACAACCTATCCATGTGCGACATGGCACTACAAATATCTCGATATTATGCGAATATCCTCTCTCAGCTATATAATGCAGACCAGTCTCTCTAAACGCTACCAAAGAGTTCTGGCTCCTTACTACGAGTCGGTAGCAGCAAGCAGAAAACTGCCAACCCGGTACCCTCCTAATGAATAGTCGCAATCAGTGATCAATCAGATCCCCCAAAAGTTTAGACAGTTAAATCATTATGGCCATGGAAGAACCGGTAAACTATACTCTAAACAGAAAACAGGGGATAAACCTCTTATCCTGTTCAATAAAAACGGAAGGAGTACATAATCTACTCCTACTGACATGTTGAAAGGACAGAAGCCTGGACGCTTTATCGAGTCACCATCTCTAGGAAGATCGCCGAATAAGTCTCTAGACCACTTCCAGCCCAAGGAGGATTAACAATTTTTTAAAACCTCTCTTAACGTTATCCCAACAGTTGAAAGCAAATTATAATATAGTTAAAATTTGATAAAAATTTAAAGTTTAAATACACACAGACACGTGCATATATATATATATATATATATATATATATATATATTATAAATTAATTGATTCAAAATATGTTTTTCGCTACACAGTTATAACCATGTTTCAAAAATGGAAGCTAAAAGCTCCGAATTTAATTTTGTAATTAAATTAAAGACATTAGTCCCATTTCATTTTCATCCTCAAGCGAATTTTGGAGTAACTTTTAAAACTATATATCTTACTGTTCTTTCTTTTATATATACATATATATATATATATATATATATGTGTGTTTGTATATATATATATATATATATATATATATATATATATATATATATATATATATATATATATATACCCTTCTGTAAATTAATTGAAACAACCGCTTTAGTTTCCTTTCCTTCACCATACAGTCAATTTTAGAACTACTGGAGTGACAAGGTGTAATCGATTTCTTCTTTTTTTTTCCTCAGATTAGGTTATTTGCTGTGGTGTGCAGTAATATGAATCTATTTTCGGGGTCTATGGTGAAATTTGTTTGGCCTTAAAAATATTGCGTCATCCGCGATTGGATCAGGTTTTCATCACACCCAGACATATTGTCTCGACTGTCGATTAGTTGTCCTGCGGCTATTGTCTGCGACGGACGTTACTGCAAAGAAGCGTACGAAAATTGCCAAGCTTTACCAGTGAGCAAATCAAAGTACTATAGACTGGCCCGAAAATTCTCCTGATTTAAATCCAATCTAGAATCTGTGGTCAATCTGCAAGGAACGACTTCATGTGATGGACATAGAAAGTAATAACATGTTCACTGGGCCATATTTCATTGGAAAAATACGAAAAAATGAATAATAATGGAATTATTCGTATGTTTCAATTAATTTATACAAGGATGTATGTTTAAATTCACACACACACAAACACACAGACACACACACACACACACACACACATACACACACACACATGCATACACACACACACACACATATATATATATACATATATATATATATATATATATATATATATATAAGAAATATAGTTTTAAGGAGTGCTATATTATGGGATAAAGTGCTCAATATCAGAGAGCGTATGTAAATATAAAAGTGAACATTGATGTCAACACTCAGAGGCGACAGGCTGTTTCATGTTACACACACACATATATATATATATATATATTTTCCTCCCACTTCTATAAAAACCCCGATATACGCAACCATATATAAATCCAAAATTTAAAAAATAATCAGTTTGTCTGACGATTGCAAATAGCGTGAAACCCATGGTCACGAACTCACATCAATCAAACTATATATATATATATATATATATATATATATATATATATATATATATATATATATACAAACGCATAAACACACATATAAGGAAGAAAATGATTCAATAGAAAGAAAAGTAAACAAAAGAAAATAACGTTATAACGCCCTCGTCCATAAAAATATTACTTTCAAATATCAATACGGTACAATTATCATCATCATCCCCTTGACTTTTGTAATCGTAGCGCGGATCCGAATGCAGAAGCCACACCAACTCTTTTCCACGACGGTCTATTAACGGTAGCCATCAACAATTCATACCTGTCCATTTTTTTTTTTTTTTTGACATTGTCCAACCTGCTTTTGTGTTGGTGTCCTCTTTTATATCCACCTCTAACAGTACCTTGCATGAAGCTCTTGTACAGCCTGTCGTGCTTTTTAATGTATCTAAACCACGCCATTTTTCTCCGGTTGACAGTGGCGAGAAGAGCTTCCTAGTGCCCCACAAAATTCCCAATACTTTTTCGCACAAACTCATTGTTTTTTTTTTGTTTTTTGTTTTTTTTTTGTTTTTTTTTTTTTGTTCCCAATAGTAAATACCCAGGAGTTTTCTCATGCATTTGTTCTCAAACGCTTGGATCCTTCTCTCTGTATCTGCCAACAGTGTCTACGTTTCACATTCATATATTTACAAATATTTACGTCTACTATAAAGTCGTTTAATCAATACAAAATACTTGATATTCATAACATAATATTTCATAGTGATAATATATTAAATACTGATAAAGCAACACTTATTTAAAAACAAAACAATCGATGTATACCACAACATCATTAAAAAGAAACGTATTTTCATGAATAAAGATAATGAATGTATAATATAAGAATATAATCAAAATTATAATCAACAATGACAAATAGAAGAATGATTTAAAAATAATAATTTCATTAGCTTTTCCTGGAACAAAAATATCATGTCCATTCGTGATTTCTTTTTGTCAGGGTTCATGTCAAGAATATAAAACATGCAGAGAGACTTAAGGATTTTTTCTGATCATTAAAATCTCTTCCAGTTCGCTTGTTTTCTTTATGACCGCCTCCATTTTCCCCCATCTTTAAGGGCTCAATGTATATTGTTTGTTATATATTGATTCACATTATGATGATTGCTCAGGGTCAGCGGTCGATGTTCGAAAGGAAAGGATTATCTAATTTTCAACTATTAATTTATGCGAAACACAAAACATATAACATACGATTCCAAACTTTTCAGGTGAAATTGTAAACAATGTTGCCATCAGGTTTTGAGACTTCATGACTCAATTAAGGCTTTTCATATCAGATAACAACATACGAACTGTTTCCTGAAAGTTCTCCCATTAGCACAAGAATCCAATATTTGGTTCAGTGAGCCCTTTCAATTGTGATTTTCTTGTTGATAAAATATGGAAGAAAAATGTAAAACTCAATTACTTGTGAAGGCTGACATATGAAACATGCCTCTGAGGAAGGCCAAACATAACAGCCGAAAAAAATGTGTTGAAATATAATGAATAATGATACAAAGTCTGACTAAAAGCAAAAAGTATCGATAATTGCAGCTGATGTCAAACCAAGTGAAATGTCGCGGGGGTATCTTTTTTCTTCTTGTTCTTACAGTAGGAAAATTACGATTATCTTGGATTAAATTATGATAAAGTTCTGCAGCGTTGTCCTTCTCTTTTTTTCCTGATGATTGGCGAAACGAAAAAACAAGACTACCTAGAGCAAGGGCCCCTTACTCACTACAAAGCATGTTGCTCAACTGCTTACTCGAGAGCCTGTACTTTATAATGCTCCATAAGTTTCCCTTGGGGTTGAGGTCAGGAGATTGGGGCGACCATGTCATAACACTCACCTGCTTCTCATCAAAGAATTCATTCATCAATTTTGATTTATGACAGGGAGCATTATCCTGCACAAAAAATGAGCTTGGTGGGGTCGATTTGCACCCTTTCAGCAGAAGGGAGCAGACAAGACTCTAAAATTCTCTTGTACTCCTCGCTCCTCAGGGTCTTTTCAATATGTTTCAAGAAACAGAGTTCCATGAAAAGTAAAGCATCCCCAGAACATTATATTGAACGGATGCTTGACAGTACTTACTGCTAAATTCAAAGAGCTTTCAAAGCTTCTTCAGATTTTAGATCGCTTATCCTTTGAATTTAGCTCAACTTTCATTTCATCGAAGATGAGAACATTCAGTAAAAAAAAATATCAGGTGTGTTACTTTTATCGAACAGCACTGTATTTTGTCTAGTGTCCTTACCATTTTTTCAGATCTGTCTACAATATCTTCTCCGCGGATCGCCATTAGCTGCCTCTTCGTCTTCTCCTTAATCTCGTTCAAGGCCTGAAATCACTTTAGCTCGGTGGTTCTTAACTTCTGCAAAAGTCAATGGTCGTAAAGAACCAAATTCGAAGTGCAGTGGGCGGAGGATCTGACAGACCTGGTTTATACAACGTTTATTTTACACTATTTACATTATTCGGACTATTGTCCTCATCTTTGTTGCCATATTTATCACAATGTTTCGGCCGTTGTACGCTCCGGCCTTCTTCAGGTGATTGGATCCTCACAGACGGTGCCCAGATGACCACACTAGACTGTACAGTCGACAAAATCAAAAACAAACAAAGCATATGCGTAAAACTGAAAATATAAAATAGCGACAATTTACCCATCGCATATTATTTATATATATATATATATATATATATATATATAAGGCAGAATGTGTGTGTGTGTGTGTGTGTAACGAATGCACGGCTGCAATTTTCGACGGATTTGCACCAAAATTTACATGCACATGTTCCAAGTTAGCGGAAAGGCCAAGACCGACTTTGCATTTCCCAACTCCCATCGATAGTGGAAATAATCGATTTTTTCATGCTTCTACGGCAGTTTTCATGTAGTTTGCGGCCATTTTCTACTGGCCAGTGTGAGAGCCCATAGCTGGTTGCCACGAATAGACAGGAAGATAATATTGGCCAGCATCAGAGCCAACAGCTGACTGACACGAATGTTAACTAGCATGCTACCATGCAAAAAAAATCGATAGCTGGAAAAATTTGGATCTGCATGGCACTGTACTCCAATTGGCTCATTCGCTTGCTTAAACTCAACGTTGATTCTGATTCCGCAGAACTGGGTTGGGTGTGAAAAAGTATTTGTTGTTAACATTCTTTTTTCATTCGGTTTTTCCAGTTACGAGTCCTTTTTTAAAGCTGATCGTTTTGTGTTCATTTTGTTTAGTTCTTTTTTCGTAACAGATTTAATGTTTAGTATAGAACTTCGAAAAAATTCGCAGTGTGAGATAGGCAAAAAGTAAAGCATGTAGCAACATCAGCACGGCAAAGGGCATTCCTTTAAAGGCAAGGAAGGGCAAAAATATTTTAAGTCAAGTGATAGCGATTGCTGTATGAGTCGTACGATTTTTGAATCAAGCAAGGGCAACGCCAGGCCATGCTGCTAGTATATATATATATATATATATATATATATATATATATATTAGGGAAAAATTATGACAAAGTGGAAAAAGTTTTCGTGTGACACGTTTTGTCCTTTATCACTTCATCGGACTAATGTTGATACGACAACACAAACGCACAAAGGAGAGGTGATGGTGAGAATTTTAAATTCATTTTTCATTTTTTATATGCTTTGGGTGTATAGTCTAGATGATTTAATTTAGTTTCTTTTAGCTTGTGTTTTCATCACTTTTGCTATTAAATATCCCATATTGTGATCATATGAGATTTGCCAAGAAAGGTGACACGAACTGGGACATAAATGTACTGGGAAAATCTTCTAACGATTAAAGCACTTCCTATATATATTATCGTCATAGTAAATTGCATCTTTTTTTAAATCGAAATTATGTTTCGACTCTACGATAAGCAACTAATGCATTTAGTTTTTAGTAAAATATCCCTTTTGTGTTCCTATAATCTTTTATTTAAATTCTTTGAGGTTCTTTATTCCTTGTTACAATTATTACAGGTCAGACAGTAAATTCTTCGACCAAGTTTTAACTTATTAACTTGTTTTGTGTTAATTGTGTTTTTCAATGTTTTAGAAGTATTCGTATTTGTATTAAGCTTAGATAAATTCTTTTCAGTTGTAAAATCAACTAGACTATATTCCCAAAATATATTTTAAAAAGAAAACAAATAAATTTAAAATTATCAGCGTCTCCACTCCTTTGTGCGCATGTGCAGTCGAATCAACGTAAACATTACTTTAATCTGATGAAATTCTAAATGATGAAACCCGTCAACCGAAAACGTTTCCGTCCTGAGTATGATGATAAACTACATCCAACAGCAAGGAGGTTTTGAGGAGTGTGGAACCAACTCTTAATTGTTGGCGTTCCCAGGTATACCCTAACCCGGGGTGGTAGCACCTGTTATGGTCCCAGCTATGGGCAAAAGTCAACCAGCAAACTGGGGTCAAAACAGGTAAACATAGGTTTTAATACCACTAATGAATTTTTGAAGAAAAATTATTACCAGCTATACAATATTACCAGCAATACATTTTTGAAAAAAAATGTTACCAGTAATACCTTTTTGAAAAATAAAAATATTACCAGCAATACATTTTTTTTTTTAAATATTACCATCTTACCAACAATACAATTTTTGAAAAAAATATTACCAGCAATAAAAATCATGTCGGCGTTAAATAAACCATTGAGGTTTATATACCGTAAAACACAACAAACCAAACCAAACCAAACCGAAAACGTTCCCATTTTGTCACAATTTTTCCCTAAAATTTGTTCTTGATATATAAAAATATGAATTTTTTTCCCATATTTATGGTATGTTTTTTTTTTTTTGGGGGGGGGGTTAAAGGGGGGTAACATTTCGCCCAAAATAAGGCGCTAAAGCCACTAAGACGCAAGCCGTTACTGAGAGTTAAAGAAACTGAGAAATTACAATAAGAAAACTAATTCAATGAAACAGACGATTATAACTGGTGTTGCAGTCGCACTTTTGTAGTTGACTGGAAGAGCAAGAATCTGAAAGAGTTCCACGGGCGAAAAGTGCAAGTGAAACTGATAGTATAGAACTTACGGTTATATCTAGCCATTTCAACAGTAATATGATGAGATCTAGCCGCCAATCTAATACTAACACTTAAATTCATGAATTTTACTATGAATTTATTAAACATTATGTCAATTTTTTAAATCAAATTATATGCAAAATAGAATAAGTCAGATCAAACTTTGAAGTCAAATTTTGTACTGAATTTGCAAAAGACGTTTAACTCAAAAATGCATTATGTAAAGATCGTAATGTCATTATCTATCTCGTATTTAATGAAGTAAAAACCATACAGCTGTTATACATACACAATGCTTCCCGGTCACTGAGCTATCTTAGAATCCCACTTGTTTACAAATTCTTGAATAAATGGTAAACTTCGGATTCAGAGCAATTAACATTGTAATTCTTCCTAAGCGATAGTTATCGCCATCTAACTGTGAAAATCAAGTCAGATTCCAGTCAAAATAAATAAAATAACAAAAATGAAGCAAAAATTTAAAAAACAATCAACACAATTCAATCTGATTAATTCACTGGACGACTGATTACTCAATTAACTTATTGACTAATTTATCAGATATTCGATTAGAATAAATCAAAAGAAAATCGAACTTCAATCAATTTTATCAAAGAACGAAAATCATTTGAATCGGCACAAAACGATCGACTCAAATTTCAAATTAAAGCAAACTTTGAACGCAGAAGTAATTTTGTCAATGGCCGTCACACAAAGTGTATTTCTAATTCTTTTTTTTTTCTTTCTTCCTTGAAAGTAAAAATAAATTTCCGACTGTCTTCTAATACGATGTGATAATTCTGACAAGGCCAATGAGTTTAAATTTATATTAAACAGATTATTGAAAGTTTCCTTAAAGTCAGCAGAGATGGAAGTTCTTCTTAAAAGGACAAGGATTTTGGAATTGATTTATAAAAAAAAAAGTATCAGGTGATTGATTAGTTAATTTTATGATGATCTCAATAAGATACTTGGGCCGATTATCAATGCTTCAAAAGACGGCAAAACTGAAAAAGAAATTAAAATTATATATTGTTAATTAATCAACCTAACCTAATATATATATATATATATATATATATATATATATATATATATATAGTATCGCACTTAAGAAAGGACAAATGAAATATGACTTTCCCTTACCTGATTTTCCCCACAATAGCCCCTGCTAGCATGCATAAGTACAAAACGAAAGGCGCCATCCACTGCTGACCATCATTTATCATTCTCGATAGAGGAGTACATTATATATATATATATATATATATATATATGTGTGTAGATAGATAGATAGATAGATAGATAGATAGATAGATATGTATGTATAAATATGATTGATAAATGATGGTCAGCAGTAGATGGTACCTTTCGTTTTATAATTATTTATGCTAGCAGGGGCTATTGTGGGGAAAATCAGGTAAGGGAAAGGCATATTTCATTTGTCCTTTCTTAAGTGCGATACTATCCCAGCCTGACTGCAGGTGACAAAGCCGCACTGACAGATGAAATTTGTTAAAGAAGGATTTTGATGGTATCTCTGCTTCAGATCTTGACGAAACTGATCACGGTGCTTCAAAACCCTTTAACTTAATGAAACATATCTTACGCCATTCCTTTTGGTTTGATGCTTGGGCTTCCTAGGTTTTCAGATCAAAGTTGAGACGTTCCAAGTTTTCTTTCTATTTGTCTTTGTAGTGTAAGAGTGGACGTCCAATTGAACGCTTGGAGTTTGGTAGTTGTCCATAAAGCACCATTTTTGGGGAGCAATGCACATCCATTCTCACAACGTGACCAGCCCCCGTGATAATTTTACATTTCTTCGGTATAGCACTATTCTTCATCCCATTTCATATCACATATAACATGAAGACAACGATTAGGAAAGGTGTCAAGTTGATTTATCTGCTTACGGTATAGGGTCCAAGTTTCAGCACCATAGAGAAAAGATGAGAACGACTGATCTGTATATGTCTAACTTTACTGGGAAAGACACGTCTTTGGTGTTCCATAAGCAATGTTTAAGATTACCGAATACTGTGCTGGCTTTGGCTATACTGGACTGAATCTCCCTGTCAATTTATCCATCAGAAGAGACAGTGATATGTGAACACCCCAGCAGTTTTTAATGTCGTACCATCAAGAAGACTTGAGGATTTGTGAGAGATGGATTGCCTGGTACTGGTATATATATATATTGTCCAATTGTTAACTTAAGATTTGACCCGTTGTATCTTAGCAATGATTAAAGATATATTACTGGATTTCTCCGAAGTTTTTATAGCACTATTGAACTCTACTTTGACCAATAAGAATGTATTATTACTCTCCAAGCTAAACAGAAGAATCGTGATGAAATCGATCATAAACGAAAATGACATGTTCATCATTAATTAATTATAGTTAAGGATCATGAAAAATTGAAATAAAGTTCATATATATATATATATATATATATATATATATTATTCGAGAATTATTTTCCAACATAAGATGATCGCGCCCCTCTTTAAACTTCTAACTTTCTGTCTTGAGTAAAAAGGTGTCACACACGTTTCATGTACGATTTCATTTTCAAGTCTTTGTTCACTGCTCTTTGGACTGACATAGGGGAAACTTCTTTCTCGCGTGCCAAAAGTTTTATGGATTGAGTTGGATCTTTTCTAATTGATCTCTTTAGCTCTAAGTTAAAATGATGATCTCTCTTTCTGTTGTGACCTCTTGATCCAGTTTTCCTTTCTACTGTTCCCCCTTTTAAACTTATTCACCGTTCTCTTGATGGTTCTTGAATGAACTTTGAAGATGGAAGCCAGGGTATGGATGTTGGTACCATTACTGAAGGCCTCAATGATTTTTCCGCTCAGTTGAGAAGAGAGTGGATCTGATACAAAACGATTTTAACCTGTTCTCTTCTATCTGAATAACTCGAATCAGTGATTCTTACGACAAATGGTGTCAAGGTGGATAAATATCTTATCTGAACACATGGAAAAATGAAACTCAATTAGTTTAATACTTTTTTAGATATTAAACATTTTGTGGGATGGAGAATTATGCTGTAACACGATTTGGACAATTATGCTGTTATATCCGGTATATAAATATATTTATACGTATAGTTCAGGTAATAAATCCGTTGGTACATCATCTAAGTGAATCCTAGTATTATCAAATACTAAAGCTATGCCACAAGAAAAGCTTAATGTATTTATTATAACAGACCATATAAATTATACTGCTGTCAAGGTTCAATTTCTAATTCCGGCACGAACAGAGTCTATATACTGGGGTTGAATAAGACTAACGTACTTCTTGTTGATTGAAATAGATCTATACACTACACCATGTGAGGCAATTTTGGATTTTGTTGTGTAATATATATATATATATATATATATATATATATATATATATATATATATATATATATGGAGATTTAACTCAGAAAACTTATTGATTACATTACAGGAGCGCAGCTTCAACTCGTTAAGTGTTGCTGCTATGTTTTCCGTATGAAGATTATACTGAGTGGGGTACCTGGCCCTACGCTCAAACGGTTTCGGATTCACAATTTTCCTCTTATCCGACTAGTTGAAAAACAACGCTAAAGTCTTACGTGTGTCCTCCTATTTAAGCTGGGGAGTGAAGAGACAATTCGAAGACTAATTTTTAAATGCAAATCCATTCTCCATGGCTTAACTTTAAACTCGATGTGCCAATCCCTCATATATATATATATATATATATATATATATATATATATATATATATATATATATATATATATAGTTTTAAGGTATGCAATATTTATGGAATAAAGTGCTCAATATCAGAGATAGAGCGTATGTAAATATAAAAGTGAACATTGAAGTCAACAGTCAGAGGCGACAGGCTGTTTCATGCTAACACAACGCATGTGGCCTGATGTTTGCGCATAGCATGAAACAGTCTATTGCCTCTGAGTGTTGACTTCAATGTTCACTTTTATATATATATATATATATATATATATATATATATATATATATATATATATATATATATATGTGAACATAGATACATAAGCGAACATATATATATGCTCCCTCTCGTAGCTTGAGCAATTTGGAAGAAAGGGAAATCGTCAGCAGCTTCTAATTAACGCTAAATGCACTTCGCTATAAATTGAGCACTCTGGTAGCCAGTAATACTTATAACTCTTATATAATGTGTTAAAAACACTCTTTCACCGCTGCGTGTGCTGATAGCCTATGGGTGAGAAACTCCAACTGATGTTTGATCGGGTTTCGATCACGGCTTGAAGCAATCGCATGTCTAGCCACACTGGTGAGCTGTGACACGTTTCAAGTTTTTCAATTTGTCTTTGTAATGTAAGAGTAGACGTTCAACTGAATGCTTGAAGTTTGGTAGTTGTCCATAAAGCACCTTTTTTGGAAGCCAATGCTCATCCATTCTCACAACATGACCAGCTCACCTAAGTTGTATCTTTGCTAGAATGGTTTCAGTCAGAAGGGTGTAATGGTATGGGGTGCGTTCAGTAGCTTTGGTATTCGTTCAATTGTTATAGTTGATGGAAAAGCCAACAGTGTAGGCTATATGCAGTTATTTAAAGAACATGTTCTGCCATATTTGACTGACCAAATGTCAGCTGGAGTTATTTATCAACAAGATAATAGCCCCATTCACAAAGTAATGCAATTTTTTGATCATCATAATATGGATGTCATTGAGTGGCCTCCACAGAGTCCAGATCTTAATCTGAAAATTCATGGAATTATATTTCTAAAAGAGTTCACGCTAAAAAAGACGACAAATTTAGTCCAATTATATGATTATATTAAGCAAATATGGCAGAGCATTCCAAATGATTTTTGTGGTCACTTATCAAGCTCGATGCCTCGGTGATATAAAGCTGAAAATAATTATAAAGGTTACGGCACTAAATATTGATAGGGTTTTTTTTGGGGGGGGGGGGGTTGCTCATTTTTACTATAAATTTTTGCTTTAAATATAATAATAGCCATGCGGTCTTAAAACTTATTTTGCCGGAAATTTTGGATAATTTAAATTAATCCAGCATTAAAATTTTTCAAGTTTTAGAAAAATAGACAATTTTTACATCATTCAAAACAGAAATAAATTCTGCATAAATCGTACACAATAAAACTAATTTATATTGTTTTATTAGAAACATTTTCTGAAATGAATAAAGCTTTAACCATCAGCCTTAAACTTATTTTCGCCATTGTACTTTCAGGACGTCTATCTTGTGAGTAATACTGACTTGTAGAATTTTTTACGTTTAATTCATGTGAAGACCAAACAGCGAATTGACTAACATAACGAACCTGTTAAAAGTGATTTTATATAATGTTGGTTATTCAAACGTAATATCACTTGAATGTCATCAACTAGTGTTCTTGATCGTGGATCATCGTGAAACTTCCTTAATCACCTTTGACTCGATCAGTCATTTACAGTACTTCCTTCTTAAACAACACACATTTTGGCTTGTTTTTCTGTTATTTTTTTTCTTAAAATATAATATATCGAAAATGTTGGATATTTTTAGTAGTCTTCAATGGTAGAGATAATAAAAAACACGAGAATAGCATTGGCAATTTTTTAAATATATAATGAGAGATGCCATGATACAATAAAATCGATCTTTTTTAACTTAAAACTAAACGCTTCTAATGTCAACTATTTACATTATTCGTACTATTATCCTCATCTTTATCGCCATATTTATTACAACGTTACGGCCGATGTACGCTCCGGCCTTTTTCAGGTGATTGGAATGTCGAACAGAAACCTTTATTTTGCTCACTGGGGTAGACTGTTCTAGTTCCACGAGCGACGTTTTAATAGATTTCAGTTAGCAGTTATTTCCAGTTAATTCCCTCTCTCCAAGTTCTACACTGCCTTAACCGGGTATTGAACTCACACTCTTTGGGTCCTGTCATTAGATCTAACTAACGCCTTTATCCACTGTGTCATGTGTCCCTATAATGTCATTTAACGAGAAAAACAGAATTAACTTTTTGGCCAACCGAAGTTCATCTTCTAAACGTTGCCGTCTTTCAAAACATCATTTATTTCTGGATAAACGAAAGTAGAAATATGAAAATATTTTTTACTTGGCCAACTTGAAATATTGCATTTATATGGTAGCGGTAATGATGAGGATAGCCTTTTCTCTGTTAGGAAACATTCGGCATTCATTCACTCGTTATTGTTGGTTAAAATTTATAAAATCTTTTTCTTGAAATAGTCTTCAGAAATACAATTTTTTTCAAATTCACACTTATCGCTTTTTCTAGTATTAATGGGAAATTTTTTCCAAACATGGAAAGTTAAAATCTTGATAATATCATTATTTTCTTTTCTAGATACGTGCGCTACTCATTGTTGCTGTTGGATGCTCTTTGTTTGAAATAAACTCACTTACAAGAGCTTGCGATATGAGTACTTTAAATGTCGCCCTTGACACCTCGTTTCGTGAATAGAAACTGTTCTAATCGAAAATATTTCGGCTATCTTGTATGCAGCGTCTCTCTGTAGAGAGATTATGTAAGGTTATTTTTGTTTGGATATAAAGTCTAATATCTCATTTTGCCGACAGTCAAGGGAGTAATTTATTGGTCCGGTTGGGGAAGAAGGTGTTGGAATCACCGGGTGTTAGTTATGAATTCAAAGAAAAGCGCGGCTGAAACAGGTCTCAAATTTGTTCCAGGCCTTTGTTCGCAACAACTAATTGTGTTTTGATAAGCTTGTCACGTAAAGGCAAACCTCGGAGTTATTTAGAAATATTTAATCATGGAACTCGTCTTCAAGATGAAAAGTGCATATGTATGTATATGTATATATAAATTTATGTATGTGCATGTATGTGTGAATATTATATATCATACATACATGTCTGTATATGTCTGTGGTAGCATGTACAGAGAAAGCGTTTAAAGATATATATATATATATATATATATATATATATATATATATATATATGAAATGAGAACAAATCGAATATAAATTCCAACGTTCGTAACATTAATTTAAAAGAGGGCTCAATACAAAATATAAAGCAAAATTCTTTATTTTAGAATATTGCATCAATATATTAATTAACATGATGTTGATATAATATCCCAAAATAAAGTATATATATATATATATATGCGTGTGTGTGGACGTGGATATTGTATATCATATATATATGTCTTTAGGCCTGTGGTAGCATGTACAGAGAAAGTGTTTAAAGAAATATATATATATATATATATATATATATATATATATATATATATATATATATATATATATATATATATATATATATATACATACATACATACATACATACGTAAAAATAAGCAGACACATTTATACACAAACATACAAGTATGTATTAGAATAAGGTATATTTAATCTGTAACAATTCATCCAAATAATTATGATTTAAAAGAACTGACAAAGTCTAATTTTTTATCACATTTTCCAATTTTCAAATAACCTGTTACGTATTATGATTGTAGATAATTGTTCGGTACTTTCGACCGCTTCAGTCATTTCGTGAATTTGTTGGGGTTTTTTTTGGGGGGAGGGGCAAGATTCCGTTGTCTACATGGTAGTATTCTTAGCCTGAAAGTTTGAAACAACCCACAGTGACATCATAACGGTTATTGTGATCGAGGCCATATAAAAACACTACATACATACATATATATATATATATATATATATATATATATATATATATATATATATATATATATATATATATATATATATATATACATACAGTTGGGGGAAATAAATATTCGTACACTTGAAAAATTGTATTTTTATAAATGTAAAAGCCTTAAATAAAACAAATCTGGGCAAATTTTAGGTATAAAGACACATACTATTAAAAAATGATAATAAACTTAATTAATTCTTATTCTAACAGAAATTAATGCATTTTTTTAAAATTCTAACTGGTGAAAAAAGTATTCGTACAAATCAATTATTAGAATAAAATAATCAATTAATTATGAAAAAAGTATATTCTAGAATGTTCCAGTAATGTTATCAGTAATTATAGTTAACGCTATTAGCCATTATCAGAGCATTCTGCAATTTCTAGTCTTACGAGAAGGTTCTAATAATGCCTAAAGGTAAAGAATTGACTATTTCACAAAAAACACATTTTGTCTCTTTGGAAAGATGGGAACAGTTACAGAACGCTTTCTAACAACCTGAATATTCCTTTTACTACAATTGCTTCGTTCATTGCACGGTTTAAAACTCGTAACAGCGTCGAAAACCAAAGACGAACAGGTGCTCCGAGGAAGATTTCTCTAAGATCAGCAAGGATATTAGGACGCCAGATCGAACAAAATCCACAGGTTACCCGAGAAGAGCTGCAGGGACATCTGCGTGCATTAGGGATTAAAGTAACCAAGCGCACAATAAGTAATGAACTACAAAAAAAGTCTGAAATCACGCATCCCAATGGAGTCTTCACTCCTCTTGAAACGATACAGAGATGCTAGGCTAAAATTCGTTAGAGAGGATAAGTATAAAGAATATTCGTTTTGGGAAAAAGTACTAGGGACAGATGAAACTAAAATAGTTGTTTGGTCATAATTATCGAAATCATGTGTGGAGGAAGGACGGTGAAGCCTACTTACCAAAGAACACGTTGCCAACTGTAAAGTTTTGGGGTGGCAGTATCATGATCTGGGGCTGTTTTTCGGCAAAAGGTGTTGGCAGAATATCAATAATAGATGGCAAGATAAATGCCGAAAGCTACCAGAAAATCCTGCAAGACAATTTAATGCGTTCTGTTGAGAGACTTCGGCTACCTTCTGATTGGGTTTTCCAACTGGATAATGATCCTAAGCATACTGCTATATCTACAAGGAAATGGTTAGCTGAAAGTAACGTTGATGTCTTGAACCCAATCGAAAATTTATGGCGATATTTGAAAATTCAAATTGGGAAAAGAGCACTAACAAATATCAAGAATTTAAAGACAATATGCCAAGAAGAATGGGACAAAATACCACTCAATGTGTGAAAATCATTATTTAAGACGTACAGGAATAGACTGATAGCTGTTGAACTCAATAAAGGATATTCCACAAAGTATTAAATTAATATGCTTTTTTGTTTTGTACAAATACTTTTTTCATCAGTTAAAATGAAAAATGCATTAATTTCTGTTAGAACAAGAATTAATTAAGTTTATTGCTATTTTTTAATAAAATGTATCTTTACACAAAAAATGTATCAAAATTTGTTTTAGTTAAGGCTTTTGCATTTATAAAAATACAATTTTTCATGTGTACGAATATTTATTTTCCCCACTGTATATATATATATATATATATATATATATATGTGTGTGTGTGTGTGTGTGTGTGTGTGTGTGTGTGTTTGCAGATATGTAGAAAAATACGTTACGTAAATAATTCGGAGTTCTTTAATATTTTTGTTTTTATTTTCAAAAAACAGTGCTCCATACAGAAGTAGAGCTTAAATTATAATTATTTAAAAAAAAAATATGATTCCTTCGCTACATAAGAGTTCTCATATTTCAAAAACGAGAGCCGAAAACCTCAATATAATTATTAAAATCAAATTGAGTTAAAGTATCAAGCCCTGTTTCATCCTCAAGCGAAAATTTAGGAATAACCAATCTTGAAATTTACGCATCTTTATAAGCATGTTCATTTGCAAATTTAATTACTATGGAAACTGCAGGGGCGACCATTTTAGTAAGGGGCCTAAGAGATAATTTTTATCCACATATCAGTCACCTTTGGAAAGAGGTCAAGCCGAGGTAGGGTGGGGGTATCCATTTCAAAGCAAATGATGGCATTCATGTGCGCATATCTATCTATCTATCTATATATATATATATATATATATATATATATATATATATATATATATATATATATAAATTTAATGAAAAAGAGACCACTTTAAGGTACCATTACACTAATTTATTTAACCAAAATCCTTTTAAAGGACTCTGGATCATCAGGTAACACTTCCAACAACGAAATGAAAGGAAAAATGATATTGAAAATTGATGGGTAGTGTAATTCTTGTAATTTAACAGGTTGGGGGGGGATGAGGGGTGTAGTTAAAGAGACAAGGTAGAGTATAGGGAGGGGTTAATTTCATATCTCTCTTAAGCGTGCTTTACATTGGGGTAGGAGGAGTGACCAGACCATGACCTATTTAGATGGTTAACGGAAATGATATATAGAAATGGGAGGGGAGTAGGGAAAGAAAAGGAAAAATGGAAAAGAGAGAGGAGACAGAAGACAGTAATACAGATACATACAAATGAGTGTTACGGCAAGGAGAGAGGGGGAGAGGGAAGTAAATCGAAAGAGGTTGTAATTGTGTTTTAACAAATTTAAGTAAAGGATAGATTTCAATGCTTGATAGAAATTTAGATGTATAAAAAAAATTGATGATTGTTATCAGTTTAAATATTTAATTTTTTAAGTAAATAGTTTAGGGACTTAATATAAGTTAACTACTATTTTTATTAGCACATTTATAGAGAACATATTAAAGAAATATTTCAAATTATAATAGTTTATTTACCCGACCAATTGTACTTCCTTAATATTGTAAAAAAAGTTTTCGGTAACATCTTTATTAGTTTTACTTTTAATCTAATTTATGAATGCAATTTTTCTTAATTATTAAATGGGTAAACTTACTTAAGGTTTAGGTTTCATTATTGAATAATATTTCAGGGTAATATTAAAAATTTTGTTTTCTTCTTCTCACAAACATATTCATGCAAATCCCATATATACATACGTTTATTTACATGTGCAAATACACGCATAGACACACGTGTAACAATATACACAAATGTTCATCTATCTTCATACATAAATTATATATACATACATTTATCAATGATTACCTATATTTTAATATTTGAAATTTATTTAGATTTTAGTTTGATTTCATAGTTAAAGTTTAACTTTAGGTGACTTCTGAAGTGCTTCATTATTAAAGGAATTTCGTTAATATTATTATTACTATTAGTAGTTAAAGAGTGGTATATTTAAACTTAAATTAAGTTAACGATTTTAAAAAGAAACTCCCTCCAGAAGATAAATATACATTCTCATAATTCTAATTATAGAACATTAAAAGAGAAAGTGATATTAAACATTAAAAAGAGTAATTTTAAAACACCATTAAAATGACCCATGTCCTTCCATTTGAAAATATTCCATACACGTACACACACACATATATACACATATATCTATATATATCTATCTATCCATCTATCTATCTATACATATATATATATACATACATATGTATATATATATATACCCATATACATACACACACCCTTATATACATATACAACCATATATATACACACATACACACATATATACATATACCTACATATACACACACGATTATATACATAAAAAAGCATATGAAAAGGATTCTACACATAACTATTCACACGTGCATATGTATTTATATTACAATGTTATACATCTATTCAAACATATATTACAAATATTAATTCTAAGATATTTACATCTATATACAAATGCAGATTACAAGTAATTTTATATTCAAAATACAACATATATATAAATACATGTATACACACATATATCTATACATATACATACATATACATATACACATACATCTACACATATGCACAAACACATACCTAAATACATACACCTACACATCTGCAAAACAATTATATACATTTATATATATAACGATACCTAGCACAAAAACAACGCTAGTACCTAAACATACTCCATACTTATATATTCATACTCACACATATGTATATATATATACATATATACACACACATACCTCTATACATATGTGCCCACAATTCATACAAGTACATATATTCATATAAGCACCCTTATCCAAAATGTTCATACATATATATATAAATTCACATACAAATGTCTAAGTTCATCTACTTTTTAGAGTACATACTATCAAGTATAGTATCCATGTGTTCATACATTCATTTCAAAAACAAAATTAATATTTTCCCTTTTAATATAGTTGTTTCTAAACATATTTAGTTAAATTTAGGTGGTTTTTATGTCTACATTTAAAAATCAACTCGTTATGTTTGTTCAGTAATATGTCCGGATCCTTATGCTTTATTATTAGGATTTTTTCTTTAATGCACAAATTACATCGGTCTCTGAAGTTTAACGGAGTTCTAGCTCTCGAGACGATTCTCCATTTTACTTGTGGGGTTAATTTGCTTTCCAACAACTCCCAATAATGTTTAGATAGTGCAGTTTGATGTTTCTTGGATTTATTTGTGATGGATTGGCGATGGTTATAAAATCGTTGCTTCCAATTTCCCGCCGATATTCCTATGTAGATTTTCTTCTGTTTAATATCTTCCTTGGGGAAAATTGTAGCTTCGTATATTACGTTTTCGGACAAACATATTCCCTCTACTGGACAAACGGATCCTTCCCTGCAGTTACAGGTCGATTTGTTCTTTTGGCTCGTATTAAGATCTTTTTGTAGTTGATTATGAAGTTCATTTAAAATTTTGCTATTGTGGGAGCTAATAATTTTTTCTATGTTGCTCATGCAGGAATAACTGATTTTTAAATTCATCTTGTTGAACATCTTTTTTAATAGTTCATCTTTTTTAAAATGCATATCTGTTAGTTTAAGAAAGTATTTTCCTATATTTATGTTCGAAAGCCTACAGAAAGGTGGGTTGAACCATATAATTTTCCTTTTTCTATTTTTAGATTTAGAAGATGTGTTGTTAATAGATTTATCTATATAAGTGAGTGATTGTTTGAATTTGCTTTTTAATAGGGCTTGATTGTATGTTGATTTATTTTGATAAAATATATTTTCACTAGAAGATAGTTTATTTATTCTAGTATTTACAGTATTAGGAATCTGTTTTATAATTGCTTTAGGGTGGTTTGAGTCGATATTTATGTATATGGGCGATTGGTTCTCCTTTTGGAAGGGTTTATAAGTGTTATTGTCGAGATCAAATGTTACATCTAGGAAATTTACTATTTTCAGGTTAGATGATATTTCGATTTTAAATCCTATAAATTTGAATGCCTTAATTATTTTCTTCTGGAGTTGGAATGTTAGAGGTCCATTAGAGTTAGGTATAATAATGAGACCATCATCCCTGTAAAGCCCTATATTTTGTGGGTTAAGGAATCTGCTCAGAATATCTAAAATGTGTATACCTATTAGGTCTGCTATTTGAGCAGAATCAAATGCTCCCATTGGGACATCGAAATTGTCTTTGTTTTTTTTAAACCAAGTAGTGTCATTAAATCTCAGTACAGATTGTCTGGAATCCATTATGATTTTTATTTCCTCGTCAGTAATCTCAGTATAGTTTTTAGCAAAATTTAAGCTATTTTCCAATAAATCTTTAGAAATGGAGGGGTAGAAGTCGATAATGTCTAATTGGATAAAAGTGGCTTTATTTTTATATTTTATATTTTGGAACCAGTTAATGGCGTCATATGAATCTCACCAAAGGTTTAAGGGATAATTTTCTAATATAGATGTGTTTATTCTTTTTAGAATGTTTCTGGAAATTATTCTTAACTCTGATTTGGAGGGATTTATTAGTCTGGAATGTATATTATTTTGAAAGTTAGGTTTATGGTCTTTAAAAAGTAGGTAGGCATCTTTCAAGTGAGTATTGCCCATTCTATCAGCAATATTATGTTTAAATGCGAATTTAGCGGTTTCTCTGTGTATGGAGGATAGGTGTTTGGAGTTATTATCTTTTTTATAAGAGTTAGATACTTTGTTCAGAATCACATGATTGTATTCCGATGGATTAATATTGTAAATGTTCTTGGATTTATCAGCTCTGATCCATAGTTTTTTAGATTTTTTGATGTTTATGATGTCCTTTTTAAGATTGGATTGTAATGAGTTGTATTTTTTTCTAAAAGATATTTTGTTGATTAGATTAATTAAGTCCTTTTCAAAAGGTTCCAATAATTTATTGCAGGGAGGTGTGTTTTGGGATTTTAAGTGAAAAGCGTCATTAAGATTGGTAGGCTTATTTTGGGGATATATATATATATATTTTATATATATATATATATATATTATATATATATATATATATTTTATATATATATATATTTTATATATATATATATATATTTTATATATATATATATATATTTTATATATATATATATTTTATTTTGGGGATATATATATATATATATATATATATATATACTTTATTTTAAGATATTACAATTGAATAGGTGTAGATAGCTTTGCCTGTCGTCCAAAATAGAAGTTTATCACTTGTTTCCTGTTTAGTATAGCTCTACCGGTGAGAAAAAAGCAGATAATACAATTTGCAAATAAAAAATATTGGATAAACTGATCTTTGGGAAAATAATTGAATAAAAAAGAAAAGATTAATAACATCCGTTCTGCTAAGTTGAACGTAAAAGTGCTCAATAATTCTAAGTAGAGCGAAATTAAAATAGAGCGAGAACCTATCTACTTCGGTTTCAACTACCAGTTCATTAGGATATTTAGTCTTTAATTATTCATTCAAATGATGATCCAATGGGTGAAATATAGTTAGATAGGTTGTGGGTCTTTAGCTACTTATATATATACTCGTCTGGAAAAAACCTTAGCTGCTTTGGTTTGTAAATGAACAAACCAATGCCCAAGGAAAAATAAGGGACAAAAAAAGAAAGAACTAAGAACATGTAATTGAGGCGAAAACAATCGTCCAGAATTCAAGTTCAGAGTTCAAAGAAAAAACCTCCAACATGAGTAAAGCAAAAATAACTAAGCAAGGTGCTCAATACACTAAGTAGAGCAAATCTAACTATGAACCTAAAGAGCCAAGCAAACCTACCTAGGTTTCACCTACGCGGATGGTCAGGGTGCACTGGCAGGTTTACCTGGCTCTTTATATATATATATATATATATATATATATATATATATATATATATATATATATATATATATGGTGTCCCCCATCATAACTGGCATCATTTAAAATGTGAATATCTGAGTAACTTCTACATGTCTCAGTCAAGCGAAATTAAATAGGCTTCATGTTGAACAATAAAAGATTATCAAACTTCGAACAAGATATTCAAAAGGATGTAGATTTTGCACCAGATTTCATAAAGATTCACGTATGTTCAATATGAGCACTATTTGTGACACGACACCCGTCAATCAGTAGTCCACCTCCTGACAAATAGGCTGTAGCATGTCTTGCGAAACATTCTCCAGCACAAAAGTATCGTACGAGGAATCTGGATTTCCACAGATACTCTTCTTGCAGTCTTTCTGGAACCTCGCACAAATGTTTCCCGAATCTGATTGACGATATCTTCTGACACAGGTTGTCGTTTAGATCCCTTTGCCCTGCACAGACAGCCTTCCTCTAAGAATTTCTTTAGGCCATGTAAAAATATTCTTTCTAGTAGGTGCATTTTCTTGAATTTTCTCGAATATGCACGCTGCACACTCTTGTTTGACTGTGTTCATGGTTATTCTAACATACTAAATGTTTTTTTAATTTCTAGTGAACGTTATTCTTCCCCCCTGAAAAAAAAGAAAAAATTAAACATTCAACTTATGTAAATTAGGGGGACACAAACACACTATATATATATATATATATATATATATATATATATATATATATATATATATTTGTGTGTGTGTGTGTGTACACGTTTCATTGAATACGACAGACAAGGTGCTTTTATTTAGTTTTTTATTCAATTTCTCATGCGATCTAATAATTTTTTCTTTTCGGATGATAAATTATATAAAAACTGTCCGAATGTTCTTTTTATCCGAGCGCTTTCGGCTATACATTTAGCCATTTTCAAAATTAAAAATATTTAATCCTTGAAAATGGCTAAATCTATAGCCGAATGTTTAACTATATATATATATATATATATATATATATATTCTGTATATTTAGGCAGCAATTTTTCATTAATGCATGTTCCATTAAATAATATCGACAAGTTTTGTCTATTTATTTTAAGTAAGTTCCTTTTATATTGTCTGATAAGCTTAATCACATTGTCGTTGAAAGACGAAAGGAAAACACTATATTGATACATGTTTAAATCCAATCTAAGCTTTCGGCTTACATAAGCCATTATCAAAGATGACAATTTCAATATATCAAACAACACACGGACGAAACAACAATGATAGTCCGCCCTTGCTGCATGAAAAATTTCAAAGCAACGACAAACTCGTATATACGAGACGCGGAAGCTCGTAACGTCAAACATGACCACGCGAGATCGAAAACAACATGCCTGGCCGCGTACTCAATTCCGGAAAATCTTTGTTGACAACACAACTATACTTAAACATGAAAACAATAAACAAAAATTAAAAATTCTTGAAGCTATATACATAAAACAGTTGAAACCTAACCTGAACAAAGTAAATCTCCACAAATATTCTTAAATGCCTGTAATTTATAACAGAAGTCACTGGTTTATACCAACGGCTTCCCATACTTAACACTTCTCGTAACGCCCGCTTCAGTGAAATGAAAAACATTTTCAATTTCAAATCTTTTCATTTGTACCCTCTTACTTAAATATTTAATAATGCAGTAAGGGAATTTCCATGGGTATTTTATAGTCATAAAACTCACAAGGAGATTATTCAATCATTAGAAATTATAACTTATCAGTTAATTCAAATTTTCATGTGTATTTCTAGTTCGATTATATTATATGTGATTAAGATTCCTGACTCAGTTATGTGCGTTAATATGAAAGGCGACGACAGATATTTGTCACATAAACTAAATGCTGTTTCTTCGTTAGTCGATGGACTTGACGATTTATAAATATTGTAACCTAGGGAAGGTTACTGAATAGAATAATCACACGAACGTTGGCAATGAACGATAATACTTAGGACAAGAACAACACATATAAGATTCGCCAGCGGTGCGTAGAAGTAGTCAACTGATAGAAGAGAGTCAAGTGAATTCCACAATGAATCTCCAACTGCAGGATATCTACCAACCGTCCCGCGTAGTCAGATGTGGCACAAGAGCGAATTTAATATGGGGTATCCAAGCCGGTAGGCTCGGCTAAAAATTCTCCGTAGACCCCGAAGTCGTGTAACTGTTTCCCTAGATGAGACTCTGCCCTTCGACATAGCCTCGTCTGGGGATTACTTGGCGAAAATCTAGGTTCATTAATCTGAATGTAAACAGATTTGTGAAGGCAGAGGTAAATGAACGGGAATATGTAAGTAGAGATGTAGAATGGAATACAGGACATTACTTGAAGGAGACCACGTGATAAAATATATGCATGTATGTACGTATTTATATATGTGTGTGTGTGTGTGTGTTCCCGTGTGTGTGTGTAGTTTGTATACAAATGACAAGCATATACATTTTGAATTGATTGTGTTTTACGGTTGTACGCTTGAGTAAGAAAAAGGAAATTGATTTTTTATGTGAGCATGAATGAATTAGAGCAATTCCTTCTATGTACGTCCATATGTATTTGAATAATTCCCTCGTAAATAATAAACAGTCTGAGATTGATAGAAACTAAGATAGAGAGGGAGGGAGGGAGACACAAAGAGAAGTAGACTGAGTGAGATAGATAGATAGATAGATAGATAGATAGATAGATAGATAGATAGATAGATAGATAGATAGATATGAATAAACTGAGATAAATATGAACAGATAGATAGATAGATATGAATAAACTGAGATAAATATGAACAGATAGATAGATAGATATGAATAAACTGAGATAAATATGAACAGATAGATAGATAGATATGAATAAACTGAGATAAATATGAACAGATAGATAGATAGATATGAATAAACTGAGATAAATATGAACAGATAGATAGATAGATATGAATAAACTGAGATAAATATGAACAGATAGATAGATAGATAGATAGATAGATAGATAGATAGATATGAATAAACTGAGATAAATATGAACAGACAGATAGATAGATAGATAGATAGATATGAATAAACTGAGATAAATATGAACAGATAGATAGATAGATAGATAGATAGATAGATATGAATAAACTGAGATAAATATGAACAGATAGATAGATAGATAGATAGATAGATAGATAGATAGATAGATAGATATGAATAAACTGAGATAAATATGAACAGATAGAATAGACGGAGATATTAGGTTGGTGCAAAAATAATGTCGTTTTCTTACATAGTAACATATGTGAGGAAACGGCATTATTTTTGCACCAACCTAATAGAATACAAAAACAAAAACTGGTTGGAATAGATATGAATAAATAATCTCACGCTCTGTCTCTCTGTTTCTCTCTCCCTCTGTCTCTGTCTACCTCACTCTCTCTCTTAACCCATCCGCCCCCACATATCCCGGGCAATCATGACTCACCACAGCTTCCTTTCTTTTGTAGCTCTAAATAAGTTTTGTCTTTTGTCTATCTCTCTTAATCCCTGTTCTCACCAACCATTTATACAAGATTTTGTTATGTCGGCGATTTGTTGCTTTCCTCTGTCCTTCCAGTTATTATTTGTGTTCGTAATTCAAGTGTATTAGATTGGGATATGCGCTCTCTCCACTTCCCTATGGCTTGCAAAACGTAAGCTACTCACGTTCCCGCCGCAAATCTAGTTCTCAAGTTTAATTATGAACTCTATAGAAAATCTCCCGCTTGTCCGTCGCCATCTTGCGTGCTTCGCCTACCCTCTGAAAGCAAAAAGAACTGGAAACCTGTGGTTGCCTAACTCGAGTCCAACTGAAATTTGAATCACATAACATTTTTGAAGGTTCAGACGACTGGGAATCGTGAGCGTCTTCGTTCTCTGAACAGATTTTAGCAATCAGAAAGACAACCTAATACTGAGTCTGAATGGCAGGATAAATTTAAAAATTTTCAAATCTTTGAAAAGAAAATAAACTTCTAAAATCCTATTAGACTGTACAGAGTGGAAAGAAAATTGGTGTTTGAAAATTTATTGGCTCATTTTCTATTTCTACAGAATTAATTCATAGCAGAAGCGTATTTGGTGTTTTTTTATGGTTTATATTATATCAAATGTGACATAAGGCCGAAAATGGGAGAAGTGTGGACTGATCTTCATCTGTCCTTCACTGAACGCCGCATTCTTGTATACCATTCTTTACTGAAGTTACCAAAATACAACAATTTCTAACTAGTCCCATATGTACATTTTGTTTTATGCTTTTTATCGATAGGGTGTGAATCATAAAAATAATAAAATCTATCCCCAACGTGTATTTCAATCAGTCAACTGCGATACGTAATACACGTTTGGGCGATCATGTTTATTTCGATTCCTAACTGATTAGGCAGAAGAATTACTAGCAGTAAATTGCTATTTCTTTCTGCAGTAGCCTGGTTGCCAACCAAGGCTATAGAACCAAGTCTATCCTGCTATTCACCCCATAGCTGGAGGGAGAAGAGGTGAATCCCTACCTTTTCCAATTCGACTGGAATTCGAACTCAAATAACCACGCCCTCATTTAGACACTTTAACAATTACGAAAGACAAACCCGAAATGGGAAAAGCGTTCCGCATTCACTAGAGAATTGACATGGCTTTCACTTAAAGAGAGGAGTAGGGGAGAATTAAACTAAAGAGACAAAAATAATAGGGGCCAATGGGCAATCCTAACCCTAAGTTAAGTAAGAAAAATAAAAGAAAAACTTGCTAGACAGCCTTATTTAGGAATGGGTTGCCCTTGTTTAACCCGAGAAAACCAATATTCGAGATGCCTAACCCCAGGAGAGTATTTTAAATATGTTATATTCTAGCAAAATACTTATTGGAGAGCAGTGTATGCAACATACTTACCCCCAAAGAGTACAACCATTATCCATGACCGAGGAATGCTTGAGTCTATGAAGGCTACGTGCCACTCTCTATACACAGTATTGTTGCTTGACGCTGTAAATTCTGGAAAAACCAGTTGAAAAAGAATAGGAGAAATATTTGTTTAATTGTTCAGTCTTAATGTTTTAACGATATGCGATAGGCATATTTAGTAGGTCAGATGTAAATTACACTGACTTTTTGTGTTTTTGGTCAGTAAGTGTTATTTCCGAATTGCTTTTGTCCTTCAAACTTTGCTTTTGTGACCTGGACAACGACGCTTTGAAACTTACCAATATTTGTCTATATTTCTGAGATGAGGTATTATGTACATTATTTACATTATTCGGACTATTGTCCTCATCTTTGTCGCCATATTTATTACAACGGCCTTCT
Organism: Acanthosepion lycidas; assembly: GCA_963932145.1. Lineage (NCBI taxonomy): Eukaryota > Metazoa > Mollusca > Cephalopoda > Sepiida > Sepiidae > Acanthosepion > Acanthosepion lycidas. Next base: position 12,538,563 of record OZ010586.1, read on the forward strand.
TCAGGGAGTTGGAATGTCGAACTGAACCCTTTATTTCGCTCACTGGGGTAGACTGTTCTAGTTCCACGTGCCATGTTTTAATGGATGTCAGTTATAAGTTATCTCCTGTTAATTCCCCTCTCCACTGCCTTAACCGGGGATTGAACTCACACCCTTTGGGTCCTGTTACTGGATCTCACTAATGCCTTTAACCACTGTGCCATGTGTCATTATCTGTATATGAATGTCTTCAGAAACCATTTTTTACCAGTTCAGCCAATAATAATAATAATTGGAAAATCCACACTTAATCGATTAATTATGTACGTCTTTAAAACATTAACACTATTCGGAAAATTAAACAAATATTTCTCATATGAAATTCTGCAATGAGGTTTTGTCGTGACATAAAAGGGAAAAAATTATTTTTAATGGAAATTTAATTTAAACTTCAAAAATTTAAAATTTAAATCTCATTTTTAAGACCAACAGCAACCTTGACTATCTTATAGCTGTGGGAGTTGTATACTTCCCGCCGATGACAGCCGTTGATGTTCAAGCCTAGGTTAAAAAAAATTAAGAGATTTCTAATCATAATTTACGATTCAAGTCAACCATCTCCAAAGTGACTTATTAGTTATGAAAACCAAAAACAGAACTGGTAATATTTTATATCCCTATTCCCTTAAGAAAAGTACGAAGTCACTTCTCCACAAGATATCTCATTGCCAAATATTTTGACAAAAATGTCTCATCAAAAACTGTGAAACTAAAAGTAAACATTGGCGTTAGTTAAATTGAGTGGTGTGCTCGTAAAATATAACAAAGTATTCTTTTAAAACAGATTTGGTAGATTAGACCTTCCTTCTGCAAGCCACGGCATTTGCCAAAATCGAAAAATACTGATGTTTTGTGTCATTTTAGAAGTGAAGTCTTGTTTAAAATACAGTATGTCTCCAAAATATATACACACTTTTACCTCCATTCAACTGACCTCACCACTTAAGGCTTTTTCGTTACGTTACAAAGCCAGGAACAATTACTAAAATGAAAGTTTCCATAAAGAAAGAATGCAGTCAAATACCGATCGAAATGTTGATTGCTGCTCGTTATCAGCAATGTCTAGATCATAACGGGCGATGACAAAATCTTAAGAGCATACATTTATATACAAAAAAATCATGCAACCTCGTCGGGTAGGTGGCCCCCATGTTTTCCTATCTCTCTCTTGCCCTCAATATACCTTGTGAGTATTGGAGTTTGCAAGCCGTCCTTCCCCATTTTGCCCAAGAAAATTCTGCTATTTCTTCCTGATTCTGATTCATATTGTTTTTGTTACCATTTTCTTCAAGACTTCCTCGTTGCTTGCTGGACATTGGATTTAATTAAATTGACATGGAATTCTCAATATCCTTCTGTAGAACCACATTTCTGCTACCTCTAGCTTTCTTCTCATCAGCAAGAGTCAGGGGATTATCCAGCATAATGAAATCGGAAAATACAAAGCTTTTTTTAATGCAGTAGTTTCGAGCCCACGTAAAAGTCAAGATTTTTTAATTTCTTATTTTTTAAGAAAATCCGGTCTTCTCGACTTGTAAAATCGGCGATCAACTATTTCTCTTCTTCTACCTTGTAGCCGTGTTAATTATATAACGATTTTAAAGCGTAGCTTATATGTGACACAAGGCCGAAAGTATGGGAGCACTCAGTGAGGATCGAACTCACTGTTCAGTCATAATTGTTCTAGCGAGACAAGCTTGCTTACCATTACACTGCCACGAGGTGCCTTAACTGTGCTAATTATATATGTTTCTCCAATGCCACTAGTCGGTGTTCGAGTCGAAGTAAAGGTCGGATTACTGAATGCTGATTTTCGAAGCAAGCAATATCTGCTCATCGGGAAAATAAATGTAACCTTTTTGTACTAAGCGCTTTCATGTTAGACTAAGCTTACATTATTTATCGTCCGACTAATATCCTCATCTTTTTTGTTATTATCACTATCATCTTCACAAAAGGTGTCGAGATGGTTCAGCCTTGGTCATCATCATTTTCTATTTACCAACAATTAACCTTCTAACTGACACCTTTTTCTGGGGATAATAGTTATAATGACATCAAAGATGAAGATATTTTCCCGACTATAAATACCGTTCTGGATATGACGATAAACTACATCCTGAGTCCAGGGTAAGATGATGAACTACGTTCAACAGCAAAGCCTCTCATCAGGAGGCTTTGAGGAGTGTGGAACCGCCTCTTAATTGTTGGTGTTCCCAGATCCACTCTGACCCGGAGTGGTAGCACCTGTTAGGGTCCCAGCTATGAGCAAATAGTTAACCCCAAGACTGAGGTAAAAACATTATAAAAGTGTAAAAATAGGTTTTATTACCAGAAATACTTTGTAAAAACATTATTAGCAGAAATAAATTTTTGAATGAAAAAAATTATTACCAGCAATGCGTTTTTGAAAAAAACTTACCAGAAATACATTTTTTTAAATAATATTACCAGCTATACATTTTCGAGGAAAAAAATATTACCGTAAATAGATTTGACAAAACAAAAATATTACAAGAAAAAAACAAGTTATCGGTATTAAATGACCTATTGAGGTTGATATGCCGTAAAACACAACAAACCAAATCAAACCAAACTTACTATAAATAATGGAAAAGGGTGAGTTTAGTAAATATAAGCCAGTTAGCGCAACTAAAAAACAATTTACTTGTGTCATGCAACAGTTCTTTTTGGTTTGTTCATATGAAAACGCTCCACATTTGAACGAGGAGTGGGATAATACAATCTTTCTATCCGATTTCTCCAATTACCATTTAGCTTTTGGTGGGAGAAAGGAAATATCAAAATATATCTCATTGGGGTTGTATATCTTTGCAGTTCCTTTTCGGCTTTGGTTTTTGCTCGCTTCTACGACTTGAAAATTCAAATGCTACCCGCTTTTTAGTTCATTGTATTAACTCGCATTTACAACTTGAGGCTTCACATGTTACCAATAAAGAATTAAAAACATTCGATTTTACAGAAACACGAATAAAAATCCAAAGAAAATTTCCATTTTCCACACCTCAATACAAGATTGCATTCGTCAGTATTAATTTCCTTTCTCCATTTTGTAAAGCAAAAGCGGCTATTGCGCATGCTCCTTCAACGAAGGCGAGAAACACTTGTCAAGTGTCATCAAGGCGAGTAATGGCGTCTCTATTTGGTCAAACAATAACACGGGGGTTTCTTCCGCCAATTTCCTGCCGCAAGCGTGATTATTTTGATTTCAACATTAAATCGGCATCAGATTTCGCTTGGAAATAAACAACTAAAAGAACCATTCGAAGAAGCGAGTAAATTATTCAATGTAAAACGTGACGTGATCTTTGCTAGAAATGTAACGATATCTTGCCAAAACGTATCAGCCAAAATTATTCAGTTTTCTTAGAGAAAATGGAGAGCAAATACGCAGAGGAATCTTTAATGTCTGTTTCAACAATCCAAAATGAATGAGCGCAATCACACCTTTTGCAACCTGAGGTGCAGTCACATCTTTTACAGTTTTTACACCAATTGTTGGTGTTACATTTTTTTGTAGCAAGTAAATGTTTCAGAGGAGAATATAGACGATCATGGCTGTTTTACAGGATTAAAGGGTTTTAAATTCCCGATTAGCTAAAGGGAGAAATGTATTCATGCCTTTCCTAAGAGTATTAAAGCGAAGTAAAAATTAAATGTCTCTACTAGAATTTGAACACCGTTCTCTGACTTCCTTTCTCTGTGCCGTTAACTGTTAGATCAGAAGTATCTCTATAAGACCGAAAATATTCTTATCCAAAAAATATTCTTAGCGATGTTTGTGTTCGTATTTTATTAACATTTATTTGTTATTTTGATTGCATCTGGAAAAAGAAAATATTAAAATATTGAAAGAAAATATCATATAAAACGTAGAAAATTCAATTGAATTTTGAAGTGTCATTTTATTTCATGTAATTTTAAATTAAATTTAATTTTAATTTAAATTAATTTTATTTTAGATTTAATTTAATTCTAATCCAATTTGATTTACTTTTAAATTTAATTTAATTTTCATTTAATTTTAAATTAATTTTAATTTAATTTAATTTTAAATTTAATTTTAAATTTAATTTAATTTTTAATTTAATTTAATTTTAAATTTAACTTAATTTTAAATTTAATTTAATTTTTAATTTAATTTTAAATTTAATCTTAATTTAATTTAACTTTAGATTTAATTTTTCCATTCATGTTTCTGTCGCTATGTACAAAAGGCGACTCATTCGTTTTAACGATAAAAAGTTTGCTTCTTTTTGTTTTTCTTTAAACGCAAGGTAAACAAATATAATTATTATTTAAAAGCCCTGCAGGCCCCCCTGAATACACAGCAGAAGGGAAGACTCACCTCCAAAAGAAAGGGAGCCACCTGTTGACCTCTTGAATCCTCTGACATGGATGGCAACTAGTGATGCCGGAGGACGAGAGGACGGGTTGTTTAACAGTCCTTACTTGGGCTTGACTGACGGTTGGAGAGGCCCGATCCTATCTACTAGTTAGTCACACCAAGCCTCACACACATACACACACACAAACACACACACACACAAATATATATATATACATATATATATATATATATATATATATATATATATATATATATATATATATATATATATACACCGGATGTAACACAAATCGTTAAACACCATGGGAAAATTGTCCATTCCACAAAATATTTAATTTCTAAAAAAACACTACACTGATTGGCTTTCTTTTTTCCAGGTTTTCAGATATGATGCTTAGCCATTTTGTCACCGTCCGTTGTAAAAATCACTGAAAACCCTTTGAGTTATTCAGCTAGAAAGAGAATAGGTTAAAATCATTTTGTGTCAGCCCAACTATGTCTTCCCAACTGAGAGGAAAAAGATCATTCAGCCCTTTAGTAATGCTACCAATATTCATACTCTGGCTTTCCATCTTCAAATTCCAGTGAAGAACCATCAAGAGAACGAAGAATAAGTCTAAAAAAGAGGGAACAGTAGAGAGGAAAACTGGATCAGGAGGTCACAACAGCAAGAGGGATCATCATTTCAACTTAGAGCTAAATACATTCTTATTGTTCAAAGTAGACTCCAATAGTGTTATAAAAACTTCGGAGAATTCCAGTAAGATATCTTTAATCATTTCTAAGCTACAACAGTTGAAAGTTTAATCTAACAATTGAAAAATTTTGCTGTTACACGATTTCGACAATTTCGCTGTTAAATCCAATATATATATATATATATATGTCTGTTGATCGCTTAAGTTATCATACAGTATTGATTTCTATGCCCACGATGTTTATGTCTACATGTATGCATATATAGTTTAACTTACTTGAATTTTCCAATCCAAATACAATCGGGATCAACTCCAGACCAATTTCCAAATATATATATATATATATATATATATATAGGTTTACGTCTGTGCGTGAGAGAGAGAGAGAGAGAAAGAGAGAGAAAGGAGGAGAAGACAATGGCTGAAGATCAATCGGTTCTAAAGACACAGAATTCTACCTGACTGTAAAACACTAAAATTTGAATAGAGTAGCTGAATGTTTTCAGGGGCTCGGAGTTACTCGAAAAAATGAATATATATTGTCTGTAACCCTATCCTCTTACAAAAAAAAAAAGGTTTCCTATTTTATACTTCACAGTACTGAGCTCCGAGATGTGCGTATGTCTTTGAAAAAATTATGGATTATACTGAGACACCCCAGCGACTAAATTCGGCGAATAAAACGAAGAAGTGGACCTTGACTGTCAGCCACGCTACAGTTTAGATTTGCTTCCTTGAAACTTCTTTAGTTTCCCAAAGCTAAAATCCCTAGATGAGATTATGGAGTACGTTGATGGTAACACCAAAATAGGATTTTATACATTTTGAAATGTGGAATATTTTCTTGGTTAAGAATATGAATTCACAATAAGACTACCTTATAGAAGACTTAGGTGTCATTCAGTCAGTTATGTTCCATGAGTGATACACGCTTAGGCAATCATGTATCTTTCAATAGATGACTGACGAGGCAGATTTTTTTTTCCGCTGTAGTTTGCCATTTCTTTCTGCGGGAGATCAGTTACCATCTAAATCTATAGAAACCGGTCTGTACTGCTATTTGGGCGGGGGAGAAGAAGAGGATTCATAACTTTCCCAAGGATATTAGCGCGTAAGAGAATGTTATGGATTCGACTGGAATTCGAATTCTCAATCCTCAATCCGAGCCGCTATCCATTACTCCACCGTGCCTCATTACGTTTATTTTACCCTCTATACAACTCCCTGTTCTGATATCTATTCAAGTAGTTGACCCGCTGCTTTTCCCTTTCTATATTGCTTGAGATATATCTTGGAAGTGTCAAATTCACCAAACCCTCCTTCCTCATTATATACCCGAGAAATTTCAACTGATTTTTTTCTGACCCCGAATTTAAGTGTAATAAAAGTAGATATTTTCACCTATCGTCCGGTTCACACCCCTCCCTTGTCTTTTGAGCAGAAGTAGACATTTATCTCTTGTTTCTCGTTTAGGATTAGGTTTCTGGTTTCTTCTAAAGTCTACTCTATCCTTCTAACATCTCCACCTAAAATCTTTATTTACTTTTTATTTATTTTCCTCAATAAGAGTAGACAGGTTCGCCTATTATCTAATTTACACTTCTACCCGGTTTTTTGAACCGGAGTAAATGTTGATTCCTTGTTTCCTTTTTAGGGGTCTTTGTAGAGATTTTCATTCTCTTTTACTCACAGTAGCACCCCCTTGCATCTTAGTGGTATTATCGCCTTGTTTGGGATGAAATTATGTTTTTTAAGTGTCCTTTTTGATTGCATTTTCTTTAAGACTTCTTTATCCATAGAATTCTCAGTATCCTTCTGTAGAACTATGTCTTCTCTTCATCTGCGAAGAAATTGCCCAGAATTCACTGCCATTCGTTCGTTAATATTAAGTAACTTGGCCCTTTCGAGACAGACCTTTTAGATTTCAGCTAACGTCTCTCTTGTGAGCCATAATTTTTTCCAAGCGAAAATCGTCACATTTTGAGCTTTATACTTTGTATTATTAAAATGGTTAATTAACTGTGACATAATTGTTATAAAGTAGATTACTCTCTGGAATAGACGTTGTAAGGTCAGCAGATGGTAGCTCGACTGACATTCACTGAGGCGTACTGCTTGTATAGCACTACCTTATTTACATACAATACTACTTCTCCCTGAACTGGAATGTCCTTTCGTTGATCTTTAACTTCTTCTAATTATTCATTGGAATCTAAACTATCTTTCTTGGTGTCTATCTTCCTCTTTCGACTCCAAGTCAGATTTCTGATCATTATCATCCACAGATTGTTCAGTTTCATTACTGGATTCATTACTCGCCTCCTCCCCTTTATAGTCTTCACCTTCAGATCCTTCATCCATTTCTATATCCTCAGGTTCCATTCTGCTTCTCAATTGATCCACATGGACCAGTACATTTTCTCCATTTTTCGTTAGTATTGCTACGTTGTGTCCTTTCTGTTCTACAAAGTTCACTTTCTCTGGATTAGATTCTCTATCTTTTTATACCATATACTTTCACTTGTTGAAAATGACATTGTTATGGGAGCTCTAATCTCTCTAGCCATTAATGCAGAGGGACTTCGTAGTCTATTGGAATGTGGAATTGTCCTATAGCTTAATAGTCATCATGGTAAGATACTCTATATTATTATTAGATGGGGGAAATGTTTTAGTCCCATTTTCTGCACCATTCTTTCTGGGATTCCATTCAATTATTATTAATTATTTCAAGGTGATGTTTTATACGGGACACATCTAATACGATTTAGCCACGAGCACAAACTTTCCTCGCAAAATTCTGGCGCGTTATGAGACCATAGTTTTAGGCACTCCATTCCTTGAAAATATTGTTCTTAATATTTGTTCTAAAGTGGTGACTTATCTGTTAGCAATCTTAATAACTTGAGGCCATCCTGAAAAGGAGTCCACTAAAATTAAAAATAGCCCCACGACTTTGATATGGGCATGATCCAGGTGTACCCGAGACCATGGTTCTTTTTATTTAGGTCATGAATGATTTTTGTTTTGCCAAAAGTGTGTTTTTTTTAGTTCAGCATCTTTATACATAGTCATCTACATCTCGAGAATATCCTGGCCACCACGCTTGTAATTTTAAACTCGTTTGCGTCCCCATTATACCACAATGTACATAACCGTAAACACCTTTTAGTACTTCTTTTCTTAAACTTTGTGGAAGTATTATAATATCTCCATTGCATATTATCCCTTTCTCTAAAGTTAACTTATGCCTTGAATTTTTGTAGAGTCATTGAATAATTGCCTATGTATTTCTTTTTATTCTGTTTGAAATTCTGCTTAACATTGGATCTTTTGTGGTTTCCATTCTGAAACGATTTAGGTCTAACACGTCTGTTTCAACCTAGTTTAGTATTTTATCTTTTGAATTTTCATATGTTTCTAAATTTTACTAACGAAATTTAGTCTGGATAGCGCATCCACATGCGGAATAGTGTTCCCCTTTAAGTATATGATGCCGAAATCAAAGGCCATGAGTTTTACAGCCCATCTTAAAATTCTAGATATGACTTTTGGTAATTCCTTTCTGGGGTTAAATATAAATTCTAAAGGTCTGTCATCTGAGTTTAACAAACATTTTCGTCCTAACAAATAATTTTAAGCTCTCTCTCTCTCTCTCTCTCTCTCTCTCTCTCTCTCTCTCTCTCTCTCTCTCTCTCCATACTATTGTTAACGTTTCTTTCTCAATATTTAAGTATTTAGCTTCAGCTGGCTATTTTCTCGATAGGTACATTATGGGATGACTTACTTAAGATAACATTGCAGCTACAGCATGTTCACTTGCAGCCGGAGTCAATGTCACTTTCTTTTTTTTGCAATCTGTTTTCTTATTAGTACCATTTTTGCGCTTTCAAAAGATATATTTTACATTTACGCCTATTCGAATTCTTTTTAGGTAATTCTGGAAAAGGTTTCGATTAAATCGCTCTATTTAGGTAGATATTTGCTATAAAAATGGTCAATCTCAGAATGAATTCTAATTATTTTTTCTTGGTGTAGATACTTCCGATACTTTAATTATTGGTTTATTGTCTGGTGAAATTCCTTCTTTAGATATTTGGTATCCCAAATAAAATAATTTGTCGCAATTTAACTCAAAAATTTTCGCCATTTAACGTCATATTTTTTAATTGATTTTGAATCTGTTTAAATCTTGTTCATTTTTTTATTTCTCTTTACTGCAAGCACCTATGGCTATATCGTCTTGATATATGATTGTATTTTTACCCCCTCTAATAGAATCTTTTCTGTTGCCTTTTGAAAAATATGGCTTAAAGTCTTAACTTCAAATAGAAGACGAGCCCATTTTAGTAGCCTGTCGGGATATTAATTATAGTGACTTCCTTAAATTTTTCGTCAATTTCTAGTTCGTTATATGTCGATTTCAGGTCAATCTTACCAAAGTATTTCATTCCTGATAATTCAAGATTTGTCGTTTATAATTTAGGTAAGGTGAATTAAACAGAGCATATCTGATAATTCACGCCTACTTTGTAATTCCTGCATATCCTCAAATCGCCATTGTGCTTTCGTATCGCAACAGTTGGTGAAGCCCAACTGCTACCACCTTGGGTATCTTTCTCCAATATACCTTGTTCTAGCATTTTCTTTAGCTTTGGTAGAATGTGTATAAGTATTTTTCGAAATTCAAAATAGATCGGGTGACTATTTTCTTTTAGACGATTACTTGCTTTATATCTTTTCAATAGTCCTATGTCTGGTTCCTCTGACTTTATACAGTTTATTAATTTCGCCGTATCCACTTTTAAAATTTCTGTTGCCAGGGGTCCATTTTTTTGTGCATTATCCAACATTAATGGGAATAATCTCAAAATGTTTTTTTATGACAAAAGTTCCTTCAAAGGGGGCGAGATTTTGATGACAGGTCAGCAAATTGTTTTAAATTAAGATTACTTTTTCTTAATTTAAGTTTACCCATTTTTCCCCAGAAATTACTTGGGATCAAGGGTAGCATCGCTTTCTGTGTCAACCTGCATGGGAAAAGTTATATCATTCAATTTTATTGTCTCTTTAATTTTTGCAAGTGTTCTTATGGAATATAATTCTGTATTTTCAATATAACAGGTTATATTTTCTACCCTTTCTATTCTCTTTTTGTATCTGCATGCAGATTGGAAATGGTCTTTTCTTTTACAGATTAAATATAATTATCCAAGGGTTAGACATTTGTTTTTGAATATTTCATGTTGTTTGGCACAATATTGGAAGTTAATTAAGATTTTAGTTATGTTGTATGCTTCCACATTGTTTATAGAATTATTAAATTCATTAATTAATGCTAATTACTGCAAGAATTTTACATTTACTTCTAAATTCATATTCGCTTGTGTACATTATAGGATCTAATATTTGTATGCAACGTCAAACATGCCTTCAGTAAATCTTAGAAGGATTAATTCGTCTTCTATAGACATTCTCTCGAACCCAGTTTTTCAAATTAGCAATATCTTGATGCTTCTTTCAGTCTGCGTAAATATTGTATGACGGTTTCACTTAGGTTTTGTCTATTTTCCAGACATTTTCTTTCTGCAATAATCAGCTGTTTTTTTTTTGTTTTGTTTTTTTTGTTTTTTTTTTGAGGGGGAGGGAAGCATTTTTCTTTTTATAATGGTTGAAATTTCCTCATATGTTGATTTTTCTAGTATTTTGGAGAACATCATAATGGATATGTTCTTTATGTCTTCACATCCTGCCGAAGACATGCCTTCAATTAATCTTAGAAGGATTAATTCGTCTTCTATAGACATTCTCTCGAACCCAATTTTTCAAATTCGCAATATCTTGATGCTTCTTTCAATCTGTGTAAATATTGTATTACGGTTTCATTTAGGTTCTGTCTATTTTCCAGACATTTTCTTTCTGCAATAACCAGCTGTTTTTTGGACGCATTTTTCTTTTTATAATGGTTGAAATTTCCTCATGTTAAGTCTTCCTGTGATTTGGGGAACATCATAATGGATATGTTCTTTATGTCTTCCCATCCTGCCGGAGCCAAAAACAAATCATTAATTTCATTCAACCCCCGCCCCCCCGGAGGCTTTCTTGTCTTTCAGTTTCTTTACCCTAACCAACGCTGCTAAATGTCTAATCCACGTTTCTACGTTCTCCGGTTCATCCAGCGCAGTTAGAAATCTTATCGACGACGCCATATTGTTATGAAGTAGAGTACTCTCTGGAATAGACGTTGCCAGGTCAACAGATGGAAAATTTATTGTTTTGTTAAAAACCTTTGTGGAACAATGCCGAAGGTGAATTGGGATAAGTCTGGCCAACATTAACTATCCTAGAGCTAGCTAATCCGATTCACGACCCATTCATCCATTACAATTTACTCATTCACTACAAGAATTCATCCATCACCGTTCTATCCTAATATACCACAATATCACATAGTCACAGGGAGCCTACTAAAAGAAAACTGACATAAAAATTTCAATAGTACAAAAATGTCTCTTTTTTTTCTTTTTTTTTTTTTTTTTTTTTTTGATAAAAATATAATAATCATGAAATTATGGGGCTGGGGATGAACCCAAAAACAAAATTAAAAAAATGACAAAACATTCAAACTAGACATAATATATATTAGTAGGACCCGTCCAACCCATAAAAATGAGTGCGGCCGCTGTATTCTGCCTTTAGACAGAATCAAGCAGCTCACTCACTAACGGAAAGGAAAGGATAAAAAAATAAATGACACACTGAGAAAATTCAAAACTGAATTCCCAAGTTGGCATCTACGCGGACGACACTACAATTTACTCCTGCCTCAAAAACAAATCTAGTGTTGTTGACAAAACTAACCTGGCCGCTCGTCTTGAAATGGACCTCCAATCGGTCGTTAATTGGGGCAAGAATTGGCTGGACAACTTTAACGCCTCAAAAACTAAACTACTCTCTATTAATCACCATAGAGATCCTTCCCTCCCCCCCTCGCCATAATTAGAATGTCTGATAGTCAACTTCTTGAGAGCAACTCCCTGTGTCTGCTCGGTCTCACGTTGACTGCTGACCTGAGATGGAACATATACATTGAGTCAATTGCTTCTTCCACCGCGAGGAAAGTTGGCTCTCTGTGCCGCGCCAGGAAATTTTTCTCCCGGGAATCGATACTTCAAATATACAAATCAACCATTCGCCCTTGCATGGAGTATTGCTGCCATATATGGTCTGGGGCACCTTCTGTTGACAAGATCCAGACGGATATGTAATATAATTGGCCCTGATCTGGCGTCTCGTCTACAGTCACTCTCTCACAGGTGGTAATTGCTCCGATGAGCTGCTTTCACTGGTTCCCAGACTCCATGAATTCAAGCTCCCTACGAGGCTGGCATCCCGCTCCCACCCTTACACTGTAGAAACTTTTAAATGTAACCGTCTCTTCTACTCCAATAGCTTAATAACTCGCACCTCTCGCCTGTGGAACACCCTTCCCAATTACTGTTTCCCTGAGAGCTATAATCCCCAAGTATTCAAATGTAATGTCAATTGAAACCTCCAGTTACCTTGATCTATCCACTATCCTTCTCCTTTCTTCTATCACACCTATCTGCTCTTGCTCCAAATCTTCTGCAACCCCCTGCATCCTAGTGGCTTCACGACTTGCTCGGGGCGTAATGCTTATAAAAAAAAACTAAAAAAAAACAAAAAAAGACAGTTTAGATGAAAAAACAAAAGTGACAAATCAAACTGGGGAGGTTGGGAATCTTGACATGGATCATAACAAAAGGGAATACAGACCGGAAACAACACTTACATTTACTAGGCAATCAAAATGTCTATCTTAACCAGGGAGTTCACAGGAAAATCAACCGATGCGTCAAAGGGAACTTAAAAAATGAAAAAACCGCTGGCTCCGTTTACATGAATCAAACTCGCCATATTTACGCACCTTTCGCTGAAATCTGTCGATAACAAACGCTTTCTATCAATTCTGATCTTCATCTTAAGTTTATACCCAAAGAATCCGACCAGATCCTGATGAGAATAGCGTTCTTGTCGCAAGATTCCTTCCATCCGCGACGTCCACACCACTATTCTTGCCACAGTTTAAACTAATAAACACCATTCGTTTTCACCCCAGAGAACGGAGGCGACTCATTATCGCACGTATATGCAAGATCGATGGACACGAGATGTTCGGGATATCTGACATAGAGCACTGACATGATACTTGCAACCATCCCCACAAGAGGAAGAACATGAAGCCCTCAAGCGCCTTCTTAAGGTCTTTGCAAAGAGCGAGCACAGACAACCAGTAAAGGATAAGAGGTAAGACGTAAGTGGCACACACCCATCCCTACTTCACGGATAACCGCCGTCGGAGCCGACGTCCGGACCACCGCTCCGACCTTCAACTGTACTTCCGACTAATTCTTCTTCAGCTGGAGCCCGGGCCCGAACCACACTCCAAGAATGCGGACAGTTCCGTCTGTCCAACAACAGAGGCACGGGAGCGCGACCTCCTTCCTGACACCTAATCGCAAGCCGGGAGTCTTGATGCGATTAATCATGCCCCCCACCCACCTTCGTCACCTTCGAGTGCTTTCCAATGTCGCTGCGGCGTGACACTAAAATGGATACGTCATAGGCATACGGGGAAACCCTGACTCTACAACCTCCAGGGACAGCGATTCCACGTAGGACCGGACTGCACGCCATGCCCTTTAGACGGCGAAGAAGGGACTACAACGCCAAAACGTAAAGTAGGGGTGATAGCGGGCAACCCTCTCGGACCCACCGTGACAACGCAAACGCGCGCGACCTCCTTTCTGGAAGAGCGATACAGGAGGCTGATCCATTTGCAGAAGTCAGGTTTGAATCTGGCGGCCTACAGGGCAGCAGCCAGTTGCTGATGGTCGACCCTATCGAAAGCTTTGGACTGATCTAAATTGATCAACGCGGCTTGATCGTCGTCTTTTACACACTCTAGGATCGTGCGGATCAGATGCAAGTTGCTCTGAATTGTTCGTCTCTTCACAGCACAAATCTTCTCGGCTCTCAACAAACTCTCGGCAACTGACTGCAAGCGTTCCGTCAGGATGTTGGTCAAAATCGTCGCAAAGATGTGCGACAGCCTCAAGTATATTTCATCGGGCAGACCATCTAGTCCCGGAGATTTGCCTCTGCCGACCTTCTTCAATGCCAAGTAAACTTCGCCCTCTGTGATCTCACTCTTGCAGCTATCCGCTTCAGTCGGCTTAAGCCGAGGTAAGCTAGTCATATAGCTGAGAAACTCTTCGCCACAGAGACCAGGTTCCTTGGTAAACCGGTTTTTGAAATGCCTCCGAAACCCTTCGCACATGTCTTTGGTCGACCTCAGATTTTATCTAAGATGAGTAGTTGGCTATATTCGGTGGTGAAAGGCCTAATGCTATCCTTAAGCCTCTCCCACTATTTATTTCCAATAACTAATTCCTGCTGCACTAATCTAGTCAGCTATTGCAGGAAGTCCCGCCAGTAAAGATATATTGAACTCCCAGTGTCTAGCCATTCTAAGCCTAGCACCTAACGCCATTCGGGTCCGAATAGCCTAACCAGTGAAGCGTGGGACAATCTAGCAAATCTAGATCGACCCTTCTGACTAACATTCTATGCAGGTAGCTAAATACCCAAGTCCACATCTCCCCTTTCAGGTGATAGTCCCGGTATCTATTGGCGAGACTAAACTGTCCGATCTGATAAGCCAAACTAGGATCACCCGCCCTCCCGCTAGCTCCCTGTCTAACTTGTAGTTCAGAACGGTATTCCAGTCCCCCATTAAGACTAAGCGCGATGAATCCACCAGGAACGCCTCCAACCGACAGAAAAGGGAAACACGCTCCAACTGATTGTTGGGTGCATAAACTGCAACGATCCGAAACGAACTACTGTCGGATGCCTCTAAAAACACTTACGAGACATTGCCACCCGCAGAATTATATCCCCGGGGAAATGCCCGTTTTACTTCTTACTGACACAACCTCCTCCACTTGCCCATATTCCGTGTAAAAGGCGCCTAGTGGTCCTCCTCTACATCCATGGGCACCCCATGTAAAGAGATGTTGGTCCTTCGGGTACCCATATACTCAGTTTGCTTCCGGTTGGCGCTTTTGATTCTTCATCTAATGTCAACAAGATGTCCGACATGGTGTTTGACCTTCACAATAATATTCAGACACTCGAGTGCTTCCTCCATTCCTTCCTTGATGACACCCACCAACTCCCTGGTATTTATATCAGATGTCAGCAGGGAAATTGTCCTTTTCGAAATTGCCTCTCAAGCCGACGGAATTGTCAGAAATTCATTTCCTGGTACTTTTCACGTACCTCTACATAATATTCAGGCTCTTTTATGTGGGCCTGTCTATCGGCCATGCTGAGGTATGGGGACATGCTGGTTGATCCAGCTGTTGGAACAACTCAGCCATGTTGGCCGGGGCCGCACACACACACAAAAAAAAAACAAATAGCTCGCAAGACACTCACATGGGCTAAAGAAACTAGACGATACAAAAATTAGGCAAAATAAAACAAAATCAAAGCGTAAAAATAAAACTTTCAAATAAAGTTTTGCTTAAGAAAGAAAGGAGAAACTAACAGAAAAATAAAATAAAATACAAATTAAAAAGCAAATACAAAAGAAGAAATAAACTAAAGAATATCAAATGGATTTACAGAAAAGAAAAAAATGAAATTTAGCAAAGTTAATGAAGCAAGAAACACCTACAACGAAAGTGCACACACTCTTTCAATACAATAGTCCACGCCTGTCCGAGGCAAACTCAATCATGTACAGACTGAGTCGTCCTAGAGTCATGTACAGACTGGATTGTTCTGCCAGGTCAGCAGATAGTAGCTCGATTGGCATTCGCTGTGGCGTAATGCTTTTATAGTAGTACTTCATTTGCATACAATACTACAATAATAAAATGATTGCTTCTACATTTTAGTCTCCCTCGTGGTCTGCAACATCTTTCCTGTGTAATGTTCTAACTAACCCGAACACACTTTTCCAAAGAAAAATACGTCAAAAACCGTCATTATTTTTGCACCAACCTAATATATAGGAGCTGAAAAATCTCAAATCAATCAAAAACACCTTTCAAAATATCCCAGTGTTTTATTGTTTTATTTTTAAAGTGGGTCAGCCTGCGAACTTTTCAGCACACCTTTGTTTCGTTTTGCTTAAATTTTCCAGATAAACACAAAAATCAAAATCGTTTGATTGTAACTAGGAATAACGTTACTTAAATTTGGCAGTCATTAAAAAAATATGGTATATTGATGGGTTGTTTTTTTTTTTTTCAGATTGAAAGTTAATTTACAATTGATTTATTGTAGCGATTTCTGCTTTTCTTTCCTTATTTAATGCCAAAATGCAGGAGATTTTTTTCTACTAAGTGGATGTCCAGCGACTATCGGACGGTTATTGATATCGACGCAGCAAAGAAAGAATTAAAAAAAATGAACCATTGAAAAATTTATTTTGTTTAATGAATCAAATTCTTTTGCTGGTTACAGCCGACATTTTCCCCTTCTCACTCGCCGACATTATACATTTTTATTTTTAAACACAAGCGGTAAGAGAAATGTCTTGTTTCTTTCATTTCTTTCTTTTGTAGATAGAACGAGATGTGCAAATTAGCACCGATCTTGTTACGGTGCCAATCGAAGTGAAATTGACCGGAAAATTACAAGCGTCGGTGATTCCTGCGACTGTTGATAACAGCAGGGCAGCCAGTCGACGATTGTAGTGTTCGGCCTTGTTGGATTGGACACACTTCAAAAACATCGCTAAAAAAAAATAAAATAAAATGGCGCTGGTTGGAATAAAGACTGGAAGGTCTGTAATTAGAATCCGAATTTATAATGACAATCATTATTTTGATTCTACCCCACCCGCCATGGCATTTGTGTGTATCTATGTTTCACTTTCACTGTGAGCAGACTGGTTTGTCAGTACACGTGTACTACAAGATATATACAAAACTTACATTAATCTGACACCAAGCAAAGAAGCTAGCAGGGATTGAACTACAGAGTAGTCCAAAAGTCTTCTCAACCCTACATAATATAATTTTCGATTTGAAATAAAAAATAATATCTTAATACCCAACTTTGTGGGGTATTAAGATATATCAAGTTATATAGCTTCAAGAATATTTACTTCATTTTTAGTATACCAAATTCAATATATCCAATTTAATCCGTATCCGGTAAATTGCTCGAAATCAATTGCTCGACAGTAAATTGCTCGAAATCAATTGCTTGAAAAATAATTTCTCAAATTATCAATTGCTCGAAAGACAGTTTACTCGAAACCTGTGGTTAAAAAAAATAAAACTACATTGTTCTAATATTTACTATAAAATATTACAACTTTATTGTTGTTAACTGAACAGTTAAAATTAATTTATTTAGCAGGTTTTATTTATTTTCTCGAAAGGCAGTTTGCTCGAAACCTGTGGTTAAAAAAAATAAAATGCGTGCGAAGCATTTTCTTTTTTTTTTTTTTTCTTCACATTTCCAGTAAATCTTATTGTTCACTGTTTTGTCCTTAATATATAGATATCCATCCAAACACAAGTTCTTCTTTCTTTTTTCACTCTCAACAAAAGTTATGCCCATCACTCGGATTCGAGATCTCCAAAATTACTGAAATAGAAATCGAAAACAAATATAGAAAGAAAAACAGAACTGCTAAAGTTGAGTGTTGTGGCTCCTTTTATATCCAGCTCCGTTGACGTGTCGTGATACGGCGCAGTTTACGTGGTGCTTCGAGCTTCAAAATTACTTCGAGCAATCTGCCTTTCGAGCAGTTGATAGTTCGAGAAACTATTTTTCGATCAATTGATTTCGAGTAATTTACTGTCGAGCAATTTACCTAGATCCAAATTAATCATTCGTAATGATTCCTCCTCACCAACTAACGTCTTACAGAAAACCAATATTATATAGAAATGGGAGTTGTATCTTCAACAGAAAAATTATATATATATTGGCCATACCACTACCACGTTGTCTCGAAGGTTGAGTTTTCATTTGAATTATGCATCTAACATCTCAACATTTCCAGCCTGTCGCAATTTAGGAAAATTCTTGTTGAAAAAAACATCTATATTTTCCATGAAAATAATAAACATAAACTGAAAATTCTTGAAGCTATCTATATTAAAAAATTGAAACCAACCCTTAATAAAATTAATTATGAATGCTGCACAAATATTTTAAAATGTTTACAGTAGATAGTTTAAAATATCTAGGTTTAAACTAATAATTTTAAATAGTCTCTTTTTTTAAAGTAATTATACATTTCAATAAACTAGTTACCTCCCTTGACGTTTGCCCGTGCGTCTATATGATGAAATTTAAAGCTTGTACAGTTCATAAACTTACCATTTTTCACGTCACACGTAAAAATTTAATTTTCAGATGAACACAATTTTGTCTGAGAAAAATGATGAGCACAATAATTTTTTGTCCTAGAAAAAAACAAGACCAATGACGACATTGTGCTAAGGTCGAAAGTACTCGGAATAAAATGAATATGCATCAAAATGGTAATTTTCTTTCTTCCTTTAATAAGGATACTAAGAAACTTGTCCGTGATTACGAGAGGATCCTATTAAAAATAAGTTGACAAAACTTGTCTAAATTATTTAATAAGATATGTGATAATGAAAACACGCTGCAATATATATATATATATATATATATATATATATATATATAGATAGATAGATAGATAGATAGAGAGAGAGAGAGATAATGTTTAACTTAGAAATGGGGGGAATGCTTTGAAAATTATTTTTCAAAGTCCTGGCTCTTTAACAGGGCTCGAACACCGAACACAACCACCACCAGTAATTCAGGCCTTTTACTTTATGCGTATAAATGCAATGAAAACGTCTTAACCTATTGAAATTGTTGATTTAATTCACTTCCCAAAATCTGACCAAATGACCAAAATAGATTTTTAAGTGTTTCTTGGTGTTTCTGGGAACTTTTCAGTGCCTTCTCGCATAAAAAAATCAAACGCGGAAGGAGGGAATAGTGGGTATCGGATTGGTGCGACACAATCTTCCAAACCTAATTTTGTCCTTATACACGAATATGTTGGGTTTAATAAATTGATCTAGCATGAGATATGCTGTAGCAATTGAAGTCAAGCTGTATTTACTGCCAATGGTCTGGGTTCGATCCTCAGAAAAGAAACACGATTTTGATGACTGGACCATGACTGTTGGAAATAGAAGTCGGAGAATGATTAAATATCTTGGTTCAAGAACCAATCATTCGCCCCAGTTTGAAATATACAGTTACGTCAACCACTAAGCATTTATAGAATTTATAAACTCTGATCTTTATGTACGCATACACGTATAACCTGTACGAGGTCTTCTTGGGGGGTGGGGGCAGTAAAATATTACCAACCGCGCCTTACTTCTCGTAAAAGTATGTCTTTGCAATCCGACCCCCTTAATCCAGTGCCACTTTGACTTTGACAGTCTAGAGGAGTCCTGTTTAAGATCACCCTCAGCTGCCTTCTCACAGTTAATCTTTTTCTGCGGATTAAATAAAAAGTTAGTATCAAAATCCTGCAATTAACGAATACGTCAGGCACCTGAAAAAATCCGGGGTTAGAATGGCCGAAACGTTGTGTGTATAAAAATCAAGACGAGCGCCCAGGTTTGGATAGCAATCATCTATTTTTGTTTATACTTTTAAAGTAAAAATGAAAGTAGATAAATTATTTCCGTTTCTTTTTTCATAATATATATAATGTCCATTCTCACAGGTAGACGCCAAACTTAGTCTCACCCAATGTCAAAAATCCTTTTCTGAGCGGTGCAGAATTAATTTCAACTCGGGAATAATTTCAACTCGGGAATAATTTCAACTCAGAACTAACCTCATCTTGGAACTAATTAAATCTGTGAAGTTTTCAAACGAAATTAAAATTTAATTTATTGATTTTCTTAAATTTTGATCAATAACGGCTTCTTTTGACCGAGAGTTATTTACAAAAAAACAGCTAACCAATCTACTGTTCTTGCTTCAAAGAACATTGCATTTTTATTGGATCTGATTTAAATGAACAAAAGTAAATAAAATAAATACCACTTTATTCATTTGCAACAAAAAAGAATTAAAGTTGCAGAAAAGATGAATTCTGAATTATTTTATCTACTAAGGATTTTTAAAGCTAAATTTTAAAAAAATACACCAACTCATTGCATTTTGTTTAGGAATTCACGGAAATTGATAACTTTGATTTTAGATCGAGTTGAAATTAGTTCCGAGTTGAAATTAGTTCCGAGTTGAAATTAGTCCCAAGTTGAAATTAGTTCCGAGTTGAAATTAGCTCTGTCACTCTTTTCCGAGGCTTCACTTTTCCCACTGTATGTATCACCTTTAAATTATCCACTACGATTCCACTATTTCCTACCACCCCAGTCTAAGATATAAGAGCGATTAACCGAATTATTGGAGCTTTACGACAGTGGGAAATTAAAAAAATAAACACATTTAGGATGGAAAGAGACAATTTTGCCGGTCCCAGCAAAATAGACAAACATGCATTTAAGCTTATCTTAGCGATCTCTGTAAAACAGACCCCCAGGCTATTTTGCAGGTAAATATTTTTATTATTATGAAGGTAATAATAATAATAATAATAATAATAATAATAATAATAATAATAATAATTATAATAATAATTATAAAATAATAAAAAATTAAAAAATAATCTAATAATTATCTAAAAATAACAACAGATTTAACACAAAAGTTTATTTATTTTCAGCATCAATTTAAAATCTTTTCCCTTCCATCATCCATTGTTAAAACACAAGTTAAAAATCATTTATTCAACATCGAATATTAAATATTAAAAGAAATATAGAAGTCTCTGAATATTTTAAACACTTCAGTCATAACAGTCTCTGCAAATCCCAAACTTGCCCTTGGGGATGGTTTTCTTGCTAATAGACTTCAGGAGCACACACTGAAGACAACAGTCACAGACTGAATGAGGGACATAATGGAATTGTTAGTGAAATAGTAATTGTTAGAGCATGTGATTATTGCTGGACGAGAGCACCGATCTCAAAGAGAGATAAACGATTAACATTTATTTTTTTCTTAGTTTTTATGCAATGTTTTCCAGGCACAAGTCC
The DNA here is from genome assembly GCA_963932145.1 of Acanthosepion lycidas. Lineage (NCBI taxonomy): Eukaryota > Metazoa > Mollusca > Cephalopoda > Sepiida > Sepiidae > Acanthosepion > Acanthosepion lycidas. The sequence goes on from OZ010586.1 coordinate 12,559,889, forward strand.
CATTATTTGCTTCAATTTTGATATAATCTACTGATACTGTGAATAAAATGTTAAATAACACAATTTTCAACAGGTGGACGTAGTGATCTCATTGTATTTGTTTGTGTGGAAGTGGGTAGCTTAGTAAAGAATTTTATTTTTTTATTTCGTTTGAAATTGACGTAACATGTCAGCCATTCATGACTATAATATCAAAGAAGATATTTGTCAAAAGAGGCACGTAGAGACCCCATTGTATCTTTTTATTTGCATCGAAGTAGGTTTTTTATTGTTTTTTTGTTTTTTTATTTCATTTTTATATACTATCCGTTATGGAGACTATAATATGAAACAATACTCTCAACAGGGTGTATAGAGACCTCATTGTATTTATTTGTTTACTTAGGAGTTGTTAGATTGGTAGGTACGATTTTTTTATTTGTTTTTTTATTTCATTTTTTTAAATAATATGCCTGCTATCGTGGCTATAATATGAAACGATATTGTCAACAGTGGTATGTAGAGACCCCATTGTATTTATTTATTTGGGTGAGAGCGAGTAGTTTGGTAGGTAGGCCTGTTTTTGGTTCACTTTTTAGTATAATCTACCTGTCATTATGGATATAATTTCAAACAGGGGTGCGTAGCGACCACATTGTATTTTTATAGTAAAGTGCATACCTGTTGACTTTTTTCCGACATCTGTTGTCCAGCTGAGTATTAGGTTGGTGCCAAAATAATGTCGTTTTTTGACGTTAAAAATACGTCAAAAAAACGACATTATTTTTGCACCAACCTAATATTTTATTCTTTCCCTCTAGAGATTGCAATCGTCACTGATGTTGTTTTAATGTTTCTTTCAGGTTTATTCAATGGACTGTTATTATCGACAAATTTGGGAAGACAAAAGGTTGGCTTCCAATATGAATAGAGAAAACATCTCTTTGAGTATCAAATTTTTGGAGCGGATCTGGCACCCGGACACGGTGTTCTTCAACGGACGAAAGTCCTACCTGCACACGATCACTACTCCAAATAAATTCATCCGACTCAATAGAAATGGGACCATTCTTTTCTCACAGAGGTAACACGTGGTTTTTGGTTCTATGGGGGCACAATCTTGATTTATTTGCGAAATGATTACGCATATTTTTATATTTAATGACCCCCCCTCCTCATGGATATAATGTATCTAGCTTTTAACAATTTTGATAAGCTTAGTTTAATCTGGCACAAGGCTATAAGTGTGGAGCATCTTGTAGAAATGAATTACGAGATAAACTTGCTAAACTCTGTTCTATCGTGAGGCACTTAAATCCGGTTTCAGGAATTTCAAAATTCACGTTTAGATCTTTATTCTTTTTTTTTCTTTTCAACAAAAACACCGACTTTAAACATGGTCAAAGTTAAACAGTAATTCAATTAGAGTCAAGTAATTAACGAGTTGCTTTTTATGTTGCCTATATTTTAAGACACGTCGGTTGGGGTAACAGTTATCGACTTGGAAGTAGAGAGCGGCGGGGCAGGTTCGAATCTTGAACATTTGTGAAATAGGTTATAAAATCTACATTCCTTTAGATATCTTGTCCGAATTATGATAAATAAATATTTTAATGTTCAGCCTGAAGCTTATTTAATTTAGCAGCGTATAGTTACTCAGATATTTACATTTTAAATTATGTCAATTTGGGTAGGGGGTCAAGCTGTATATAATAAATAAAATACATCACAAAATAGGCCATATTGTACGCTACTGTAAGTCTACATTGGTTTGGAAATAATGTCTGTTATCTAATTTTTTTTATGTAAAATAACTTACGTGCATTTTAAATAAAATCATTTCAGTAGTTGCTTAAATAAATATTTTTTCTTTCTTAAAAAAAATCTTATTAAAATGAAATGATTCTCAAGTTTCTCACTTTAATTATCTTCAGGCTTTGTTGTTTTAGGCTCACAGTCCGTGCAAGTTGCAAGATGCATTTGGAAAACTTTCCTATGGATACACAACAGTGCCCACTCGAACTTGGCAGCTGTAAGTTTTGATTTTGATTTTTTTCCCTTCTTTTTGTTGCAGACTTCATCTTGCTTTAAGTCTTAAAAATCCTGAAAAAAAAATTTCCTATCCGTTGGATACTGAAGTGGAGTTACAATTTGGATGTTGCTTTTGTCTTTCATTGTTTTTCTGAATTGCTCTCTCTACGTAAGCTTCGAAAGCTATTGTTTCAATAGGAGGAGAAGCTGCTAAATTCGGAGCGATATTGTTAGTAATTTCAGGATACACTAGTTTCAATAGTATCAGTAGTGGCTGCGACGGGGTTTGGGCATTATTGGTGGCCTTAGTGCATTCATACAGCCAGTATATGTGCATTGGTAAGAAGCCATAAAATGAGACATTTTCTTTTGGGCATCTCTGATGCAGCTCGGTGTTTAGCTGCTTGTATCTCTAAGGGGCTGCCCAGATTACTCTCTGGGTGAGTTTGCTCAAGTGCAAAAATAAAGGGTGTGCATGTGTGTGTGTTTCTATATGTACGGTTTTATTTTCATTTTTTTATTTTTTTATTTTTTTTGTTTTTTTGTTTTGGGTGGACGAATTTACATGTGAAGAAAGAGAGAAAGAAACAAAGAAAGAATTGAAGGGAGTGAAGGAAAGAAGGAAAAAGATACTGAAAAAGAAAGAAAAACAATTAATAAAAAAGAAAGAAAGAAGATACTAAAAAAGAAAGAAAGATAAACAATTAATGAGAATAAAAGAAAGAAACTAAGAAGTGAAGTAAGGAAGAAGAAAAAAGACAGAAAGAAAGAAAGAAACGAAGAAGTGAAGTAAGGAAGAAGAAAAAAGACACAGAAAGAAAGAAAGAAAGAAAGAAAGAAAGAAAGAAAGAAAGAAAGAAAGAAAGAAAGAAAGAAAAAGACAATGAAAAAAGAAAGGAGGAAGTGAATGAAGGAAGAAGGAAAAGGACGGACACTGAAAGATACGGAAATAAGAAAGAAAGAAAGAAAAAAAGAAAGAAAGAAAGAAAGAAAAAGAATTAATAACAAAGAAAGAAACTGAGAAAAGAGAAATGAAAGAAAGAGGGTGTCCTAATTAATGGTTTTTACCATTATGTATTCCTGCCGACACTCGTTGGTGTTGAATGCTAAATAAAAAAAGTCAAGATTTTGAATGTTGTGCTTTAAGACAAGCAAGCTATTCTGACTCGAAGATTAGAACAAGACAATCTTTCCACCTCTATATCCCCCCATTTGCCCTTATGCCGTACTAAGGCAGTCTTAATAAGTATCAAGCAAGATACAAATCAAAACAGAAAGGAAAAGGATAAAAAGAAGAAAGACTGAAAACTATACACCATCTTTTAATGGTTCTTTATAACTAAGTGATTTAAAGATGGCGGAAACAAAACATGACTGAAGCAGACGATCTGGGGCCATCGCTATAGGAAAAGGGATTTATTTCTAGATTCCAATCCAATCAAATGAAATATACAAACAAAATCTATGTTACTTTTCTTCAAAATGATTTTTGGTAATTCTTTCTTTTTTACTGTAGATGGAGTGGGACTAGGGTTAAAGAGGGGAGGATTGGAAGGTAGAAGATGTAAAAGACGAGATGAATCGACGGCGTCTTCGTAAAGTATCGGAATTTGGTCGTCTCCAACAAGGCTAATAAAGACCTGGAAAAATTATAAGCTCTTCTTTTCAAGAAGTATTTAGAGTATACAAGTTTTGCTTCCTTTTTCTCTTCCGCCATTTTCTTTCTACTTGTTCGTTTAAGCTTCATTTCACAATCATCGAACAAAAGCGTTGATGGACAGTAAAACTCTCCGAATGCGTGCGTGCGTACGTGTAAGTACTTGTGTGTGTGTGTGTGTGTGCGTGTGTGTGTGCGTGTGTGTGCGTGTGTATGTGTACGCTCGCGTGTGTGTGTGTGTGTGAACCAGGGACGGAGGTGTCTCACAGTGTGTGTATCTGTGTTTTTTGTATATGGATATAAGTATATATATATATATATATAGAGAGAGAGAGAGAGAGAAAGAAAGAAAGAGAGATGTTTCATTGAATAATGAAGTTTGGTCTACTTATTTTCAATTGGGTTCTTTCATATTCACGGACGAGCTTTTTAGTGTCATTATTAAAGAGAGAAAATTACAGTGTTGATACATGTAATTTACTACAAGTACTTTCGACATTACTACAATGTCATCATCAGGGTGTTTTTCTTTTTTGTTTTTTTTTTTGTTTTTTTCAAGACAAATATAATAGTGTTCATCATTTTCAAAGACAAAATTGCTGTGTTCATCTAAAAGTTAAAATTTTTATTGGTGAAGTGAAGAACGCTGAGTTTAGTACAATTAACTAAGTAGCGCTTCAGGGGAGATAACTAAGTTAGTATGTGCCGAGAATTTAAAAAAAAAAAGTATTAAGAACTATTAGGACAACCCTCGACATTTCGACTGTTATACGCTCCGTCCTTCTTCAGGTGATATACGTGGGTTTTTGAACCGAACCTTTTATTCAGTTCGGAGCCGGGGTAGATTGTTCTAATTCCACGTAGCATTCTTTTTTGGGGGGCGGGGGGATATATCAGTTTCAGTTAATTCCCTTTAGTAACTCAAATCTCCAAGTTTTTATTCCGTCTCCTTGGAGAGTTGAGTTACTAAAAGGAATTATCTGAAACTAAACAGCTGCGGTAGTCTGTTTCATGCTCAAATGCAATCAACATTATTTACATTATTCGGACTATTGTCCTCATCTATTTATTAAAACGTTTCGACCGTTGTACGCTCCGGCCTTATTCAGGTGGTTGGAATGTCGAACTGAACCCTTTATTTCGTTCACTGGGGTAGACTGTTCTAGTTCCACGTGCCATGTTTAATGGATGTCAGTTATCAGTTATCTCCTGTTAATTTCTGAAAGTTCTCCACTGCCTTAGCCGGGTATTGAACTCACACTCTTTGGGTCCTGTCACTGGATCTAATTAACGCCTTTATCCACTGTGCCATGTGTCGTTGAGGACACATGGCACAGTGGATTTCCGGGGTATTATAAACCTAATGTCTTCAGCAACCATTTTTACCAGTGCTCATATTGCAATTTTTTGCTGTTATCATTGCATGTTTTTACCAGAGCTCATATTGCAATTTTTGTTCTTATTATCGCTTTTCTCTGGAACTCCTTATTACTGGTTCGCATATTGTATTCATTTCTATGCTTGGTCGGCTCAGGAGATTTTTGTGGCCTAGCATATCTGCTGATTCCTTAAGTTTACGAATTTTCCAATGGTTTTCTTTGTCTATGATCTCAACCTGATCCCACAGAGGGTGGTGATCTCCCTTTTCTCTCCATATGTTGTCAGCCACGCCTGATTTTTCCACTTTCCCTCGTGTTACAGCTTTCTGGTGTTCTTGAAGCCTTACCTTAAGCCCACTTTTACATTTACATACGCCCTATCCCTGATATTGAGCACTTTAGCTCATAGCATACTTTGAAACTATACTTTTAGCATATATATCATTGCTTGGCTTCGCAAAACAAAAATCAAGAGGTAGTCTGTAGACGTCGCTTGCAGGCATACAGTCGCGGTAGTTGCAGCTGAAAGTCCGGCCTGGGGTTGATGGCATGGCGTTGCAGTACTTCCTCTTCTTCCCCTTGTCTCTGAGTGCGACCCTGCAGGTATTTTCAAAGGAAGCAGCGTGGTTGGTGGTGAGACGCTAGGTGTCATGATTCTCAGCAGGGTTGACCATTGGCAATAGTTAATGTGACAGGCACTAAAGGATTTTTTTCAGGCAATCCTTGATTCGCTTCTTTTGTGCCCCTCTGTCAGGATAGCCAGTGGAGAGCTCGCCGTACAATCAAATTTTAGGCAGGCGATGATTCTCCATCCTGGAAATGTGTTCAGCTGGGACTTCAGAAGCATCATATATATATATATATATATATATATATATATATATATATGAAGAAAAATAAACGGAAAAAACAAACAAAAATCCTAATATACAATTATGCTATTTAATGTTAATATAATGTCAACGTCGGACGTTTCGGTCTAGTAGACCATCTTCAGGACATATTCATAAATCATAATTAACATTACACTATATTTAATTCAACATGAAAAGACGATGGACATAAGAGTAAGACTAATCAAAACTGGAAACTGAAATTTTTCAAGATCAGAGTTCCGTTTAAATATGATCACGTCATCGTCATGTGGGCGATATAGTGAAAACGTATTCCTAAAATATAGTATGTTGAATGAAAATGAAAATAATTTTATTTTAATCTAAAACTTATATGTACGTTTGTCCAGCATTAATCTTGCTAGAAAAGGGGAAATATTAAAGAAGCCAGGTCTAGTATTCACCGTGCGTGAGATAGATATTATATATGTGTATGTGTGTGTGTGTATGTATTTATTATAAAGATGTTACATACGAACAAACAAATACTCACAACAAAGATGCATTTTCGTTTTGATGCGAACACATCTCAAAAGGTGAGGAACAAAGATGGTTATAAAAGATTCTATTTTAAAATGCTACTTATGAAACATCACTTTCTTTTTTTCATTATTCAATTATTTTTTTTAAAGACATACACCATAAAAGGAAAAGAAATATATAAAGGTTTTCCATGAGAAGAAGAAGAAGAAGAAGAAGAAGAAGAAGAAGAAGAAGAAAACAAGTAAAGGCAAAGAGGATAAGAAGACAATAAAAGAAAAAAAGGGAAAGAAGAAAGAGAAATATTAGAGTTAAGAAAAATTAAAAGACATCACGTCATAACTTCAAAGAAGAAAAATGAAGAAAAGAGAATAGAATAGAAAAACGAATGGGAGGAAAATCTGTATGAACACGGAAAAACGGAAAAAAGGACAAAGAGGGAAAAAAAAGAAAGAAAGGAGGAACAAAGGAAGACAATATGAGTTGTTGTTAACAATTCAGCCAATGAAAGAACGTTAATATCAAGATAAAAACAAAAAAACATCCCGAAAGATTTAAATTTAACTGGAAATGTCTGCTACATTGAACAACTCGTGATACTACACAACGATCAGTTTTACATTATTTAAAGAAGCAGACATATTATTTAATAGAATTAAACATAGTATGTAACTAAAAGACCTTTTAAGAAGTAAAAATATTAGAAATGCAAAATAAATAAAATATTTAAAATATTACATTAAAAATTTAAAATATAATTAAAAATATAGAAAGTATAGAATACTAATATAATTTTTTTTTTAATTTATAACCTATTGCTAAACTATATAACTTGTAATATAAGTATAGGTATAAAACTATTTTTATCTAATATTATTACTAGTAGTATATATGTAGAAATCAGTTTAGAACCTTAATTTAAGATAGCTCAGTAGAGATAAAAGTGATATGTATGTAAGGTAAAATAATATAAGAGAAGTTAATTCTAAAGTTAATGATATAGCAACATTGTAATGTTAGATCTTTAACATGCCTACAAAAAAACGGTAGTTTCAAATATTTGGGTTAACAATTGACTATAATTCAAAAGCTTAATAATACACATTTTTTCTTGTAGACATAAAAACAAGGTTCATACAGAGATCTACAAGTTCTGGCTTGTTTGAAGATCTTCCACTTAACTTTAGGCGTCTTGTTTTCTTCTTTCAATTTCCAGAAATATTTAGAAAGTGAAGTCATATTGCGCTTCCTAGCATTACTAAAAGAAGATATATGATCATAACATCGTTTTTAATATTCCCAGGGTTTTCAATTGATGAAATAGAACACATATATACAATGGATTCCGTTAAGCATTTGTTTGATAATGGACACAGATAAAAACTCCTACAATTACATAGGTCAGTTACACGGGATATATTAGAATTTGTGCTTGGATTACAGTTATTATCATTATAAAGTTTCAGTGTTTTATTATTGTGTGATTTAATAATTTTATCCAGATTGCTAGTACAACTATAGCTAATTTTATTATGTATTATATATATATATATATATATATATATATATATATATATATATATATATATATATATTATTTATTATTTATATATATATATGAATATATATAAAGAATATATATAAAAACATGTATAGATAATATATATAATATATATAAATAATAGTATATATATATTTATATATATAAATATATATATATATAATATATATATGAATATAATATATATATTTATATATATAAATAAATAATATATATATATATATATAATTATTTATTTAAAAAATTATAACATAAATATGTTATAAAATCACTACAAAAATAAGCATTTTGTTTCAATGAGTTTGTTTGTGATGATGTTGAATGTAAAATAAATGGTTTTAAAACCATTTATTTTACATTCAACATCATCACTTGAGGAACTAGTAAAAGTGCATTCAAAATCCTGTTTGTTTATTTTTAACTGAATTCGAATATCTGCGACTGGCAGTATTGGAACGTGCGCATCTACCTCAGCCAACTTCATAATTCTGTCCACGATCATTCTGCAAATGTTGATAAGAAAATAAATTTTGCAGACATCAATAATCTCTCCTTCAGAATAGATTAAAAGTCCATAAAAAATGCCAACGGTTTTTACACTTTAATTCACACACAGAGCGGCGCCTATGTCTTTTGCAATAAGTTTCGCCGTTGTCGAAGCGAGAAACGCGACAACATCATGACACAAGCAATTTCCCGCCAGTTGATTGGCACGTGACCAACATGTACACGCAACAATGATTGGCGGCACCAATATGGCGCCGGCCGGTCGTTTTCTTATGCCAAAACATATACCTTTGTAATTCGCCTCTCTTAATACAAGACGACTTTCCCCACCCCCTTTATTTTTGTTTTCTTTACCGTCTTCTTTTATTTCTCGTACTTATTTCTTTGTCTCTTATTTTTTCCCAGTTGGTTATTCAGCAAACGAAGTGATTTATCAGTGGCGCTATGGGTTAAAGGAGTCGGTGGAGATCGCCTCGCACATGACGCTCAACCAATTCGACCTGATCGGTTATCCGGCCAGCAATTTCACCAAATTAATAAAGGGAAGTAAGTATGGTCAGGCGTAATTATTTCTACTTTTTATATTTCATTTCTATTACGCACGTCACTTTATCATTACTGACTGTAGTAAAAACAAGCGGTACGGCTAACAGCTTTTTGTTTATACTACCGGCTAACGTACTCGAAACAAGGGAGGTATGGTTCTACAGAAGGATGCTAAGGATATCATGGATCGAGCGTGTGAGCAACGAGAGAGGTTTTGGAGAGGATGCAAACAAGAAAGAAGCTTATAGTTAACATCAGGAACGGGCAGATGCAATTTCTGGGACGCGTAATGAGAAAGGAGGGCCTGGAGAATATAATACTCACAGGTCGAATAGAGGGAAAGCGAGACAAGGGAAAACAACACATGACATACCTAGCGGGTGTGAGCAAGTGGATGACAGAACCTGGTCTGGGGTGGGGAGAAATTTATTGAGAGCTACAAGGGATATGGGGAAGTGGAGAGATATGATCGCCTACACCCTGAAGGGACACGGCACATAAAAAGAAAACAAAATCTGCACATCTTACATATTCACTCTCTTCTCCATCGAGCATCTTGGCATCCCAGTAACGAAAAATTTCGTCGCAATAGCTGGAGATAAGACAGAGCACGGTGAATTTACGCCTTATAAATTCGTTAATTCATGTTAATATAGAAAGCCTTTTTTTATTTACTTTGTTTTAATTAATCTTTCTGGTTTCCGTACGTTAAAAAAACATTTGGGTATAGAATTATATCCAGCTATTATCCAAACATTATAGAGCTATTGCTTTTAACCATACGCCTGGGCGTCCTGCGTAAGACGATAACCTACATCCGTATCCTGGATAAGACGATAAACTACATCCGACAGCAAGGCCTTTGATCAGGAGGATGTGAGGAGCATGGAGCCACCTCTTAATTGCTGTTGTTCCCAGATCCACCCTCACCCGTAGTACCTGTCAGAGTCCCAACTATGTGCAAATAGATACCCCACACCAAAAAAAAAGGGTCAAAATACTGTGAAAGTATAAAAATAAGTTTTAATACCAACAATACTTTTTTTGGAAAAATTATTACCAGCAATATATTTTTGAAAAAGAAAAATATTACCGGTAATACATTTTTGAAAGAATATTACCAGCAATATATTTTTGAAAAATTATTATAAGCAATACATTGTTGAAAGAATATTCCCAGCAATACATTTTTGGAAAAAAAATGGTTAATTTGCAAATTAGGACCCACGTTAAGTTCGCACTAAAAATTTCCCGAATACTTAAATTTAGGTTTAAATGTACATGCTTTATTTGAAAATGAATTGATAAATTTGATAAAATCTACCGTTTTGATGTTACCGACTGTAACATGGCATTGGTTGTATACATTTGCTGCAGACTAATTATGAGTAGAATATTCACTTGTCTTGATTATTACACACGCAATATAGGTGTCTTGCGCAGTAATTGAGACAAATTGAGACGAGTAAGATCAGTAAAGAAGCCCATTAACTACATTCTTCCACGCTTAGCTTTCCACAAAAAATTGTGAATAAGGTGATGAAGATGAGGATAACAGTCTGAATAATGTAAATAATGCAAGCAATCATAATATCTCAGAGATATAAACAGATATTTAATCTTGATTTTATGAATCCGAAAACATTTTTTTTTTATAATTTTGCATTTTATATAACTTTAAGTGCAAAAAGGCTTCAATATTTTTTTATAATATTTATCTGGACAAATTAAGCGAACTATTATCAATTTCTAACACAACTGTGGATGTAATTATATGCATTTACGATATTTATATTGACTGCTGTCGATGTATATATATAGAAAATCAAAACACCGTGAAATGTCGGTCCACAGCGTATGTTACAAATTAACTAACACTTAGTGTTATTTCCAAACCAATTTAGATATATGATAACGTAGAACAGGACCTGTTTAGTAATGTATTTTTATCACATTGTGTGTTGATGGTCTGTACTGTAGAGTATCTGACTGAAACCAAAATGGCGGCACCTATGAGAAATCGACGTCAGAGATTAAATAGTTAATAAACAGACGATTTTTTCCTATTTTTGCCTAACAGGCCAAGCAAGAATATTGTAACAAAACAGCAGTGAAAGAGTTTCGTTTGTTTTTTTATTCAGATTTATTTTAGTTGCATCGTATCATAACTTTATTCAGACAGTTTCCAGCAGTTTCGAGATTCATATTCGCATTCGTTTACCTCGAGAGTCTTGTTTCCTCCTAACCACATACTCTTCCGATTGAAGTAAAGAACCTTCTTGGCTGAGAGAAGATCCTTTTTATCATTTTAAACTTATTATTCGTCTTTAATTTGATTGCTCTTTAGTACACCTGTTATTTTTTGGTGTTGCTCGAACGGGTATAAACTGCTACTACACAATTTGTTTTTTCATAAGTAACTCGTTTATAAGCAATTTAATGTACGGATAGTAAAAAGGATATCGCTTCAGAATATAGTTCAGAATCAACGAGGCAAGTTCAAATTCTGGGCTTCCGTACAAATGCCATATGAAAAAGTATGAATCTCTCTTCTTTCTTCCCTCTGGTTTAAGCATAAATAATTTGGTAAACTGGATTCTCTATCCTTGGGTAGCAGCCAGTCTACTAGAAGGAAACTCTGAATTCCAATAGGGAACCGCTCCACTATATTTCCAAAGTGTGCATGGCAATTCACAGATATTAAAAGCAAAAGGAATTGATGGAAACTTGTTACAGAATACGAAGACCAGGGCAAGAATGGTCAGAGATTTGGTTGAAGTGTCTTGTGTGAGCGGGGGAATTCTGACAGTGATGGATTGCCTTTGTCTTTTTGGATATAAGACCAAAACAGCGCGAATTAAACAGAGGACCGCAAGAATTTTGAAGCGTCGATACGCTTTCCACACCCAGGTTGAGAGACCAAGATCACTCGCGGATGAACGCTGAAGCAACGTGCGGCATGAGTTCCCGTGACACCATTCCTCCCGCTGCCACTTAGAATCCAAGCTGCCACGTCTGACCTTCTCTTCTATTAAAAACGAATAAGAAAAAGAAATTTTCCTTTTCGTTGATATCATTTTATGTAGTGGCGTTGGGAACCAGAAATGTCACAGAAGACAACAAACCGAAGTAAGATTGCATTAAAAAAAAACTCAAATTTGATTAAATTCTAAGCAACACTACTATTGAAGTCAATATTGCTTAAATAACGAAAAACAAATAGAAAAGAAACTAAAAGCGTAAAAACGTTACTAAATGCGTTAATTTGTTCTGTATTCAAGACGTCTACCAATTTTACCAGCTTAGTTAATTTGAAATGTCTTTCTTTTCTAGTTATAATAATTTAGCAACAATTTAAGTAACATAAGTTAATATTTGCGTAAAATTATGTTGCTTCTTTAGTTGCTTTTTTTCAAAGAATGTACAATCCTAATACTATCAGAATTTTAATTTTTTTAATTGCTAAATCATTATTGCACTATTTACATCGTTCGGACTGTTGTCCTCATCTTTATTGAAATACTCTCGACGTTTCGACCGTTGTACGCTCCGGTTTTCTTCAGGTCATATACGTTGAAATTTCGAACTGAAGCCTTTATTTAATCCATGGAGATTGATTTTTCTAATTCCACATGCCATGCCTTTTTTAGTGTGTGGGGGGTATCTCGGTTTCAGTTAATTTGAAGAAGGCCGGAGCGTACAACGATCGAAAAGTCGTGAATATGGCAATAAAGATGAGAACAACAGTCCGATGTAGATAGTGTAAATAATTACAATACCTCATCTCAGAAATATAAACAAAATGATTGTTAATTATTGTTCATTTTTTTCTTTCTTTCATTTTAATTATATTTCCGCTCCACGCTGATCCCACTGTTGCCGACTATTTTTTTGTTTTGTTTAATTTATTTTTTTCGCCTTATCAACCCTTTGCAGGTTATTTAAATCTACGGAATATTTTTAAATTGTAAGAATTGTTTTTAGAGATAATAATGATTTACTAAGATTCCTACGAATTAACCCATAGCTATGGGAAGTAGAAGTGGATTCATACTTTTCCCAAGGCTATTTGTGCATAATTGGATATTAACAAACCCAACGAGTCGTTATACACTACACCACCTGCACGTTCAAGCTTACAGCGGCTGGTATTCCTAAGCGATCACCCATCTGAGTACTGACAAGGCTTTGATGATCGTACGAGAACCGATGTTTGAGAGTGATATAGCCGTAGATCTGTTGTAAACTAAGTTGTGACGAAAAGCAATTTAAAAATCAATTAAAAAAGAAAACGTAAAAAAAAATAATAATGGTTGACATTTAAAAAAAAAATGAATTATGCATCTTGAAAAATAGCAATTTGGCGCCATTTTTCATTCTTCATTACATTTTTAAATACACATACTTCAGATTTCTTTTTTATTTTATTTTACTGATTGATTATTGGATGTCACCAAATTGGATAAATATTTTAATGTAAACATAATTTCTTTTTAATCTTCAGAATCAAATATTTTCAGTCCGTTCTGTTTTAATGCAATTTTTAAACAATCTTTTATCATTTCACACCCAAGCAAGGCGATAATGCCATGAAAACGCAAAGGGTTGCTGAGAATTAAAGAGGAAGACTTTGGGAAAAAAAAACGGAAACCCAATCCTAAACAGAAAACAAGATAAACCTCTATGTTCAAAAGAAAGAAAAGGAGTGTGAACCGAGCGATAGGTGAATCTGTCTACTGCAATTCTGCTTTGATTGTTAATAGTACTCTTAGGGTAAATGTTTTAAAAAATACTTGCATAATAAGGAATAAATGTTGCCAAAATCATCAACAGAATGTGTTGATACCATGGATCTTCACAATTCTATCTCTTCACGATTATCTCTTCACATATTTGCTGATTTTTTTAATCATCTCACCCCAAGCAAGGCAAGAAAGCTACTAAGACACAGAAGGTTACGGAGTGTTATCGAATATGATAAAAATATATTATTAAAGAGAAAGGACGATAAAATATCAAGAAAAGAAAACAGAAGATAAACTTTTTAACTTTTTAAAGATCAAAATTAACTGGGAAGCAAGACGCCGGAAGAGAGTTCCACAAGCGAGAAGTGCGATAGAAGAAACTGCTACCATAGAACTTACGGTTACATCTAGCCATCTCAACTGTTAAATGATGGGATCTTGCTGCCAATCTAGTTTTGTTTATTTGGTTTGTTTTGATTAACCTTGGTAGTTTCTCTACGTAAAAGAACATTTGGATACAGTATTGTATCTAGCTATTATCCAAACTTTATAGAGCTGTTGCTTTCAACCATATGCCTGACTCTTATAAGATTAAGACATTCAAAACATAACTACGGCTGTTAGTCGGTTTTTAAACTTTTATTATCACGTCATCATGAGAGTTGTTACGATTTGAAGGCACATTGCAAATCAGTGGGTTTTCTCATATACAGCTACTTTGCAAATACTTCTTATCAGTCCCTCTCCAAACCTCCCTGTCGTCTGGTGACTCACAGATGTGCTTGTAGGCTTTCCAGGCTCGTTAAGGTTTTTAGTGGAGAAATTATGTAAATCTATTGATAGTTCTTTTAATGGTATTGTTGAGTGTATACTATGATTGTTCGCCAGTGGATTTTTTAATCATTTTACTCTGAGAAAGGCAATAAAGCCACTAAGACGTAAGCAGTTACTGAATGTTTAAGAATATAAGAAAAAGAAACATTATTAACCCTAGAACACTAACCATCAATTAAAGTTACACCACTATTAACCATGGGTATATCATACCCGATTTTGAAAATATCAAAATAAATATTAAATATAAATCTTTATTTGAAATATTTTACATGCAGGCACTTCAAAATTTGTACTTTGAGTTAACATTAATAGGAACTGAAAAACATTATTTAGGTACGAAAATCAGGTACTGAAAATTGTAATTAAAAGTAGAAAAATTTGCGCTCAGTACTATATACCCAAGGTTAGTGTTCTAGGGTTAAGGAGATAGAGAAAGAAAAGATCAGGAATTAAGAAGACAAAGGATAACAGCTGACATTGCAGTTAAATTTTTGAAGATCAAATTTGACTGGAAAGCAAGACGCCGGAAGAGAGTTCCACAAGTGAGAAGTGCGACAGAAGAAATTGCTAGCATAGGACTTACGGTTACATCTAACCATTTCAACTGTACGTTTTGAGGGGCTGTTTTGAACAAACGATAACTGCTAGTGTGACTATGTTTTGGTGTCAGCAACAGAATATCAACAAGAAGCTTATCTCTACTTCTTCAGTAACTCTTTGCCGTAAACTTATATAAAATTTGTTCTTCTTCAAAAACGTTTCCGTTACATTCATATCATCGTAATATTTTAACTCGAGGTTAAATATTAAGATAATATAAATAAAAAGAAAATCCTTAATAAATATTTAGTGGTTAACTTAAGAAGTTATTTACAATTGATGTACACACGCAACCCCACCCATAACGGAAATATTTAAATTATATAAAAATTGTCTAATACATATAACAGAACAATGTCAAAATCGTTTGTGTCATAAAATAAAGGGAAATTCAAGAAAGAACAAATTTAAAATAAGTTTACATAAAAAAGTCACGTCTTTTAAGAAATATTTGATTATTGCAAATAAATCCAATTTTACTATTATGCCTCAACACTTTGACTTTGATGCAATATTTGCAAAATTCAAAGTAAAAACAGACAAGTGAACATCTCTCTCTCTCTCTCTCTCTCTATATATATATATATATATATATATATATATATATATATATATATATATATATATATATATTATCTTATTTTAGATATCAATTTACCATTCGCATAAAAAGGTACAAGGTAGTACCGAAACACGAAAGATACTGTGTAGTGATTTCAACATGTTTTCTTTTAATATTTAAAATATAATAATAATAATAATAATAATAATAATAATAATAATAATAATAATAATAATAATATATTTCATTACTTTGTATTGAGCATATTTTTAAAAAAAGTAAAAGCTACGAACAGCTGAGTTTTACTACATCTCTTCTTTATCTCATTTATATATATATATATATATATATATATATATATATGTGTGTGTGTGTGTGTGTGTGTGTGTGTGTGTGTGTGAAAATATTGTAGAAAATAGGAAAGAAACTGGTTTGGTAAAAGATCCAAAGTTCCTTAGTATTTTTGTAATTATTTTTAAAAAATAGTGCTCAATACGAAAGTAGAGCATAAATATAATTATTTATTTAAAAATATGATTCCAACTCGCTACATAAGAGGTCTCATGTTTCAAAACAAGAGCCGAAAACTTCAAAATAATATTTGAATTAACTTGAGTTAAAGTAGGCTCTGTTCCATCTTCAAGCGAAATTTTTGGGGAATGAACTTATTTCTGAAATTTACGAGTTTTAATAGTATGGTCAGAATTGAAATCAAAAATTTCCATGGTAACATCAAGGGCGGATTGTTTAGAATCGGCAGGGGTGGGGTGTTAATAATTTGTATCAGTATAGAGTTACTTTCATAGATGCCGGGTCACGGTAAGGTGGGGGTGGCTAAATTTACGACGGAGGAAGTTTTCGCATAGTCTGGCTTGAGCGTCTACGGAGATTTATTTATTTATTTTTATTTTATTCTTTTATTATATCTCTTTGTGAAAGGGATTTGTGTATATGAAAAGGCCGTAACGTTTGTTATTTGACGACTTCATAAAGGGTTATCAATTTTTGTAGGTTATTAAAACTATGTATATGGGCTATGGATTTTAAAATTTATTTTTTTATATGCGTGTTTTTAGCTAGTTATTCAGAGCGTAAGTTCGGTTGTGTCGGCAGAAAACCGTTAATTCTTGCCTGTTGTTTAATAGGTTTTTATTGTTTAGAAGCTTAATAATGTGTAGTTTCTCATGGAGGCACAAAGGGCATGGGTCATCCCAAGTTTTGCAAGTTCTAGTCCTGTTAATGATTTTCCATTTTACTTAAGGTGTCCTATTTTTTTCTTTCAGGTGCCAAAAATATTTAGATAGAGAGGTCTGATGTCTAAATTTTATGTTGTTGAAGGAGCATTTATGCTGCCTCCATCTGGTTTTAAAGGCATTTTTCGTGGACCCAATGTATATCATATTATTGTTAGGGTTCTCCGTGGATGATATAGTGCATTGGTATACCACAGATTTGATGCAGCACTCCTGCCGATGCAGCACCCCTGCCGATTCTAAACAATCCGCCCTTGATGTTACCATGGAAATTTTTGATTTCAATTCTGACCATACTATTAAAACTCGTAAATTTCAGAAATAAGTTCATTCCCCAAAAATTTCGCTTGAAGATGGAACAGAGCCTACTTTAACTCAAGTTAATTCAAATATTATTTTGAAGTTTTCGGCTCTTGTTTTGAAACATGAGACCTCTTATGTAGCGAGTTGGAATCATATTTTTAAATAAATAATTATATATATATATATATATATATATATATATATATATATGAAGAAATGAAGAAGTAGAGTCTTAAGGTGTGCTATATTTATGGGATAAAGTGCTCAATATCAGAGATAGAGTGTGTGTAAATATAAAAGTGAAAATTGAAGTAAACACTTAGAGGCTGTTTCATGCTAGACGCAATCGTGGCCTGACGATTGCGTCTAGCATGCAGTGTTGACTTCAAAGTTCACTTATATATATATATATATATATATATATATATATATATATATATATATATATTAGGAAATGTATTAAATCCAACATAATTTTAATTTATTTTTTTAAACGTTATTTTAAATGGATACTCATTTTTTAGTAGATACTCTGTTTTTATTTATTTATAAAACTGTATATTTATTTATTTACATCTACCACAATGAACATAGGAATGTTTCCAACAATGGAAATGATGCTGGATAAAGTGTATGGCTTCAGAAGGAAATTAAATGCTGAATTGATATGTGCTTTCGTCTTCTTTTTATAGCACCATTCTCGATACCTTTTGATCTAACCGTGCATCCATATATTGGGACCTTGAATAAGTTCTCGCTGATTTTTCATGAAAAGTAATGTTTCATTTGCAAAAGCTCGTAAGAAACATATCACTGAAAGTACTGTCCATCGCTAGTAATTTTTCCCATCTTTCTGGCAGCATTTGAATTCCACGTCCGATAAACATGTCTTTTGAGGCTAAGCACGAGTCCAGCCATTTTTTGGCATCTTTATAAGAATGAAAGCGCTGTTCAGACAGGCCATGAGCCATCAATCGGAGCAAGTGATAATTGGAGGAGGCAATGTCTGGTGAATACGGTGGGTGGTTGGGTAGGACTTCCCATTTAAGCGTTTCTAAGTAGTTTTAACCTGTTTTGTAGCATATGGCATAGCGTTATCATGTTGCAAAATCACTTTATCGTGTCTCTGCTCGTTTCTTCTTCAATGCTCGGCTCAAAGGCATAAATTGTAGACGATAGTGGGGTCCCCCGTGATGGTTTCGGTCGGTTTGAGCTGCTCATAATAAACTACACCCATCTGATCCCACCAAATGCAGAACAGAAACATCGAACAATGGGTATTCGGCTTTGCTGCTGATGATATATAGCTGGGCTTACCCCACGATCTTCTACGCTTACGGTTATCGTAATGTATCCATTTCTCATCGCCGGTCACAATACGATACAAAAAAAAACTTTCCTTTTCTGCCGTGACAAAACGTCTTTCGGCTTCAACTCGTACGGCACCCAATGTCTTTGCTTTTGAATCATTCCTAATGCTTTCAAACGTTTCGAAACTGTTGTGTGATCAACTCCTAATGATTCTACAAGTTCAGTTTGCTCCTGACATGAGTCTTCATGAAGAAATACCTCCAATTCTTCGTCTTCAAACTTTTTCGATGCTCCAGAGAGTTCTTTATTTTCAGCATCAAAATCATTATTTTCGAGGCGTCTAAACAAATCTCTCCGACAGAGCATGGTCGCAGAAAGACTCAAGAAGATTCTCAGTGCTTCAGCTGCAGACTTATTTGAATAAAGTAACGCAGTAAAATTCCCCACAGATACCCTTTTTTGGCACCAAATCCGACATGCTTGAGACTATGAAAAAGAAAGTTGTTTACACTTCAACGAAATGACATACACTGAATTTCAAGCTTGCTTATAGTACTTCCTTACGTTACCATCTGAAACTACGCTCATGCATATACACATTCTCTTTAGGTAAATGACTATGGCTCTCCACAACTTCCTATATTCTGTAGTCCTATGTTTGCTACCCTACTATACCTCGCAGTCACTTGTTTTGCTATACATAGCACATGCTCGTTAAATAGATGATCATGGCTCTCCACGACTTTCTACCTTTTGTAGACCTATGTTTGCTTCCTTACTATACCTCCCAGTCACTTGTTTTGCCATCCATATACACAAGTTTATTAGGTAGATGATCATGGCTCTCCACAACTTTCTATCTTTTGTAGCCCTATATTTGCTTCATTACTATACCTCCCAGTCATTTGTTTTGCTATACATATGCACATGCTCGTTAGGTAGGTTACTCATCGTTTCCCTCTGTCCCTCTCGCTTTCAACCTACCTTGTGAGTGTCAAATTCTCCATGCCCACTTTCCTGGTTATGTATCCCAGAAATTCCAACGGTTTCTTCCTGCTTCCATTTTTCCCTTTTCTTCACTGTGTAGTAACTTTAATCTCCATTGTCTACTCACGCTTGTGAACTTGTGCTAAAACTAACAATTTAGAGACTATAAAACGTTTTCACTTTATGACTTTTATATAATTATCAATGTGTCATTAAAACTTAATTCCTAATAAATGAAGTCATAATTTATATCTTGTTTTGTCGTTCTTGAATCTTTTGCAGCTCCTCATACAATATTGGCCGTGAAATTCTTCCTCCGACGCCATACTGGCTTCTTCCTCATTCAAGTTTACATTCCTTGCATCTTATTGGTCGTCCTCTCTTGGGTCTCGTTTTGGATAAATAGAGAAGCGACTTCAGACCGCATTGCATTGGGTAAGTGTGCAAACGTTTACAATATTAACACGCCTGTTCGGTTAGAGACTACTTGTTCCTCCAAATTGATTCCGATTTAGCCGCGTCCTGTGTATGATGGTAAACTACATCCGCGTCCTGCGGAAGATAAACTACATCCAACGACAAGACCTCTGATCAGAAGGTTTTGAGGAACCACCTCTTAATTGCTGATGTTTCCAGATTCACCATAACCCGGGGAGGTAGCACCTGTTACGGTCCCAACTATGGGTAAATAGTTAACTTCAAAATGGGGTCAAAACGCTATGAAAGTTTAAAAATAGTTTTTAATATCAGCAATGAATTTTTGTAGAAAAAATGATTACCAGCAACACATTTTTGAAAAAAAAATTATTACAAGCAATACATTCTTGGAAAAAATATTGCCAGAAATATATTTTTTGGCAAAATTATTACCAGTAATACATTTTTGAAAAAAAATATTACCAGCAATACTTTTTTGGAAAAATATTACCAGCAATAAAAATCTTGTTGGCATTAAATAACCCATTGAGGGTGATGTGCCGTAAAACCAACAGATTTAACCGAAGTTCATTTTTGTTAAGTCTTCAAGAAATTGATGTTGGCTGCTCACGACTTTGTTTAAGGAAATGTTCTGTCTTGTAACAGCAAACCAGCCTGGCAAATAGTTAGATAATTTAGTAAATTTGAATCACAATAATTACTCTAATATTATGTACTCATGGCAGACTTGCAATTGTGTGTGTGTGTGTGAGAGACGAAATGACATTCCTTAGTTCCACCAATGTTAACCTTTAAGGCTAAGACAGGCCGTGCCACGCACATTGTAGCGAACCACCCTCATTCCTTTCGTGAGGTGTAACTTCGACTCCAGCAGTTACTTTTCGCAAACCGCTGCTCTGTGGAACCGACTCCCAAGATAATGCTTCCCGATGACTACAATTGTAACCTGTTCAAGTCTATGTTCAACCGTTATCTTCCCCATACATGCCTCTTATTTTGTAACCCTCTACCCAAGAGGCTCCCGAGCCTTGTATAGGTTGAACAAAAAATAGATTCATTATAAATTTCAATGACGGAAAATAAATTGGCAACACCCTCTATATACGAGCTTCAGGTAATCTTGCTGGGCCATAGTAACTGATCAGATATACAGATTAATATGTCTATAGGTTACAAAAAATGTCTATAAGCAATACCAAGACGCCATATTAAATAGTTTTATATCCTACTTGCACTCACGTCTGAATATGATCGAACAGAAAGCGACTGCCATCTTTGGATACATTATTCCACTTCTGTTTTTGCTCTTCTTTTTGTTTTTTTGGGGTTTTTTTGTTTTTTTTTTGGGGGGGGGTGCACTTACTGGGAAAATACAAGAAGCACTGTAGGTAGACTAACTGAAATTACTAAAACATTTTAACTAAAATTACAAAAATTTCTAATAAATAAACAATACAGGTGTCGTCCTATCTTGACGTGTCACGTACAGCATGCTTTGAAATGACCAACTAATCTCTCGATGTAACACGATCAAAACACGTCGCAAACTGTTATAATTGAATAGAATGACTACGGGAGTGTGTCTCCGTTGGATGACACCCGTTTGTAGTAAGCTCTTTCACCGGGCTAACCTTTTTCACTTCAAGCGTCAAAGTCTAAACCTCAGACAGTTCGCCGGTAGGAGAGTCAGTACCTCGAAAGATAACCGCAAACATTAAAAATTCAGGATATCTAATATCCCGAGCAAGTGCACACTGTACCCAGGTTACATTCAACATTTATATATATATATATATATATATATATATATATATATACTATACTATACTATACTATACACGACTATCCCGTCGAATTCGACATATGAGGGTCAAGCAGATCAATTCCCAGGAAACCGACAGCCTGACGACAGCACATGAGATTTCATTATAGTGGTGAAGGTTTCGTGCAGGACCATCCACACTTTTTGAAGGGCCGAATACTGAGACCTGGTGCACTACGTGCCATAAGGTCCCCAAACGACCCTTCGCAGGTTTTGAATTCAGAGTTGTCCTTCTCCTAGACCAGTTGCCATCCGAGCCTATAGAACCCATTCTGTCCTGCTATTTACCCATAGCTGGAGGGAGAAGATGATTACTACCTTCACACTTTTCCCAAGTGTATTAGCACGTAAGTGAATGTAATGGATTCGACTAGATTTCGAACTCGATTCACCGATTCCTCAATCCAAGCCGCTATCCATCCACCGTGTGTGTGTGTGTGTGTGTGTGTGTGTGTGTGTGTGTGTGTGTGTGTATATTATATATATATATATATTATATATATATATATTATATATATATATATTATATATATATATATTATATATATATATTATATATATATATATTATATTATATATATATATATTATGTATATATATATTATATATATATATATTATATATATATATATATCATATATATATATATATATTATATATATATATTATATTATATATATATTATATATATATATATATTATATATATATATATATATATATATATATATATATATATATATATATATATATATATACCCATTACTTCGCCATATATATATATATATATAAATTTTCAAAAGGATAGAATCCAGGTAGAACTCAATGTCCAGGACAGAGTAAGAATATAATAAAAAAAAGGCTCAAACACTAATATTCTATGGTTATAATTTATTACATTGGAATCGTAATCACGATCCAATTCATCAGATCTACAAATTCAAAAAGAAATCTGAAAATGTAACTCCGGGTATAAAAATTTTAGTGAGAATGTATGTGTGGGAGTGGGAAACAAGTGTAGGAAGGAAATGTATGAAAGCTCTAGAGAGAGGGTGTAATAGAAGAAAGAAGGCCTAAAGGTGAAGTTTTAAAGAGAGGAGTTAAATAACGGTTTAAATGAGTGAAATACAGATAAATATGAATTATTTTTCGATGCATAATTCGCTAATTCAAAGAGCAATGAAAAGGGACTTTAAAATGAATTTGTACGTGAAACCTGTGAGACAACTTGCCAAGTAGAGTCCAGTAGTGTTATAAAATCTTTGGATAAATTCCAGTAAGATATATTTAAGCATTTCTAAGATACAACGTTTCAACTCTTAATCCCTGGATTTATATCCTTTTGAAAATATCCATACCGATTACTAATATTACCATTATATATGTGTTTCTTATTTTTAGTGGATGCCCGTATTTTAGCAGACACTTCGTTGATTGTAAGTTGAAAATGTATTTTATTCGAGTTTATTTCGTCAACAGGCCAGTGAATTCGAGAAAACTAATATAGTTTCCGACAGATTTCAAAACTGCGTCTCCCTTCGTTCCCCAGCCGTGAGAAAGTGACTAAAGCCGAGATGCCAGGTCACAGCAAATAACATTGCAGATTCTTCTTTAGGTTTTGTCCAGGATCTCTAGATACACAGCAGAAACACTAGGGCAGATGTGGCAACATTAGTCAATGCACGGGAGATAGTTTTGTGTATATATATATATATATATATATATATATATATATATATATATATATATAGGGGTGTAATGTGATGGGTGCGAAGCGTAGTGTAACTGTGACAGTATGTCTGCTACTGCCATAAGACACATATAGTATTTAAAATCGTCTGAACGCGGAATGGTTGTTGGCACCGCAAAGATGAGACAATCTATTTTCGACGTCCCAAGGTTTGACGAACACAATGTAAACAGTAAAAATTATTGACTTTTTTTAACATTTTAAAATAACAAAGCAGAAAACAATATTTCTTTTCATCTCAACAAACAGCTAAACTTCAAAAACAAAAAAAGGACCATCCTGCTTTAGTAAACGATGAAACCCCTTATATTTTCTAATATTTAATCTTCCATTTTGTTTATTTTTTTAAACTAAGGACATCGTTACTTTCAGTGGAAAAAAGAATTAATTCTGACTTCAATAACAGGAAACACTTGATCACATGTTAACTCAAGGGAAGAGGTCTGCAATCTGATCTTTGCGCATGCGTAAAAATATTAGACACTTTTTATTAAAGACAACAAACGTTGTTTTGTTTTTTTCTCTCTCTAACCTTGCGGTTGATATAAAGTGTATTCCATTATTATATGTTAATCAATAAAATAGAAATATTTATAAAACTAAAGATCTTAGAATTTTCAAATTTTATTCAAACATATAGTTGGGTAATTCAGTCAGTTTTCAAACAAAATCCTACTTTTTGTTCAAGTGCCAGCGGCTTATTGACAAATATTTGATGTTGATAATTGTAGGTGCCACCGCACACGAAAATCTCTCTCTCTATCTCTCTCTCTCTCTCTCTATATATATATATATATATATATATATATATATATATATATATCAGTCAATTTATTGTCCATCATTTTCTCTTCTACCTTTTATATACGTATAAAATGTTCATATATGTATGTGTGTGTACATATATATATATTTGTGGTTATATATGTGTGTGTATGTGTGTATATATATATATATATATATATGTGTGTGTGTGTGTGTGTGTGTGTGTGTGTGTGTGTGTGTGTATCTGTCTTTATGGTAATATATTTCTCACCATACTAATGAATGACTTATGGCTTCCAACACTTTGAAAATAGATTTTCTCAGTCAGCCAATGCGACTTCCTGTTACTTTTTCCTGTTATTATACATTTTTCTTTCTTTTTTTAAAGACAATTTTGTCTGGATAATTTGAACCATTGTCTTTAAATTTATTCCATTTACATCTTGGGCTTGATGAGACTTACTGGTCGAAATAAATCAGGATTTATTACCGTATTTTCGTGAAGTGTTTTTCCTTGATATATATATATATATATATATATATATATATATATATATATATATATATATATCAAATATGTGGTGTAGTTCAATTTATAATACAATAAATCATTCGTGCAAAAAGTAGATTAGTAAAGTTAATGATATAAAATGGCGAAATCTCTTCGCAAACAAAATTTTAAAGTTGCATTAACCCACGAACCATTCGATGAATGTTATGATCCTTGTTTTTAATGACTACAAGCTGTATAAGGTCTTTTTTTAATCTGCTAGTACTTTCAACTGTACATACAGTCATCCTCAGGCATGGAAATTATTTTGTTTTTAGTAAAATCC
Source organism: Acanthosepion lycidas (assembly GCA_963932145.1). Lineage (NCBI taxonomy): Eukaryota > Metazoa > Mollusca > Cephalopoda > Sepiida > Sepiidae > Acanthosepion > Acanthosepion lycidas. The sequence continues at coordinate 12,585,130 of OZ010586.1, forward strand.
TGGTAGCATCAGAGACGAAAAAGTTCTACCTGGATTTTACAGATCTACTTTTTGTATGAATGATCATATTATATATATATATATATATATATATATATATGTGTGTGTGTGTGTGTGTGTGTGTGTGTGTCTGTGGATATCGATAAAACGGTATATATAAGTATATAAAAGGTACGAAAGTTAATTTCATCGTTAGATTTTTTTTTTTAGATTTTAGTAAGAAGGAATATTGAAGATAATCCTCAGATAAAAAGAATTGGAAATATTTGTGTTTGAAAAGCTTTTTAAACGATATAACATTGTCCCGCGGAAATTTTTCTTTTCTGAAAATTAAACCCTTTTTATTTAATAAGTCTCATTGTTTCGATATGGTTAAATTGGCAGCTGGTCTCAAAAATAACCTACAATCCGTTGTTAATTCGGACAAGAAAGGGCTTGTTAATGTTAATGTCTCCCAAACATAACTGCTCTCTTTTAATCGCCTGAGAGAATCCTCCAGGAGAATGATCCACTGTGCCATCTCAGACAAAAGCTTTCCGTTGACATGTAGTGGAAACATTATATTGAATCAATTGCTAGTTCTGCTGCTAGAAAAGTTGGCTCATTCTGTCGTTTCGAGACAATTTTTCCCGCCATGACATATTTATAAGTCTATCATTCGTCCTTGCTTGAAATATTTCTGACACATCTGCTTTTGGTGTATATTTAGATATTCTTGATAGAATCCAATGAAGAATCTGAAATGTTATTAGAAGTGACCTGACATTTCGGCTTCAATCACTTTCCCTTCGCCGTAATGTAGTTTCCCTCTGCCTTTTCTATAAATATTTTCACGAAAATTTTTCTGATGAATCATCCTCTATGCTACCTAAGCTTTATGAATTTAAGCACAATACGACATTTTACAGTTATAATGACTCGATGTAACCGTGTTCTATGCACTTCTCGCTTATGGAACTCTCTTCCGTCGTCATACTTTCCAGTCAATTTGATCTTCAAAGGTTTAAATGCAATGTTCATTTTTATCTTCTGCCTTCTTAATTCTTGCTCTTTTATTGTTCTCTCTACTTAACCGTGTTTCTTTTTTCATATCCTCGAACTCTCAGTAATCCATTGTGTCCTAGTGTCTTTATTGCATTAAAAAATTAATTTCATGAAATCTGTAGAACATTAAAGATATTTATATCTCTGTAAGTCTTCGAGAAATTAAATCAGTATAACATTATTTTATTCATCAAATGAAGATATGAAATAAATATGACCTGAATATTATTTTATTTAATTTTTTAATGTTTTAGAATTATTCTTAATTATTTTCCTTGGGCACTTTTGAAACGTTATTGATATATAATAACTGTTTTAATCATCTGATCATTTAATCATCTAGAAATGTAAGTTTTGATAAAACCCGAAGAACTAGAAACGTTCTTAAAAAATTAAAAATACTTTAATCACCTAATCTGTTAATCATCTAGAATTCTAAGGTTTGAAAAAACCCAAAGAACTAGAAATAAATAATAACTGTTTTAATCATTTCATTATTTCATCATCTAGAAATATAAGGTTTGATAAAAACTAAATAATTAAAAAGGTTATTAATATATAATAACAGTTTTACTCATTTAATCATCTAGAAATGTAAGGTTTGATAAAAACTAAAGAACTAGAAAATATATTAATAAATAATAACTCTTTTAATAATCTAATTCTTTAATCATTTAGAAATGTAAGGTTTGACAATACCCAAAGGACTACAAACGTTATTAATAATAAAAAAAATAACTGTTTTTATCATCTAATTTTTAAATCATCTAGAAATGTAAGGTTTGGTAAAAGCCAAAGAAGTAGAAACGTTAAGAATAACTAACAACTGTTTTAATCATCTAGAAATGTAAGGTTTGATAAAACCCCAAAAGGAAAAATCTTTTTAGCGGGAAATTACAATATTTTGTTACATACAGAATTTATATCATTAGAACTCGAGGATGATGGTTAAAAACCAAATTAAATAATCTGATTCTGTTAAGATTGTGGTCGACAATAATGAATGCTAGAAATGCTACTAGGATTCATTATTAGAGGCCTCACTCTTAATATTATAAGATATGCAGATGACACAGTATTGATGACAAACACAGAAACGAAATTACAATAACTTCTACAGAAGAAGGCAGTGAAAGAAAAGCGAGGAGAAAAAACATAAAGACAGAATGTATGACTGTTAGCGAAAGAAAAAACTCAATATGCAAATTACAAATTGGAGATACCAAAATCAAACAAGTACAAAACTGTAAAAATGTCTGCGATGTGTTTTAACAGAGGACGGAAAGTACGTCACTGAAATACGAAAATGTACTGGGACAGCGAATGACTTCTTCCGAATGTCATTCTCAATTTTTTCCGCATTTCGTTTTGCCTTTTTTTTTTTTTTTTTTAAACGAAAGACACTTTTTAACTCTGCGTGCGTTATTGCAATCGTCATAGCTGAATGCTGGCTTTCTTTCCATAAAACTGACAACCTTTTCAACGGATTTTTTTTCAATTTCAGTCCAGGTTTCATCACAATCATGCCTCTCGTCGCTATTTTGTTGCAGATGTGTCTCGTTGTCATCTTTGCCTCTTATTCTCATCATCTTTTGCACCAATACAAGCCATTAGGGTGAAATAAGCAATTATCCTAATAAATTTCCTGAAGAACAGACATTTCAAATCCGTTATATATCACCCAAATAGTTCAAATATACACATCAAAATCATGTCTGGATATGCGGGATTCCGGATACGAGGGATTCCGGATATGAGGGATTCCGGATATGAGGGATTCTACTGTATATATTATGACATGAATGATATATAATATACTATCATTCCTATCTTGGTCGATATAGATATAGAGACAACGTTTCGACTAAATACACTCTTAATTATCAAGTGTCCATTGATTTGATCTTATGGGATATCTACTGACTATTGTGTTACTTTGTCTCTGTGATATTTGTTCCTGCTAAATCGGTGCTTAACTACCTGATCCAGGAATTGAAATCACGACTTCTAGATGACAGTAATACATGTATAATCAACTCCGATAACCTCTTAGCCCTCGAAAGATATTTCTTTTTTCTTTTTATGTGCTGTGACCCTTCAGGAGGTAACCCTAACCCTCTCCACTTCCCCCTATTCCTTGTACAAGTTTTGTCCCTTTGCTACTTCCCCCGGGCCATGTTCTGTCATCCACTTGCTTAAGCCCGCCAGGTATGCCACGCGTTGCTTTCCCTTGTCTCTCTTTCCTTCTATTCGACTTGTATCAGATTCTTCAAGCCGCCCTTTCTCATTACTGTTGAAATTTTGGGGTACCCTAGTGTACTAGTGAGACAGCCAAAATGAGCTGACTCATTTTATAGTTCACCAATATCAGGGTTAACCAATCAGAAGGCTCAAAATATTCAATGCGACGTGTATAAAAGCGGCCATGTTTTTTCCCGAATATGCACTGCCAACCTTTGATATCGAAGACTGAAGAATTACGAAACAGCTGCTGGTGGTATTAGCGATATAGTCAGATTCAGTAAAATATCTGACTCGAGAGTATTCATTTTTAACGTTGTTTCATTGAACAGATTAGGTACTGCGCTGCATTCTATATTCATAGACTATTGTGAACATGGTCAACAATTACATGTCCCAGAAATTTCAGCCGCCTCTTCCTGATGTTACGTATAAACTTCCTCCTTGTTTGCATCCTCACCAAAACCACATCGTTGCTCACCCACTCGGTCCTTATATTACTTGTATTTTTGGAGCTTTTTTTTATATTCAATGTCAGATTTTTTTTTTTTTTTTTGACATTTGTTTATGATGGCGGAGTCGTACCGCTTTTCATAATTTAATATTTCATTCCAGAGATAAGTCAATTGTTATTATAGACATCTATAATAACATCTTCATCAACCAAGTTGAGAATGATAATTCTAAATAAAACAATTATATTGCCATTAACATATTTAGCAATAATTATTGTTACTGTAGCAAATGTTATTAAATAGTTCACAGGGTGTGGTTTTTTGAAATAATATGAAAATATACTTACGGTGCAGAAATGTATATTGACGAATGGTTATATCTACAGACAGTATTCACATGTGCGAGACGTTAAGTAGCTGTAGTTGCTGATGTTGTAGGTAACTGATAAAGTTTTTCATACCTTGCAAGCAGCTGATCTAAAAAATGACCCACAATCTGTTGTTAATTGGGGCAAGTAAGGTGTTATGGTCCAGGTTATGACCAAGGAAGAACAACACGAACACAAGACTAGAAATAACGAAGGTATATTGCACAAAATAATAATACAAGATGTGGAAGGTGTTAGTATGACTGTCAGTCTGGTTTGGAGTGAACTACTATCGGCTCAACTCGATTCGTCCCTCTCTCTTGAGACGCGAAGTATACATAGTTTTAGGAAGAGTTCATTCTGTAGTTATAGGTAAGGACCCATGACAAAAGGACTTGTAAATTTTAACGTCTTCCAAAAGAAACCGCTCTCTTTTAGTCGTCTGAGAGAACCCTTTTTACTTTCCACCAGCATGGCTGATGCTAACCTCCAAGATAATGATTCCCTGTGCCTTCTCGGAATAAAGCTTTCCTTTGTCATGTAGTAGAAAGATTATATTGAATCAATTGCTAGTTCTGCTGCTAGAAAAGTTGGTTCCCTGTGTCGTTCGAGCTCATTTTTTTCCGCCAAAACCTACCTGGCATATTTATAAGTCTATCATTCGTCCTTGCTTTGAATATTGCTGTCACATCTGCCTTTGGTGTATATTTAGATATTCTTGATAAAATCCAATGAAGAATCTGCAATGTTATTGGACCTGACTTAACATTTCGGCTTCAATCACTTTCCCTCAGCCATGATTTCCCTTTGCCTTTTCTATAAATACTTTCATGGAAATTGTTTTAATGAACCATCCTCTATGGTACCTAGACTTTATGAATTTACTGTTACTGTAACAAATTTAAATATCTCGGAAGTGTTTTAACAGACGACGGAAAGCGTGACACTTAAATACGAAGACCCATTTGGATAACGACAGATGCCTTCCAAAAGCTAAACAGAGTACTAAAACCTAGAAAAACTTCGCTAGAAACAATGAAAAGAATACTGAACTGTTACGCGATATCTGTACTCCAGTGAGTGCTGGGCAATCTTCTCGCGGATGAAGAAGAGACTTAAAGCAATATAAATGTAGTTCTATAGAAGGATACAGAGAATAACATTGACCAAACATGTAAGTAACGAGGAAGTTTTAGAAAAAAATGGAAATAAAAAGGAAACTTATACTTAACGTCAGAAGGAGACAGTTGAAATTTCCAGGGAACATAATGAGGATAGAAGGTTTGGAAAATCTGATACTCACAGGACAGGTTGAGGGAAAGAGAGAGAGAGAAATAACACATAACATACTCAGTGAACTTGGGTAAATGGATGGAAGAACAGTTTTTAGGAGAAATAACAGAAAGACAAAATTTATTAAGAGCTCCAAGGGACAGAAAGTGATTTTCTACGTCTAGCGGGGACACAGCACATAAAGAAGTAAACGCAGTTTTGTGAGATTGGGTCTTTATGATAGCCCCAATTGCCCAATTGTGAATTTCGTGTTTCTAAATATAATAGAAAGTATTTAAAATAAACGCCAAATTAGGATGATAAATTGAAAAAATGGTTTGAAATCAACTTGAAAATAAGAACGAATAAACAATTTTAAACACCAGTTCCTTATTCACTAAACCAGAATTAATCCAGAGTGAATTTATTTGAATCAAAGGCATTTTGCTGTCGACCAGTGTAGTCGGATACTCAAATCTTGTCTTTATACAGTGGGCTATAAGTTTTTAGCCACCCTTGATTACAGCAATTTTGGCTTGTTTAATAACGTCACTGAGTGTTCGAATCGTCCCAAATACTGTCAAATATTAGAGAAAGGACTACTCCCACAATTTGAAACCTATAAGGTTGACAAGAATGTCTACCTTTTTCAAGAAGATGGAGCGCCATGTCATACGAGCAAACTAGCAAAGGCCTGGAAAGAATCGCAAGGAATCAAGTCACCACCATGGGTAGCCTAAAGTCCTGACATGAATCCACTAGAGCACGTTTGGAAACACCTTGACCGAAAACTTCGAGAGCGTGCATCCAAAATCACGTCAGTGTCAACCGTTAAAAAAAACATTGCTAAAGGAGTGGCAAAATATGGATCAGACGATTGTTGATAAGTTGATCAAATCCATGAAAAATCGAATACAAGTATTGAAACTAGAAAATGGAGGACCTACTGTATACTAGTTTCAAATACTGTTTATTTATGTTGAGTAGGGATTACATAATTAAATTTTGAAATTGGATGTAGTCTATTTCTCCTGACTAAAAAATTTTCTT
>OZ010586.1:12594059-12714059 GCA_963932145.1 Acanthosepion lycidas
AGGCAAACTATATTAAAAAAGCTATATTTTCTTAATTTTGTGAAAGCTTGGATGTATCTTGACTTTTGAGTCGATGTCTCCAGAAGAGTTTCTTTTGAGGCTATCCGCAGTAACTTAGGAGAAGGGTTATTCAACTCGCTGCCAATAATTCTTGACCAAAGAATAACTCCACCGTCTCATTGCCGCCTTTTTAGCTGGAAAGGCCGACGTTTTAGCTGGAATGGCCGACCTTTTACTTTCAGGGACATTTTCTTCTTTGTTAATCATCGAAACCATTAAACATACGATAAATCTCAATATATTATTGTTGAGGACGTCGGTAAATGCAATCATATTAAAACCTATGAATAGTTTATAAAAATTGATGTGAAAATTTAAAAAAAAAAACTTCGGCAAACATGGGCATTCGTGCCCACAACAAGATGTAGTCTCAAAAGGACAGTTTTTCCTACGACACCGATTTTTAATTACCTTCACTCGTCGGCAATTAAGCGACTATTAAAATAAGAATAAAACCTAAACGTATGATGAAATTGAATTCATACATTGTTTTTTTCTGGTGGTGGATTACTTAGACAGCATATTACGAGATTTACCTGCTTCCCCTCGACACAACAAGAGCTTCTCACGCTGACAGCTCACACTGCCAGCTTAGAGGGCATATTACGATATTTACCAGCCTCACCTCCCTCCTCAAATATAATTTGAGGAAATCCGATCCTCTGGGCTCGGGCAATAATTGCCCGTAGACCCCGCATAGGCGGGATCGGGTATCTGTCTACCTCCCCGGATGAGACTCTGCCAAAGACACGGCAAGAGCTTCTCAGGATGACAGCTCACGCTGCCAGTTTAGGCATCATATTGCCCCTACTTACAATAGTCCAGCTTATTTATGAGAATTTGACATATCCATTAGTGTTCCTAGTTACAGTATATAACAATAACTATAACATATATTTCGGCAAACATGGGCAGACGTGCCCGCAAGAAGATATAGTGTCAAAAGAACGGCTTTTTCCATAACACTGCTTTTTTTTAACTAACTTCACACTTCGGTAATATTTATAGTTTTATAAAGCGGTGACTAGAATTGGAATAAAACCTAAATATATGATGAAAAAGAATTCATGTATTTTCTTTGTTCTTGAGATCTTACAACAAAATATTAAACACTATTTATTTATTATATTATTTATTTACAAGAATAATTTTATATTTACACCATTCTAAAAACTAATACAATTAGAGCTAAATTCAATGCAATATTTATCATTTACCAATTTATAAAGGAATAAATATGAAAACAATTTTTTATTGATAACTTTATAAACATTTACTAAATTATTGAAATATCTGAGCCAACTATAAGGAAATTATTTACCGTTTTATAAAGTTCGAATCAATTGGCTCTTTGCCGATGTTTTGCCAACCATTTTCCAATAAATAATATAATAAATAAATAGTGTTTATTATTTTGTTTTCTATTTTCAAGAAAATGCGTAAATTCACTTTCATATAATTAAGTTTTATTACAATTCTAACCATCGCTTTTAAAAACATTTAACATGGCGGAAGAGTGAAGGTAGTTAAAAAGCGGTGTCATAGGAAAAACCGTCCTTTTGACACTACGTCCTATTGTTAGCACGAATGTCCATGTTTGCCCAACTGTCTATACTTAACAACTATCTATATATACTTAAAACATTCTTAAAAGCGGTGTCATAGGAAAAACCGTCCTTTTGACACTACGTCCTATTGCTGGCACGAATGCCCATATTTGCCCAACCATTCAAAACGACGGAATTTGGAACTTTAAAAAATAGTTTACTATTGGTTCAAAAAATAGTTTTCTAAGCAAGTAGGAACATTTAAAAGAGGACCTACCAACAAAAGTAATCACTATTCATGGCGATCCTATTCTTGAGTGTTCAGTCAGAAAGTGATGTAATAGAGAAAGTAAGTTTAGCAGTGAGTTGAGAAAAGAAATCATCGGCTTCTGGGGTACCATGTGATCCGCAAAGAACCCTGAGACAACATACAAGAATTTTAAAACAGTTAATATTGAATAATAAAATATCAGCTCACTCTCCTCAAACATAATTCTATAAGGCAGTACCAACTTATGAAAGTTTTCCACGAACAGCACGCTGAAAGTCCTTCCTTTCATCAAATGAACTCTCTATCCATTACCAACAACTTCCAAACGCTCCAACAATATTTGGCAACTCTAAATTCTCTTTTTAACACGTTGGCCCCAAAACCTTATTTCCCTTGTTGTCCCAAGGTCCCAACACTATATCCTAATTAATTTTGGTACAAGCGACATTATGTTTTAACATTGTTTCATAAACGAGGCAAGGATATCATAGGTAGTATTTATTGCACATGACCCACCGGTGTGTCGTTGGGTACTTGAGTCCATTTTACAACCGAGAGACCCACACGACTTACCATGAGTAGTTGGAAAATTCCCAATATACAAGTATTATAGTGATAGTAACTCTCACGTCTATATTCAAAAATATTTAAATTATTTTGGAAAATAATGTGGTTCTGGTGTACCATGATCTTATAAGCAGTCAATCATAGCATCCCATTCCCAGTAATCCTCATAGAAAAGAAATTGGAAAACGAGCCACCGGAGAGACGTGTGGGCCTTGAAGATATATCACCACGACCCTCCGGTGGTTCGTGTGGGAGCCAACACGTTTAAGGACTATCTACGCACTTCGTGAACCTCACTGGCACTTTACCCTTTCTACCAAGGAATTTTATAACTTCTGCTACTACTGTAAGATTCAATTTTCTTATAAACATTTTTATCTACCTAGATTAATTTCTTTAGATGCTTAAAAGAATATTTTGAGGAAGCTTTACACTGTAAAATAAACCATTTCTTCCTGTTTCAATATCACATTGAATAAAATTACCTTTTAAATTGTGCACATAGGATTATTGACATTCTTTACATATGCAAAATCCCCACAAATTAGCTAAATTATGGTTTTTAAAATGCCTGACTTATGGAATGATTAATACAAATTGTTTAATAAAAACTACATAAACTGCAGGCCAAAGGTTTCGGACCACTGTCGGGATTTAATAATTAGCAATTTTACCTTCTTTGGTTTAATTAACTCCTATTAAGTTAAGATGCTGAAACTATTTAACCTATTAGTGCACAGTATGCAATTTTTTAGAGCGGGGGTGAGTACATAAATTTAAAATCCACCAGTCCTAGGAATAACATTAGCCAGCAAGGTAGAAACATTATATAGTAATGGGTTAATTATTATTATTATTATTATTATTATTATTATTATATTTCGATTTTTGCTATGGTCACACTACCTACCAAGTCTGCGAGAAGACCTAATGAAGGTAGTGGTATGTTGTTATGGCTACATTTCAAGATTTGTTTTTCTAAAATCACGACAGTGGCAACTCTTAAAGAAACATTGCTAAATTGCGTTACATGGACAAAGTTCTTAGTGTGTCGGCTGCACTTATCAAGACAATTTTTTGTATTTCTCTTAAGGTGGAATTTTCAATGTGTTGTTGTGTTCCTTTTATATCATTCCAAGCGCACCTACTATGACTGGTGCTCTTCTGTTTTCAATTTCCACATTTTATCTATTTCGATTTGCAGGTCTTAATAGTTGGATAGTTTTTCAAATTCCTCTGTTGCTATGCTGCAGTTTGCTGGGCAAGCCACATCAATTTGTAGGAAAGTTTTTTTTCTTTTCGATTTTTGACAATTATATCCGGTCTATTTTTTTAAATCTTCCTGTCTGTAAAGATGGAATAATCTCATAGAATTGTAATGTCTTCTATTTCTGTAACCGGTGCTGTGTGATATACATACCTATGTTTATTAAGATCTTTTCCAAAGAGTTTGCACATTGTCCAGTGTAAATATTGACCCACTCAATCGTGATGATTTTTATATTCATTTGGCGCAAGTAGAGAACATCCTGAGATTAGATGGTCTATGGATTCTTGATATTTGTCCTGGACCCTGAATTTTGGATATTCACTATTATGTATGATATTTGCCTGAATGTTTCTAGTGAAAACACTCTGGTCTTGTGCTGTAAGAATAAAAACTCCCATTCCAGCCTTTAATCCAGATGCTTGTAACAATCGATGAATGTCAACATCGGCTTTATTAGTAATTCTGGATATTGGCCAGGCAGAGTTTTTTTTTTTTTGCCAAACATTGTTTCCTCTGTTCAAGATCTTTATCCTTGACTTTCTTTTACATAATGTTTGCAGCAACAATTGGCTTTTGGGTTCTGTTTTGGTTTTCTACAGAATCTACTTAATGTAAATCTTGTTTGTATTTACAACCTTTTTTCATGATTGAATATTTGTTTTCTTTCTGTTGTCGTGTTGTTTGACTAATTGTATCACTCAGTCCTTTGTTATATCCATGTATGTTAATAAGTCAATAGTTTTTGTCGTGTATGACAATTCTAACTGAATAAGACCTCTTCCGCCTTCATTATGGATTATATATAGACGGTCTATATCAGCCTTTGGATGATGCATGTTATGTTTAAAAAGAAGCTTTTTGTCTTAGGATCCATTCGTCTGATATTATTTAGAGTCCAGTTCGAGATGTTGAAACTATATTGAACCACTGAGATGGCAAGGCTGTTAATGGCCATAATTCTGTTCTAAGATTTCAATTCAGTTCTTAATATCAAACGCACCCTTCTATTTTACTCTTTTCGAATTATTTCTTTCATTTTTATGGTGAATTTCTTCACTCTCATTTACACCGAGGTACTTATAAGCTTCTTCTTACTCTAAATCTTTACTTGTTGCCCAGGAGTCTAAGCTAATAGAGGAGGTTTGTTATAGTGATCCTCGGAAAATTGTGGCTTTAGTACATTTATCCAAACTGAATTTTATTCCAATGCCATCATTTTACTGTTTTCAGGATACCTTCACAACTCACTGTCATTGCTCGCATACAACTTTAAGTCATCCATATAAAATAGATGGTTTATTTATTTTTGGATATCTTATAGCGATATTCCGTCCTGTTAAGTTCGCTGGATAATGCTATTAGTGATATACAAAATAGTAAGAGCGACAAAGTGTCATCATGAAATATTCCTCTGTTGATGTTTATTTCACCAGACTTATAGACTCCTGTCGGCATTAAATGACCCATTCAGGTTGATATGCCGTAAAGTCAAAACAAACCAAACCAAACTTATAGACTCCATTTATATGATTGAGTTTTCCATATCGTCATACTTTGATGAAATTGATGGCGACGGGTGATACATTTTATATATTTTAAGACTTTAAGATCCAGGAATGTTGTACTCTATCGAATGCCTTATGGTAATCTATTCAGGTAGTACTGAGATTTTTCTTTGTATTGAAGCAATTTTCCAAGATCATCCTATTAATATAGGTGTCAGAAAAGTAATTGGTCTTTACATTCGTAAGAGCCACATTTGCACCCTTTTGGTTCAAGAGGCAGTATATAATTTTTTTCTTAGAAGGAATATATATCTTTTGTCAGAATAGATGTCAACAGTTTGTGAGTAGTGGGAAGGCATGTAATTGGTCTGTAGTTTTGGGGGACGTTTGTGTCATCATTCTTGGATAGAAGGAAGGTAATTCCTTTTGTTACACATGACAAACTTTTAGTCAGATTATTGACCATTTCTTGAAGTCTTTTGGCTAGTTTTTGTGTATTTAAATAAATATTTGTGTATTTTTGTGTGTATTTAAATAATATAACCATAAGTTAGAAATTTTACCTATTCTCGTGATTCCTTCTGTGATTCCGCAAAATGTTTGTTCTGGTTTATTTTTCATTCGTTCCACCTCTTGCATAATCCAATCTGCTTTTTATTATATTCTTTAGAGCAAGCTCATATTTTTTTCCAGTGCTGTGTAATGTCTTCCATTTTGGGGGAGGTTGTCACTTCAGTTTTTTATTTGCCTATTCCTCTGTAAAATTTCTTCGCATCAGTTTGAAAGATCTTCTGTCTGTAGAATTTTGATCTTTTTACATAGCGTCTGATTCTTTGAGCCCTTCACTTGTAATGTTTGCTTTATTTTTTCTTTAGCTGATAAGACTTCATTTCCATTCCTAATTTTGTATTTTCTTTTGACTTTTCTGCCTTTTTTTGTCCTTTGATTTGTTCCTCTTGCCAGTTCATCGAATATTGATAATTGACTTCAAAGTTATTCAATTTCTTTCTTTTCCAAGGTGGATATTTATGTCTGCGAGACTGTCTGTTTTTTACTTTGAAGTTTAATATTTTTGTTGCTGCATACATTCATTCGTTAAGATTTATAAGTGGGTCTATTTCATCCAAAATTAATTCGAGTTCTGCATAGAAGAGAATAATTTTGAGGTTCTGTTTAGTTTTAATTTTTGAAGTTGTTCTGGTGTTGTTCTGGTTCCTCAATTTCAATATTTTGTTTTTGATTTATTTGTCTAATGATTTCTTCCTAAGCTTCTTTTATACTATTCTTGTTTTCCGTAAAATAATTCGGTTCAGGGTGTTTTGAACTCGTTTTATTGCAGACTTACGAGTGACTAAGATCCCACCTTTCCGACTCTCTTCAATTTCCAGTATTATCTTCACAATGATTGACGTGTATCTCAGTTCCTCCATTATGATCCCTGGTTTTTGTGATGTTAGTATTTTTTACGTTTATTTCTGCTTCCCTTTCAGGATTCCCCTATTCCGGTTGTAATTATTTTTATTTCTTTAATTTCAGGATCTGTTAATCGTTTATTTCTCATCATATAACATCTTACATTGGCTGCTTTATTTTCGTCAATGTGTTTTCTAATTGACCCACCTTTTCTGGCCAAATGCCATATATTTGGCGAGTGATGCTTTTCTGATGTTTCTGTAACGCTTCATAGAATGCAGTCATAACAAGTTTGTACTCCCCACGAGACCATTTTACCTTTTCTTTAAATGAACGGTTGTGGGTCTAGTTGGAGAATTCGCAGGGCCATCATATGAGTTATATTGTATATATACTAAAGTGTCAAACACATTAGGGACAGCAATACAGTGATCGGGTTGTTTTGATTGAACTGGCCTGCGTGTTTGCCAATCCTGGAACCGATGCACAGTCTCTGGAGAATCACCAACAGGCGCTTTTATGCGGACAGCAAGGAGTTTTCACCCAAGAATGAACAATGAAAAGAAAACAGAACTGTTTGTAAATCGATCAGCTCTGAAGAAATTGTGAATTTCAAGAAGAAAGAAAGAAAATCTATCATCAGATAATATTGCCATTCTAATGTGTTATATGATCGAAATTTGATTTGTTTCACATTTCTTTGATTAAACAATTTCATTTGATCTGTCTTATCCTTTCACTTGGTTGCGTTTACGTAAATACATGAGAACAGTCTAATTAACACCTGTCGTAAGTACAGGTGTTTACTCAAACATTTCAAATAAAGACGGGTAGTGAAAAGTCTTCTTCTGTGTACCACATCTCTTCAGGACATAAGCGATCATGGCTCTCCACAAATCAATATCTCATGAGGCTCTTAGCAGTTTTTCTCCCTTTGCTAAGAACCACGCCCGTCATTCCGCCAGCATTCATATAATCTTGTCAGGTAAGTGGCTCGCTGCCATCCCCTATCTCTCTTGACCTCAGTATTTCCAGTGAAATTTCAAGATCGTTGTATTTTGGTAGTTCTTTTAAAAATCTTCAAAAATACATTCCAATTTGCAGCGATGAGCGTATGAGGGTCTGCAACCAACTCAACCGGAAATTGAACTGAGTTCATATTCCGCCTAAGACTATTTTATTATCTTTAAACTACTATCCTTAAGGAAGACAAAAATCGACTCCTGCTCATGTAAGTAATGAACCCAAATAACTAAGCAGAGTAGGCTCCTTAGTTGTAGATAGCAATCAGTGTAAGAGAGGAAAAATTCCGAATTAAAACCATTTCGGAGGACGGATGTTGGCTGTGTATAGTCTAGGCAGTCATTCGACTATCAGCCCATAACTTCTCATTTGTCGATCATGGAAGGCGATGATAGTTAAATTTTCAAAGCCATCCTTTTTTATTATACGTCCAAGAAATTTCGGCTATCTTTTCTTGATTCTGAGAATAAGTGCTATTACTGCTACCATTTTCTTTAAGACTTCCTTGTTCTTTACTCGCTCCGTACATGGAATTTTCAGTATCCTCCTGTAGAACCACATTTCTGCTGCATCTTGTTTTTTTCTTTTCTTCATCCGTAGAGAGATTGTCCAACATTCACTGCCATATATGAGGATGTACAACCTATAACAATCCAGCACTCTTTTCTTTGTTTTTCAGTATCTTGCTTAGTTTTTGCTAGTCCAATGCATGTTCGGGTCTGGATGTCGCATTTTCCATCCTGTGTTAAAACGCTTCCCAGATATTTAAATTTCTGCACTTAAGTACATAAATGAATGTTTTATTTACTAGAAAACGAACATCAAGACAGAGTACAGGAATGTGTTATAAGCATTGCCGGATTTACCTATAGGCTCAGCAGGCTGAAACCTAGGGCCCCAATATCTTGGGGCCCTCCAGCCAAAGTGTATAATATTTTTAATACTGTCATAGGTCTTTCTTACATATGCTGTCATAACGCATTATAGACCATAAATAATCCTTCAGTTATTTTAAACACCCGTCACCATCCTCGGCTTTACTCAAATTGTTTAATTTAATATTCTTCCATTTTCCTCTACTCGTGAGAATGAGGGATTTGAATGGGCCTCACAAGTGGACTGGCCTGGGGCTTCTCTTCATCTAAATCCAGACCTGGTTATATGACTTCTCTCCGACCCTAAAGATGAAAACGAGTGGATGTTAAAAAGACTATCGTCACTCACAAGTCCAGCACGTCATATTGAAAAAAGCAGTGTTTGATCCACACGTTAGGAAAACATTTTCTCTTCGCGGGGTCTACCCCAAAACTGCTCTCTGTACAGACTGGACTCCACTGGTTGTTCGTTAAGTGTCACATGACTGGCCAAGCACTCTGCATGCTAATTAGGGATGAGCAATGAAATTTAACCAGAATTCAACTTTTTGTTAATCATTTCACCCCAAGCAAGGTGAGAATGCCTCTAGTACGCAGGGAGTAACAAGGAATGAAAGTGAAGGGGAAGACTGAGAACGGAGGATTGAGGGAAGAACAAAACATGAACGGGATTCGAGAAGACAGAAGATGACGATTGACGTTGCATTTAAATTTTTGAGAATTATCAGGGAAGTGCGAGAAAAGAAACTGTTGGAGTAGAAGTGGCGGTTGCAATTAGATATTTCAGCAGTAAATGGGTGGGACCTAAATTCCAATCTAGTAGCCCACTTAAATTCATGTGGTCGGGGTACTAGCTAAAAAATCTCGTCAGAGCAGTTGCCATGAAAATATTTTAAAAAGGCTTACATATAAAGTGGAATGTTTTAAACAATCATATTTTGTATATCAGTCAGTTATGTGCCATGCGTGATAAACGCTTAGGTGATCATGTATCTTTCGATACATAACTGATGAGGCAGATTTTTCCCGCGGTAAATTGCCATTTCTTTCTACGGTAGACCAGTTGCAATCCAAGGTTATAGAATCCGGTCTGTCCTTCTATTTATCCATAGTTGTGGGGAGAAGAAAAGGATTCATACCTTTCCCAAGGGTAATAGCACGTAAGTGAATGTAATGGATTTGACTGGAATTCGAACTCGGCTCCCCGATTCCTCAATCCGAGCCGCTATCCATTACTGCACAAATTAAATTCTATAAGATAAAACCTTGGATTATATGATATTCCATGTAACATAGCAGTGAATAATTCAAGCAGAAGGGGAGATGCAATGTGCTTATTTTGTTAGCGCATTCTACATAAATGTGATGCCGGTTTGACCAAAATTTGATGTCGCCAGAACAATTACTTTTATAATTATTATTATTTTATTTATTTGCATATATTGTTGGAACATATTTGATACTTTGCTCTTCCTCTGTTGGTTAATATTCTAAGATTATTTTTGAGTATTCAATGTATTTTCTGATTGTTTTCATAAAGTTTCTGCTGATAGCCAAGCAGAAATTAATTTATTTCTAATCTTATTCCGGAGTCTTGTTTCTCTACTCACTCTTCATAGTTGACTCATTCATTGTAATGCTTAAAGATATCTGAGATTGCGTGATGATATATTTTTATATGGGATAAAGAAAATGCTTTATCTCAAAACCTTCGTTAGCATTATGTATGCGTATCAATTGAGTTTTATAGCTTGGCTGATTGACAAACGGTCCTGAGTTAGAACGAGTCACTCGTAAAATTGATGCCTACTACAATTCACATATAATGAAAAGAAAGATGAACGAGACGTAAGGTTTTGTCAAATTCTTTTTCTACTGATTGAACTGATGTGATTATCTCGCGGCACAAAGCCATTCGCTTCTTGTAGAACAAGATTTCTTGCAGAGCCAAAGAATTTCGGATCCAAGCTATATTGCCACGCTACTGTGTATAAATGTATTTTTTTTTTATTATTATCTTTTTTCTTTACCATTTTCTGTCTATTTTCACTCAATACTATGAATTTTACCAATTCTTATTGTAAGATGAACAAGAGAATACAGTTATTTACAAAGTTTGATATATTCTTCTAGAAAGACCTCAGTAGTGAGTCACCTTGACAAAAATCAAACATGCAACAAACAGTTCACCATTCCTAGCAAATCTTCTATTATCACAGTGTCGGATATCTGATAACAAAAGTGATGGAAACAAGAAAAAAAGATCTAAAAGAAATCAGCTGGGTTATATACAAAAAATAAATAACAATTTTAAATTCCCAGCATCCCTTGCTCGTGCGCATGTGTAGTTGCATCAACATAAATTTAGACAGATGAATTCCGTCACACAAAAAAATTTTTCCACTTTGTCATACATTTAAATACAACGGCCAAAACGTTGTAATAAATATGGCGACAAAGATAAGGACAATAGTCCGAATAATGTAAATAATGAACGAGGAAGGAATATTTTATAAGTGTTAAAACCCTGTCGTAACGTGAATAACCACGACAGTTTCTACACAGTCTTAGACATTATAAAAATTGTAAAAACAAAAAAACTGAATAAAAAACTTGTTTGTCGCATTCAATAAAACATGTATAAAAAAGGATTACTACCTAAATATATATATATATATATATATATATATATATATATATATATATATATATATATATATATATATATATATATATCATTTAACCCAATATTGTTCTTGATATATAAAAATTTATATATCGTTATCCCATCTCCCTCTTTCTCTCTGTCTCTGTCTCTCTCTCTCTCTCTCTCTCTCTCTCTCTCTATATATATATATATATATATATATATATATATATATATATATATATGTGTGTGTGTGTGTGTGTGTGTTTGTGTGTGTGTGTAAAGGTAAAAAACAACCGTAAAACTGTATTATTAGCCGACACGGTTCGTATAATGTGTACTTTTTCAAGTCAGAAACGAAATGAATTTATTAAAAACAAAGTAACTATTAACAAAAAACAAAATGTCCTTAGCAACTAGAAGAAATTTAGAAAAGGCTATTGTATTCATATTGTCAACTATAAATTACGTATGAATACAATTGCGTTTCCTAAATTTCTTCTAGTTGCAAAGGACATTTTTTGTTGTTTCTTTGTTTTTAATAAATTCATTTCGTTTTTGCCTTGAAAAAGTCCACATTGGACGAAACGCGTCGGTTAATAATAGTTTTCCTATTGTCTTTTACTTTTATACATATTGTCTTTTTCTACTGGTTAAATCCGAGAAATTTTTCATATATATATGTGTGTGTGTGTGTGTGTGCTTGTTTATCGGCTCACAAAGTAGGCTAAGCATCCCCAATTCAAATTCCAGCCGATGTCTTTGTCTTTACTTTCGCACAAATCCCCTTGTGTTAGGTATGAATCCATTTCTTTTCCCACCTCTATGGGTTAAATAATAGACTAGGTTCTCTAGTTTTAGTTGGCAGTCAACTTAGGCAAAGGAAAACTCTGAATTCAAACTTGTCTATTTTGTGCTTTTGTATACTTGGTTTCTTTAATATATACATATATATTTCCTTGAATACGACGGGGAAGTATCTGTCTATATTTCTGAGATGAGCTATTATGTACATTATTTACATTATTCGGACTACTGTCCTCATCTTTGTCACCATATTTATTACAACGTTTCGGCCGTTGTACTCCACTGCCTTAACTCCTTAAGGATACATGGCACAGTGCATAAAGCCGTTTGTTAGATCCAGTGACAGGACCCAAAGAGTGTGAGTTCGATACCCAGTTAAGGCAGTGGTGAACTTTGAGAGAGGAATTAACAGGAGATAACTGATAACTGATATCCATTAAACACGGCACATGGAACTACAACAGTCTACCCCAGTAAGCTAAATAAAGGGTTCAGTTCGACATTCCAGCCACCTGAAGTAGGCCGGAGCGTACAACGGCCAAAACGTTGTAATAAATATGGCGACAAAGATAAGGACAATAGTCCGAATAATGTAAATAATGAACGAGGAAGGAATATTTTATAAGTGTTAAAACCCTGTCGTAACGTGAATAACCACGACAGTTTCTACACAGTCTTAGACATTATAAAAATTGTAAAAACAAAAAAACTGAATAAAAAACTTGTTTGTCGCATTCAATAAAACATGTATAAAAAAGGATTACTACCTAAATATATATATATATATATATATATATATATATATATATATATATATATATCATTTAACTCAAATGAGTTGCCTAAATGATTTACACCCCTTCACTCTCGCCGTACTAACGCGAGATTCCCTTTGGCAATCTCGTACAGCAACTAATGTCAAATGAACCAATCGTCTTCTACTGCCGTTGATAATTAAGTAAATTGCGCATCAATAAAACGAGTGCACATATGAACACTTTGAGCGGTATTAAGAATTAGAAAATTTTCACTCTTCTTTGATCTCATCAGAAAAGCGGAAACGCTTGTGTGCGCATGCGTTTTTATATTTTTTTCCTTTGGTGTACAAGTAAATAGGTAAGAAAATGAATAGTGTTTGCAAGTCTATAATTAGTTCCCTTTAAAATTAACTCCTGCTACTGAAATATACTTTGTCGGAAGCTTTTTTATTTAATAACCAAAAATCGAAGCGATTCCCAAGTTGAAAATTCGAAAACTTCATTAAGTGATAGGGAGGAGTAACTACATTCATAGAATTTTTGAATTTTAATGGGTGCTGCTTTAAGAAGCATGCGCAGTCGAGTTGCTGTTTATCCCAAATTTGTTTGATATTTTCTCATTCATTGTCTCTTAATTTGTAAAATGAAATTTACAGAAAATATCGGAATTTTTTTTTTTTCTGAAGAGGAGACTATTATGAGGTTGTTACGCGCCCCTGAAGATAATTTTCAGATTTTATTTGTATGTGTTACTGGCATGCATTTAATCTTCTGAACTTATATATATATTTAGTGTGTGTGTGTGTGTGTGTGTGTCTTTCCCTTTGTCTCTGTATATGTTTCTGCTTTATTATATTTTTTAAATAAAGTTCCCTCAAAATAAGGTTCAAGAGCCACTCATGGTAGAGAGTTACAGACTGAGGAGTGTAATAAGAATGTAAGAGGAGGTAGGAGGAAGTGCGGATTATGAGGATAAGGAAGGCTGACCTTTGACATGAAGATATTATGTTTAAGGAATCATTCAGTCGGGAGTTTGTTTCACAATGTGGCTTACAGCCATATCATTTTGAAACACTGGTTCTCGTTCGATCACCGAAGTTAAGCAGCGTTGAACCCGGTCAGTATCTAAATGGGTGAACAATCGGAAATACCAAGTGCTGTAAGCTTGCATGTGTGGGTAATGTACTGGATAAAGGCTCCGAATGAGAAATCAGAGAGCCGAGTTCGAATTCCAGTCGGGTTCGTTATATTTACTTACTTGAAAATACCATTGGGAAAGGTGTGTATCCACCTCTTTTCCTCCCAGCCATAGGTTAAATAGTAAGACTTGTATAAGATAATCATTATTATCCTTCAAAACTTCTTATCATCTAAAAATATGTTTTAGCTTTTTAAGTAACCTTAAAAAGGTTAATAGTCCGTAAAAAATAAAATCAACCCATCAAACGATGTTCCACTGTGTATCAATTCAAGAAGAAAAGCTTTCTGAGTTGAACTTCCTGATTCGAATTGGAATACGCAGTGCATCGGTATATACCTGTGCGTATCTGTATACCTGTGTGTCTGTGTGCGTGTGTGGATTTGGGTGTCTTTGTGTGTCCATATCTCTGTGTGTTTGTGTGTTTTTATTGTCTGTGTGTGATTGTGTATGACTGTATGTCTGTATATATGTGTCTGCAAGTGCTATATAGGTTTCTCTGTGTGTTTGCATACCACTGTGTGTGTATCTGTATGTACGTGTGTCTATGTGTATGTATGTTTGTTTGTATACCTGCGTGTGTTTCTATGTGTTTGTGTACTGCTGTATTTTGCTGTTTATAGTCCGTCTGTATGTGTGTACATATTTATATCAGTGTGAGTGTGGGTGTGCCTATATATTTGTGCGTGTGCGTGTATCCGTATGTCTGCGTGTGTGTCAATAGCTGACAAAATTATGCGAATGGTTGGTAGAACTGGAAGTGGAATTGATATTAAAAAACACATATTGATAAGAGCTACAAGGATATGATGCTGTGGAGAGCCATTATCACCCACAGCCTGAAATGACATGGCACATAGATAAAGAAGAATTATGTGTATGTGTCTACATAGGTGCTTGTGTGTCTATATCTGTGTCCCAGTACGTATGACTATATATCTGTATCTGTATATCTGTGTGTGTCTACGTGTCTTTATGTACGTGTTTGAACGTGTGTGTTTCTGTATGTCTTTTTGTGTGTACGTGTGTGTGTGTCTACTATATCTCTGTGTACGTGTATGTGTGTGTGTGTACTATATCTCTGTGTACGTGTATGTGTGTGTGTGTGTGTCTGTACTATATCTCTTGGTGTGTACCTGTTGGTATTCTATGTGTGTGTGTTTGTATTTCACTGTGTTGGTATTCTGTGTGTGCCAATGTCTCTACATGTATCTGTGTGTCTGTGTATACGTGTGCTTATGTGTGTCTGTGTATACGTGTTCTTATTTGTGTCTGTGTATACGTTTTCTTATGTGTGTCTGTGTATACGTGTCCTTATGTGCGCCTGTGTATACGTGTGCTTATGTGTGTCTGTGTATACGTGTGCTTATGTGTGTCAGCCAGTAGTGTCAGCGGGTGCGTCTTTATACCTTTTATGCCTGTACATGTGTGTGTCTGTACGTATGTGCGTGTGTGTCTGTATAGCGCTCTGTACGTGCCTGTATATCTGTGTGTATCTGTGTATACTTGTGTGTGTATGTACGTGCTGACCATCGGATGATGGGCCTATTAGTATTTCAGCAACAAATCACTTATTTTTTTTTTTTAAATCACGTAGGGGATCATGATTCTCCACAATTTCCTTTACTTTCTAGCTCTTAATAAAGTTTGTCTTTTTGTTATCTCTCCCAATCTCTATTCTGCTATTTAATTAAGCTCGCTGTACGCCTCTGTTCGTTTTGCCTTCAATCTGTCCTGTGAGTGTCAAATTTTCCAAGCCCTCTTTCTTCATTATGTGCTCTAGAAATTTCAGTTGTCTCCTGATGTTAAATATAAGTGTCCTTTTCTCTGAAACTTTCTCCTTGCTCACATGTTCAGTCTATGGTATTCTCAACATCCTTCTGTAGGGCCACGTTTCTGTTGCCTCAAGTCTCTTCATGTGTGATGAGATCGTCTAGCTTTCACTGCTATATATGAGGACTGATATTAAGTAACAGTTCAGCACTATTTTCTTTGTTTATAACGTAATTTTCCCGACTCTTCATAATCTACTTGGCTCTTGGAATTATCAGTAAATCAACCACAGTAAATCAGCATTTTTTAACTTTATTTTGGCTGGTACACTGATCTGTCATTAGAGCCATGTGCCAGTAAAATGTCGAAGCTGAGACATGAGCAGCCAAGATGAACCTCTGTCAATGCCATACATGCTACACGCTTGGGCGATCAGGAGTTAACTATTGTCAATAAGACTTTACTGAGGCGTGTTAACGTCCCAGTGCTCTAAGTAAAGCTATAATTCTCCTGATTTTAGATGGAAGAAGTTGCTCAGCCCCGGAGATTCCAACCAAACGACAGCACCTTCCTTATTGAACAAAAGAGGTTGGGCCGGTGTAATACCAATGTCAGCGAGACAGTGAGCTAGGAAAAAAAAACAATTTTTGTCCTTTGCCTATATTTATACTCATACTTATACATAAAGGCCTTGATTGAGAGGCCTGGTAAATATGCCTGACTAGGCATATATCCCTACAGTAGGTTACCGTTTCTTTCTGCGGTACACTGGTAGCCAGCCAAGGCTATATGACCCCGTCTGTCCTACTATTCAACCCATAGCTGGAGAATAAGTGATCGATTCATACTTCCGCGCCGCGTACAATGAGATGAACTACCATCATCCTCTTTTTATTCCATTAGGGATAACAACTTCTTCCAATAAACGGCTATTTTCTGCAACCGACGCCCAAGAGAATGCTTTCCTGACAACTTAAATCTTAACCTCTCCAACTCTAGAGTTAAACGTTATCTTTCCCACGTATCCGTATAAACTGCGCCTTTTACTTCTTACTCTTACCCTCACACAGCAACCTGCTATTTTAAATCCCTAAATTGAGTGGCTTATGGGCCTTTTACTGGGTGAAGATTAGTAAAAAACTACTTTGATTACATTATTTTAATTTTTTTCCAACAACTCTGTTTTTATAAATTCGCCTAAAGCAAAATTTTGTCTCTGCGTTCCCACATTATTCGAACAAAATAGCTCAGATTGTTAAGATGAACAAAATTACCCATTTATATATTTTGCTAACCAAATGTGTTACAATATAAGCAGTAACATTTAATTTTTAAAAGCATATTTTTATTTTATTTTGAGAAATATGCATCTGATTTTGATTTTTAATTCATATTTTTAATATTGGCATATATAAACCATGTTTACGTCCGTTGTAACCTAGGGACGGTTACTGAATAGAATAATCAAACGAAGGTTGGTAATGAACGAGACCAGGAACAACATTTTATAAGATTCGCTAGCGGTGCGTAGAAGTAGTAGCCATCTGCTAGATGTGAGTCAAGTGAATTCCACAATGAATCTCCCACTGCAGGATATCTACCAACCGCCCCACGCGGTCAGATGTGGCACAAGGCTGAATTTAATGTGGGGTATCCGAGCCGTAGAATCGGCCAAAAATTCCCCGTAGACCCCGTATAAAATGGGGGCGGGTATCTGTTTCCCGAGATGAGACTTAGCCTCGTCTAGGGATCCTCTCTGCTCGGAGGCAGAGAGTTTGGCCAGCACCGCCGGAGACGAATCTCCAACTGCAGACCACCATACAGTATTTACTACTGTACGTATGTGAATGGGGACATACCCATTATCGTCCGTAAGTATGCTACAACAACTTCTATAATGTGTTTTAATATATCTTGTTTGTACAAAAATAATCTATATTTACTTTGACAAGATTCAGTCGCACGCTAGCAAAAAAAATGTCATTGTGTTTACATTTAAAGAAAACTTAAAATTAATGTAACCTCAGCTTTAAGAAATAGCATTTTTAAGAAGTGGACATAAAGTAAATCGTTTTTAAAATATTGAATTTGTTATAGAATTCTATAATTTTAGGTCTGAGAACATTAGTTATTCCTGTAGCGTTCGTAGTAACTATTGTTATCGTCTGACATTTGACATTATTCTGAATTAGTCGAGTGTAACCGAATGTTATTTTTTCTGGAATTATGTAAATAAGTCAAAATAATCCGCTTAATTACTTCTTCTTAAAACTGTAACGAATATTTTAAACAAGTGAAAAATAGTAAGTTTGTCGAATTAATTTATTATTATTATTATTATTATTATTACAAACATTAGAGAATTATTCAAATGTTCTCTCATGTTCATTTCTACGTAACTATGTTTAAAGTAAGAAGTCGACAGAATAATGATAAAAGCAGCTTTAGAAAATAAATGTTTCAAGGGAAAGTTTATAGAGATTAGAGAACTTCAATGACAACCTACTTTTCTCTGTCCGTCAGAAGAGCATATGGATAGTTCTAATCAAAATTAAATAGTTCTAAACATCCTTATATTGTTGGAAGTTTTTCTGTCGAATTGTTCTATGTTGATTATTGAATTCAATATTTGGTTTCTAAAACATACAGCCAAATGCGATATGCCTAATTTCTGTATTCGATGACGTAGGTGGATCTGGGAACACCATGGTTCCACGCTCTTCAAAATCTCCTAAGAGCCC
This sequence comes from Acanthosepion lycidas, assembly GCA_963932145.1. Classification (NCBI taxonomy): domain Eukaryota; kingdom Metazoa; phylum Mollusca; class Cephalopoda; order Sepiida; family Sepiidae; genus Acanthosepion; species Acanthosepion lycidas. Next base: position 12,612,515 of record OZ010586.1, read on the forward strand.
TTGCTGTTGGATGTAGTTTATTGTCTTACCCGGGACGCGGATGTAGTTTATCGTCTTACCCGGGACGCGGATGCAGTTTATCATCATACTCTAGACGCGAATGTAGTTTATCGTCTTACCCGGGACGCGGATGTTGTTTATCGTCTTACCCGGGACGCGGATGCAGTTTATCGTCTTACCCGGGACGCGGATGTAGTTTATCGTTCTATCCAAAACGGGTTTGATATTTAGGCTGTCAGAAATGAATGGTTTTTAAAATCATTTTTCCACATCACTTAAGAGATAACACGGGCGAACCAAGATCTTCTGATTGTATTCTTTATATTTTTCTGATATTTGTTAAATCTCTATTTGATTTGCTCTACCTCATAATGTAAATTCTTTAGCCAGAAATCTAATAGTAATTTTGATCTTGGCAAATAGGATTCCATAATAGGCTTGCCGCGTGTCCACATTATTAAACAGTCTTCATTCGAACACTGTTGCGAATCTTCAGAAGGCAATGTCCAAAAATGCAGATCAAAATGCATACACCTTAGTGCAAATTAAATTAAACAACCGCTTTAGTTTCCTTTCTTTCACCATACGGTAAGTTTTAGACCCAATGGTGTTATAGCGTGTAATCGATTTCTGTTTCCTCAAATTAGGTCCTTTGCAGTGATGTGCAGTAATATGAATCTATTTTCGGGGTATATGATGAATTTTTTTGCCTTGAAAAATATTGCGTCTTCCGTGATTGCATGAAATTTTCATCACGTCCAGATACTATTGTCTTGACTGTCGATTAGTTGTCCTATGGCCATCGTCTGAGATTGTAGTTACTCCAAGGAAGCGTACAAAACATTGTAACGTTGCACGAACAAACTGTCTTGCCTTACCAGTGAGCAAATCAAAGTACTAGAGACTGTCCCAGAAACTCTATCGATTTAAATCCAATCGAGAATCTGTGGGCAATCTGAAAGGAACAACTTTGTTGAATGGACATACGAAGTACTAACATGTGCACTGGATGATGTTTCATTGGAAAAATATGAAAAAAAAGTAAATAATAATTATTCGTTTTGTTTCAATTAATTTGCACAAGTGTGTACTTATAAATCTACCATTCTTCCGTGCATTATATTTGGTATGGTGTTATATATCTCGAAATTCTTCACACAATCCAAAGAAGGGTCCATAAGGTTATCTGTCCTCACCTTCAGTCACTTTCCCACCAGCGTGACTCGATATCACTGTCTTTTCTATAAATCTTTTCATGCCATTATTAATAAAAATTTTCCTTGGTACTTCGACTGCATGAATTTAAGCGTACTACTGGATTGGCAGTTAGGTCTCATCGTTTTACTGTTGAACTAGCTAGATGCAACCGTAAGTTCTATTCGAATAATTTCTTTTTCTCGCACTTCTATACTGTGGAAATATCTCCCAGATTCTGGCTTCCCTGCCAACTGCGTTCTTCAAAAGTTTAAATGCAACGTTAATCACCATCTTCTGCTTTATCTATCAGCTAGAATCACTCGATAAACACGATCTAATTAAAAAATATCTCACGTTTATTTTTGTGCCGACCAAGAGAGAGAGGTAATCCTTATTTTCAACCCGCGAAACGATACTGGGGTGAACAGCAAGAAGACGCGTACAATTACAAGCTTAACCTCTGCCTTCGTCTCTTCTTTCGACTCCTTGGGCTGATATGTCGAAATAACTACTATACCAGTTGCTTTATTCTGCCAGCCTTAATTTATCTTCTCAGTGATCAAAGTCCACGACGAGAAGACATTAACCTCCCAGATGACACTTTATCTTCCGAAAATTTCACTTACAGAAATTCGGACAAAATATTTCGTAGAAAACCCCAAATTATATCCTACACCATAGGAGCTTCCAATATCATAAAGGAACGCCATAGCATTTTAGCCGTTAACGGATGAGCCTCATCCCTTATAATTATATAGTCTTTGTTTATACATCACACCACTTTGACTATAACTAATAAAAATACTCGTTTGGAACTAAAGTTTGTAGCGTGTTTCAATAACTTCCGTTTGAACTTGTGATTTTGTTTCATACGTAACTGTGATTTATGGCATTTGTACCTCTTCCGAGAGGCCTACGGGTCTTTCTATATGAGTCGGGTGTGTATGGAGTGTGAGTTTTAAACGTTTTTATTTTTAACTGAAAATGGAGGAAAATGAAATGTATTTTTGTCATTTGATGCTCGGTTATTTCCGGAAAAGGTAAAAGCGCTGTACAAACAGCAAAGAAAAAAACATGTGCGCTATTTATGTAGATGGTGCCGTAGCTAAGAGCACTGTTCAGAAGTGGTTCGCTAGGTTCAAAAAGTGGGAATTTTCATCTGGAAGGCCGAGAACTTTCCGGCTGTCCTGCAGTCGTTGATGATAGCCCAATTGAAACGCACGACACGAGCCATCGCAGAGATATACCAGATATCTCATACGAGCGTTGTAAGGCAACTGAAAACATTTGGATAGGTGAAGCGTTACGACCTTTGGATGCCTCACGATTTAACAGGAAAAAATATCTAGTGCACCGCATTTCCATCTTCGATTATCTGCTCAAACACAACAAATTATTTTTAAAGAACGAAACCTGGCAATGAAAAATGGATTGTTTACAACAATGTGGAGTTTAAAAATATCCTGGGGAAAACGAAATGAGTTACTGTTACCTAATCAAAATAACTGATCAGCATTAGAAAAAAAAGTGATACTGTGTATTTGGTGGAATTGGAAAGGCATTGTGCATTCGTAAAAAGGCAAAATGAAATTATGAAGCAGCGTCAAAATTAACGGACATTCTAGGAACGAAAATGCATATATGTGTTTGTAGTCTTCGATATGTATTGCTTTTTTGAAATTATCTTAAAAACACCCAAATATCGTTTGATCTGAACTAATAATTCTAATTATTAATCTTTCATTTCCTTCACGGAATTCTTTTTATTTAAAAAGAAAAAATAATAAGATGACATCTCAGAATTTAACTAAATTATGAATTTCTATACATTTTATTAACCTTCATAATAACTGGAAATATACCAAACTAGAAAAATGAGAAAGTTCAAATTTCGAATGACATTAAAAGCACCAAAATGACAACAAATACATCCAGTGCGTTTGCTTTTTCATTCACTACGATTCAGTAAAAAAAAAAAAAGGGATTCAATGAACCACATTTTCATCTACGATTCTCTGCTCAAGCGCAACAAAACGACTCATTGAAAAGAACGATCACAGGTGATGAAAAATGGATTGTTTACAGCAATATGAAGCGAAACAAGGAAAACAAACTGCCTATAACTAAAAGCTGGTTTGCATCAGAAGGTGACGTTGTGTATCTGGTGAGATTAGAACAGCATTGTGCATTACGAGCGCCTTCCAAAAAATTGGGCGTCGAATTCAAACAGGTACTGTTTCTAGTTCGGTCGACAAAAGGCGACAAATAATGAAAGGTGTCCGGAGTTGACCAATCGGAAAGAGTGACGTCTTCCATCAGGGCAACGTCGGACCCCACTCATCTCTTTGCAGAATCGATAAAAACTGATACAACATGGAATGTCCTACTACAACCATCTTTACAAAATATTTTTAATAGGGAGAACTTCAATTCTCTGAAATTCGGTAAACATCATTTAAATCAGTTCATTACACAGAACAATGCCAAATTCTGCCAGAAATGAATCATTAGGTGTAGTTAACATATTTAATACTATTGTTTGTTCACTACAAGGTCCAAGAGCCACTCAAGGAAGAGAGTTGTTAAATGAGGTTGTTATAAGGGCGAAAAAGGAGGAAGTAAGAAGTATCTATTATGAAGATATATGGGATAGATAACGGTTGATCCTAGATCAAGAAATCATCATCTCGGCAGTTTGTTCCAAAAAGTAACGGCTCTGTGTGAGAAGTTGTTTCAGTGAAAATTACCAATGAAATTCGAAGGGAATGAGGAAGGAGCCGATCTTGTGTTCGTGGTATATCACGTTCTCGCTGTGATGGCCTGAACTGGTGTAACTAAGGAATGTAGCTCGGCTGAATATTTTCCATAAAAATAGCGATAGACGAGCAACGTCTCATCTGTGTGAAAGTTGTACGATTGAAAACAGTTTATCGCTCACAAGGTTGGGTAAACGCTTTTGAACTGTGTCAAGGCTGGAAAGTGAGGATTGTGCAACTTCAGCCCAGATATGACATTGATATTCCCTCTGAATTTTGTAAAGTTAGACTATGGCAGAAGTAATCTGTTATTATCACACTTATCCCTTCCAATTAAGGATATGGATTATCTCATGCCTCTGCTGTTCTCTCTCTTTTTACCTGTATCTTCTCATACTTTTCCTTACCCCTTCTAACTAAGAATATCAATTATCTCATGTTTCTGCTGTTCTCTCACTCTTTACCTGTATCTTCTCATTCCCTCCCTTATACCTTCCAACTAAGAATGTCAATTATCTCATTCTTCTGCTTTCTCTCACTCTTTACTTGTATTTTCTAATTCTCTCCCTTATCTCTTCCAACTAAGGAACCGACTTTTTTGCAGCCTCTTTAGCGATCAACACTAAAAACGAATTCCATTTGAGTTCCGGAATGCGTTTTCGTCTCAGTAGATGTTGCCGACAAGAAACCCCATCGAGAGTACGACAGATGTGATTGAATAGATATATGGAATTAATATCAAAATATTGTCTTTGGAATTCACTTAAGCACTTTTGTTTACCGAATATTTACTAAGTCTTGGTTGCTTTCACCTAAAGTCATGAGTTTAAGGCATCCAATCAACACTGGATGACTCACTCTTCTGACCAATCCACTACACTAATTTGTTAGCCATTATCTCACAGTGAGAGGTTCATAAAATTAATCTTAGCTTAGATTGGCACAAACTCGCAAATCGAAAGCTCGTATTGAGAATCGAACTCACTACATACTAGATAGTTAAACCACCCTTGATTAATACATTTTTTTTCGCTATCTTTCGTTTTATTTTAATGCATGGAAAATGTATGTAGTAACATCCTCCATGAAGAAATAGTTATTTTAGTTTTCTGAGAAATCTTTTCTGAAACGGGTTCCACTTCTTAAGAATAACGAAATAAATAGCGAAAAAATAAGTTGCAGGAGCTGAACTAAAAGACGGTTTCGAATGATTCTTGAATTCACACCTCATCCTACGGGGTGGGGGGGGAGTATATGTCATGTTGCACTTGTCAACAATTTTTCAACGATATATTCAGATTGTTTATGTCATACCATACAGATGCGGGTCAATATCTCCATTTTTGTTGTTTTTATCACATAATTTCAGGCGATATTTCCTTCATGGGCATGTTGTATCTGGTTAGCTCTGAATATTGTAGAGTACTTACTTTTTCTTTCCCGTTTATTCAACAAAAATTCTACTGTTGAACAAAGTAACTAAACTGAATGGCATCGAAATCCGAAGGTGCATTGAATTTGGCGAAAGATGCCTTCCAAAAGCTAAACAAAGTAATAAGAAACAGAAAATTTTTGTTAGAAACAAAGAAAATCGTGCTTAACTACTATGCAATACCAATCTTCTATATGACATCAAATGGTGGACAATTTGTTCACAATTGAAAGAAACTTGAGGCAAAAGATGTAGTTCTATAGAAGAATGCTGAGAATAACATGGACTAAGAATTTGAACAATGGAGAAGTTTTCGAGAAAAAGGAAGCAAAAAGGATAATTATAGTTAGAAGCAGAAAGAAACGGTTGAACTTTCTGGGACACATAATGAGGAAAGAGGGCTTGGTTATTTTGACACTCACAGGACAAGCGGGGCGTAGGGAAACAGCGAGAAACCCCCCACCTAACAAGCCTTATGTAAATGGTTGGAAAAACATAGAAAAAGAGGGTTAGTAAGGGGACAATCACTACTTAGAGCTATAAACGATATGAAGTTGTGGAGAGCTATGATCCTCCCTATCTTGAATAAGAAAGACTAAATGAAATACTGAAATTTCATAATTACAAGTCAATTGGTGGAGTAATAATTACCCAGAATTAAGGAGATAGGTCTCATCTGAGCGAGAAAAGTTTCAGAAAACTGATCTAGTAGACTGTATTTCATGGCCTGACCCTACTCCTCCACACACACACACACACACCTATTGGGACGGGGGTGGATACTGTGTATATCATGGATCGAACATGCGAACAACGACGTCATTTTAGAGAAAATGGAAACAAGAAGGAAACATGCTTAACTTCAGGAAGAGACGGTTGAAATTTCTGGGACACATAATGAGGAAGGATGGCTTGGAAAATTTGATACTCACAGGACAGATTAAGGGAAAACGGCATATAACGTACTTGATGAACTTAAGTAAATGGGTAGCGGAACAGTGTTTAGAAGAAATGACGAAAAGTCAAAAGAGCTACAAAGGACAAGGAAGTTGTGGAGAGCTATGATCACCTACTTTTATAAAGGACACGGTATATGAAGAAAAATGTATACCCTTCTGTGTATCTCTCAGTGATGTCTTTATTTCAGTAACTTTCGCTTCTGATTGCTTCTGTAGAAGATTTTTTTCTTCTTTTTTTGACAGGTACCACAACAGTTCTTACAATGACATTCCTCGGTCTCGATATTCGAACTGACTTGCCAAAAGTCTCTTATGTCACGGCACTCGATTATTATGTGGCCGTCTGTTTCGTCTTTGTCATTTCGACGATCATCCAGTTTGCCGTCGTTCATTACTACACCAAATACAGTACGGGGGATATGAACATGGCTTGGAGCTGCTCGGAAGACAGTGAAGACAGCGGTGATGCTCCGGTGAGTCTTTATTGTTTGATCATATCTGGTTAGATCAGAGCACAGCAAAGTGACCAGCATCTTGAAAGTTAAGAATCACTTGTCGATTCCAGATTCACTAACTTTTGAAAATCGTGAGCAACATTCGTCTCATTCGTTAAAAGAATAAAGACATTTAAGACGATGTCTATAAGTGTCTACCTAAATGATTCCCAACGCATGCCCCACTGGTAGGACATAGTAATATTTTGATGGGGCATGCGTATGATGTGCACCCTTCGGCTTACTATACCAATGTGAGCTCAAATTTCATTCTGCATTATTATTTCATGATTAAAATGATCAAAGTATATTACAGAATAATATTTAATTCAAATATTTTATATTTCTGCCTTTCAGTTCTCTATTATATGTTTTGAAACTATATATATTTAACTCTCTTTGTTTTTTAATTTTTCTCTTTCATGGTCGCCATGGTCTTTGGAGGGTTCTTTAGTTAATGGCCTTTTAAGCTTCCTTCGCGTGAATTGCAGTAAAATTTTGAATATTTAAGAATTAAATATTACAGGAGAGTACCAGAATTTTAGAAATACCAAAGTGGAGCATGGCCCAAAACAGGCTGGGATCTACTGGTCTACCTAAAACAAGTTCTAAAATCTTAATAAGTAAATTTGCATGCGTTTATATCCTAAAGAATTTAATCATCTAATAATGAACTAATTAAACCTACAAAATGTGACTACAACTCACCAATTTAATATCAATTTCGAAATTAGTATTGATATTGCTAAATAATGTTTCTTCTCTGCTGAACACTTTATATTCTGCATGATAACAATAATTTTAATTTGGTCTAATTTTTAACTTAAAAGATTAATAGAATGAAATCATTTTACCGGGCTTTTGTACATTGCTCTGAAAGACAAAAATACCTTGGATGCCCTATTTAAAATTCTGCATAATCATTACCAATTAATATTGCAAAAGTTTGGAGTTTGAGTTAACAGTAAGTGATCCTGATCAATATTAGATTCCTCGTCTCAAAATATGAACTTTGCTTACGTTGATAATGGCATAAACTTTGAATGATTTCCATTTTTGAGTCGAAAAAAAAATTATTTCATCTACTATCCCGATGTTTCTCTTCCATTAAGGACTGACAGAGCACTTCTGTATAGATAACAAAATTCAATCAGATTTAATTGTTTAATGTTGTAACTCGAGAAATTCAAGACACCGTTTAACTTGACTGTACATCTATAAGACGTCACTTAAAACAAGGGATAATATCTTCATTCATTACGGAGGAAAATAAAGATAGGGAAGAGGATAAAAGAAAAATATTTGAGCCTTTTTCATCGGTTTTTCATGATTGAAAGTGATCCATGTCTGTATAATATTTAGGAAAAACTATGGACGGGAAATGAAAATTCCAGGGGATAAGGAAGAAATGAGAAGAAACAGAAAAACGGGGATAAGAAGGGGGATGATATAATGGATAAGCTTCGTTGTAGAGTGAAAGTTAAGGAAAAGAATAAGAACATAGAGGAAAAGAGTGAGAGAACAGAAGAAGCATAAGGTAATTGATATTGTTAGTTGGAAGGGATAAAGGAGGGAATGAGAAGATACAGGTAATGAATGAGAGAACAGCAGAAGTATGTGATAACTGATATTCTTAGTTGGAAGGTATAAGTGAGAGAATGAGAAGATACAGGTAATGAATGAGAGAACAGCAGAAGTATGAGATAACTGATATTCTTAGTTGGAAGGGTAAGGGAGAGAATGAGAAGATACAGGTAATGAATGAGAGAACAGCAGAAGTATGAGATAACTGATATTCTTATTTGGAAGGTATAAGTGAGAGAATGAGAAGATACTTCTAAAGCGAAATGAGACTACTAGAAGAGGCATGAGGTAATGGATAATCTTAGTATTATTAGAAGTGATAAGGTTGAGAATGAGAAGATACAGGCAGTGGGTAAGAAAACAGCAAGATTATGTTATTAGGTTGGTGCAAAAATAATGTGGTTTTTGACGTATTTTTTAACGTCAAAAAACGACATTATTTTTGTACCAACCTAATATAATTTTAATTATCAACACTCGTAGTTTTTTTGTTTTTTGTTTTGTTTTTTTTGTCTTTTTTTTCCCGCTCGTCTAAATCAAAAGACGTAGATGCATGCCGTTTACAGATCTTTGGCTGGTACTGTATGTTCATTTGACGAGTGGGCGTGAAAAAAATAAAAAAATATCTTCATATAAAAATACTCAATTTAGTGTTCACTGTTTTCTGAAATATATTAAATCTTACCTCAGGCTGAATAAAAGATGAGCCAACTTTTCTAGCATTCACCGGAATTACCTTAAACCAGCAGACACTTCCGGCGGAAATTGCTAATAGACACATCGCTGAATTTTTTTACTTCACCTCAAATTCAGCAGAATTCAAAATGTCGAATCATAAATGTAACATAATAAAATTTAGAATGCTAGCAGTCTATTCAAAGTAAACTTGATGGTTTCCACACCAACAAAGCTTCAGTCAAATGGATGTGTCGGAATTTCTAATTAGATTTAAAGTAGTTAGGATTTGACGATTATACCACTTTATTCTTTTTTGTAAAGGTTCTCTTCTAGCTTATTCGCTAATTTTCTGTCACTCTTGCCTTCAATATATCCTGTGAGTGTCAAATTTCCCCAGCCACCTTTCCTCATAATGTATCTTAGAAATTTCAATTGCCTGATTCTAAGTATTAGTTTGGTGCAAAAAAAAAAATGTCGTTTTTTGACGTATTTTTTAACGTCAAAAAACGACATTGTTACGTCATTATTTTTGCACCAACCTAATATAAGCATCCTTTTTGTTTCAATTTTCCACGTTACTTTTTACTCATTCAGGCCATGACATTCCCAGCATCCTCCTGCAGAATTATATGGTACCTCATGTCTGTACATCTGTGAGGTGATTGTAGATCATTCATTGCAATAGAGAAGGACTTGATATTACATAGCAGTTCAACACTGTTACTAACGAAATGTTCTAGTCTCTTAATCCTTTGCTTAGCTTTTCTTTATTCCAATGCTGCTTCGGATTTCGGTGTCACATTTTCCGTCCTCTGTTAAAACACTTCCAAGACTTTTCAGATTTCGTAGTTGCTTGATTTTGATATTTCCAATTCATAGTTCGCATCTTGGAATGTTACCCTTGCTGACGACCACACCCTGTCTTCTTACGGTTGATGTTTTGTCATTTCTATTTCTGAAACGCAAATACATGAAACAAGTGCCCGGTGGCTAGGATCAAAGTGTAGTATCTGCGCTTTGTGAGCTGCCGAACTATCTAATGCAGAGAGGAACTCGGACGAAGCTTTGCCGAAGGGCAAGGTTGCGTTCGGGGAGGTAGACAGGGCCTGAACCCGTCTAGGCGGGTTCAAAGGTCATATTTTTGGCCGAGCCTACGGGCTCGCGGGCTACCCACATTAAACCGGCCTTGTGCCACATTCAATCCTCGTGGGTGGATTAATAAATACCTACATGAAACAAGTGCACGCAAAATTACTTAAGATACGTCACTGAGATTTCTATGGTACGTGAATTAGTTATGCAAGTTACATGGGATTTAATAAACAATAAAGGATTTAGAATTCAAAATAGATAAACCCCTTTGCCACTACAGTGTAACCCGGATATAAGAAAGTTGTCGGGACCGGAGACGAAGTCTCTTATATCCGGGTTTGGTCTATTATATATACATTAACACAGGCTCTAATTTGGGACCAGAGAAAATCTCTCTTATATCCGGTTCTCTTATATCCGGGTTACACTGTATTTGAAATGCTGACGCAATATATTATATTCTTCCTCCAAAAATATTTACCTTATTTGAATTCGGATTATTTCCCTTGTCATTATCACAACGTTTCAGACATTACGTCCTCCGAATTACAGGCTTAGATTCAGTGGAAATATTGCAAGCAAATAACTGAGCAATACTAAAAAATAAAACTTGAGATATTCCAAGACACCGGAACGAGAACAATCTGCCCTCATTGATTAAATAAAGGGTTCAATTCTAAATTCCCCGATGATTACCCGGATCCTCAAACAACTGAAGAGGGCCGGAAAACACAACGGCTGAAACATTGCGATAACTCCAGAGGTTAAATCCTCCTCATTACTTTCATATTCATTTGATAACAAGACGTTCCATTCGGGAAACTTTTTCCAAAAAGTCGCTGCAACGTGGAACAGACTCCTGAGAGGTTGCTTTCCCAATCACTGTAAGCTTAACAAGCTTCTTCAAGTCTAGGTTCAACCGTTATTTATCCAACCTATTGTCGATTTACGGTTATATCATGTTGAATACTGATTCTCGTGCGATCACCGAAGTTGAGTAACGTCGAGCCTGGCCAGTACCTAGATGGGTGACTGCTTGGAAATACCAAGTGCTGTAAACTTGGATGTGCGGGTGGCGTAATGGATAACGGCTCGGAATTGGGAATCCGTGTGGGTTTTTTTATATTCAGTTACGCCTAATTACCTTTGGGAAAGGTATGAATCCACCTGATTCCCCCAACTATGGGTTAATTAGTAGGACTCGTATAAGTAAATCATTACACTCTAAAAATATTTTCTGGCTGTAAATAACCTGTTAAAAGGTTGATAAGTCGTAAAAAACAAATTAATCAACCAATCAAACATATCTTCATAATCACTTCCTACCTCCTTCTTCTCCACTTATATCCATAAAAAAAACCTTGTTCAGTAGCCATCAACCCTGAATGGATCTTGGGCCTCTTATTGGGTGAAGAATAGTGTCAAAAAACAAAGATGAGTACGTTCATCCGACTGCAAAATAATTGATAACACCCCATGCCAGAAATTCCCTCTCTTATACACACAATTTTAACCTCTTCAAGTCTGGGGTCAATCGTTATCTATCCCCTCAGTCCTCATAATATACACATCTTGCCTGCTACTCCTACTCGTCCTCTTTTTCCTCTTATGTCCATAAAACAACCTCGTTCAGTAACCCTCTGACTTGAGTAGGTCTTGGGCTTTGTACTGAGTGATGAATTTAATCTAACTGTAAAATAATATAAATAAGGATAACACCTCATGCCTGAAACTCCCTCCTCTCTCTCATTTAACCTTTTCACTAAGCTCAGCTTTGTCAATATCAGTTGGGGCCGACGGCATGGTTGATAGATTTGCATATTTTACACCAGATGCGTTAGTCAGTAATCAAGTACTGTAAAGGACTAGATTTTGAATGTTGATTTTCAAGGTTGACAAGCTTTACTTGCAAGAGTGGCAAAACATCACTTTTCTTTCGCAATTTCCTACCATTTTGTTTTGTGGCGAATTTAAATAAATTTAGTCGATGTCGATAAGATACGTGACCAAGACGAAAGGTAGAAATTCAATTATCTAATTATTGAATTACAAATTATCAAATTCCAGAATAAAGAACAAACATGAACGAAAGAAGAAAAAAGTAGAAACAAAACAAATGACAAATTCTGAGAGCGATTGATTTGCTTGGTTTGTTCTTTACAGCTTATCATTCTTTTATTTTACAATGGTGTTCACACCGTACAAGGCTCAAGAGTCACTCGGGGTAGAGGGCTGCAAAGTAAGAGGCACGGTTTATTGGGGATATGTGAGGAAGACAACGGTTAACTCTAGACTTGAACAGATTAAGATTGTAGTGATCGGAGAATCATCATCTTAAGAGTTGATTCCACAAAACGGTTCGTGGAAAGAAGCTACTTGAATGGAACTTACATCTCACCAATGGAATACGAATAGATTGAAGGTGATTAGGTACAAATTTTCAGGTTATTTAAAGCCAAAAAATATTTTTAGTTTATGTTGTAGCATACCTACGGACGATAATGGGTATGTCGCCATTCACATAAATACAATAGTAAATACTGTATGTTGGCCTGCACTTGTAGATTCGTCTCCAGCTGCGTTGACCAAACTCTCTGCCTCCGAACAGAGAGGATCCACAGACAAGGCTATGTCGAAGTCTAGTCTGGGGAAACAGCTGCCCGACGAGGTCTACGGGGAATTTTTGGCCGAGTCTACTGGCTCGAATACTCCATATTAAATCTGACCGCGTGGGGTGGTTGGTGGATATCCTAGTTTTTGGAGATTCGTCTCCGGCTGTGCTGGTCAAACTCTCTGCCTCCGAGCAGAGAGGATCCCCAGACGAGGCTATGTTGAAGGGCAGAGTCTCGTCTAGGTAAACAGATACCCGACCAAGTTTTATACAGGGTTTACGGGAAATTTTTGGCCGAGTCTACGGGCTCGGATACCCCACATTAAATTCAGCCTTGTACCACATCTGACCGCGTGGGGCGGTTGGTAGATATCCTGCAGTGGGAGATTCATTGTGGAATTCACTTGACTCACTTCTAGCAGTTAACTACTTCTACGCACCGCTGGCGAATCTTATATGTGTTCTTCTTGTCCTAAGTATTATCGTTCATTACAAACTTTCGTTTGATTATTCTATTCAGTAACCTTCCCTAGATTACAACATTTTGGCGATGAGGATGATATAAAATTACAACAGTAAAAATATTTTGGAGAAATTAATGTTTTACTGATACAAGTTAATGTTTTACTGATACAAGTTCTACTTATTAATCTATAGCTGGAGGGTGCTGAGTTCGAATTCCAATCGAGTTCGTTAGATACACTTACGCACAAATACCTTTGGCAAAGATATGAATCCATCTCTTCTCCCCCCACAACTATGGGTTGAATAGCAGGACAGACTGAGTTCTTTGGCAACCAGTCTACTGCAGAAAGAAATGGCAACCTACTGCGGGAAAAACCTGCTTCATCATCCATATATCGAAAAATACTTGATCCCCCAAGCGTGTTCACGTATGTCACTTAACTGACTGGAAGGAGAATTGGTGAATTCATGCTTTTCTCAAGGAAATTTGTGCGTAACTGAATATAACGAACCCAACTGAAATTGGAACTTGGCTCTCTGATTTCCAATTCCGAGCCGTTATCCATTACACCACCCGCACATCCAATCTTACAGCACTTTATATTTCTACGCGGTCCCCCATCTAATCAAGTTCGACGTTGCTCAGATTTGGTGATCGTACAAGAACTGGTATTTCAACGTGATATGGCTGTAAGCCTCTGCAAGTGAACCCAGGATATTCTTTGTTCTTTCGGGTTGTACACAAGCTAAAAGTTTTCATGTTTATTAACGGCATCCACAGCTGTCGGTTGACTGAGCACTCTAGCCTTGACTGGCAGCCAGTCTAGGAAAGGGACAACTCTAAATTCAAAACTAAAGATTAAGCAACAGGAAAGCCCTTCATTATCTCTCCCAAGAAACCAGATAATAAAGAAGTGGTTGCTGTGGAGAGTTATAACCGTCAACGTCATGAAGTGACATAGCATTAAACAGAACTGTGGTATTAATTTCCGTCATTCGCATTTAACGGGTTAAGCTTAGCTTCTTCTTGCACAAGACGAAATGGAAGAAATATAGGTATAAAGACTGTGTTACGCCAAGTTTTCAAGTGGATAAGGCCTGCAGTTTATATAAACAATCGAAATCTTGATTTTGACCAGACTTTTAAGCTGTTCTGTTGTTGCTGTTGGGAAATAAATAGTCACTAAAAAAAGAGTAGATTAATTATCACTCACCCATAATTAATCACAAGATGGGCAAGAAATCGTTTTCTCGCTTGAATGAAAACAATCTAATGAGGCAGTTGAATAAATATTTATATAAATGTTAATTAATCTTACCTTTGTCTAGTATAAGGCTAAATTAAGGACAGCGGGAAGATTGATTTGAGCCAATCTACCTGTTTGGAAAATCAACACCCGGGATTCTGGTTTTTGCTTGGATTCGACCATCGATCGCTGGCGCTGGTAGGGAGAAACTTAACTTCCCCACCTACTAATTTCAAAACATTTTTGAGTATCTTACCCGTTGCCTGATTGTTCTAAGTTTCGGTTATGCTTTTCAGTCTATTTCAAGGATATATTGCATCTAGGGGTTTTTAGCAATTACGTTTTTTGGGGGGTTTTTTATTCGCTCAATGAAAGCACAACAGTTTGTTGTTTATAGAGTTGCATAATTTTTCGTCGTGTTAGGATAGGTAAATTGGAGTAAATATCCCACCAATCCCGGTCCCCAAAAAGTAGACTTCAGTGAAGAAGGAAAAAGATGCATTTAAGATGGCTGGCAGAGCAGAATATTATTAGTTTGTTAAAAAATAATTGTTCGCTGGGATTGTAATCTCAGCAGAAACAATTAGCTCAACCGTCCGGCGGAGCTGGCCTATTTGGTGTCCGTTTTGAGGGAGGGATGTTGACTGAAATTTCAAATTTGTTACTTTTGTATTTTGTTTTGTTTTGTTTTGTTTTTTATCTAATTCATTATTTTTTTCTGCCAATGTTGGTTTAAAAATTGTAGAAAGTTCCAAAACTTTTGACTTGTTAGCATAATTATGTAAATAAATTCTTAGGCTATTAAATTCTTAAAATATTTATATTCCTGCTCCTCCCCCTTAAAAATAAAGAAAAGAAATAAATAAAAATAGTTTCGTATTTTCCATTTTCTCGGTTAGATTATGCCTAAGGAGACGTTAACCAAGTTAAATCTTTATACGTACACTGGTCGTCCTCTGCTTGCCAAATAACCTGTGTCTTCTTAACGTTAACTTTCTCACTCAGGAGTTATGCCTTAAGTAATAGGAATTCATTGTAGGAAAGGAATGCTTCTAAGTCCTCGGGCAGCCATTGTAATCCCACTTCTCCCAGTGGGGTTTTAGTCCTCACAAATGAGAAAGCATGTCTCACTGCCTCAGCTCTCTGTATAGCCACGATGATTTTGTTCTGCTACTTTGAATTCGGGATAAATAAAAGCGTGTCCACTCCGGGTAATTTGCCTGCATCTTTTTTTTTTTTTTTTTTTTACCTCAAAGGTGCTGGAGATAAACGTCTTCTGGGTTGGCGTTAAACCCTGATAGTCAGGGATCCGAACCTCCTGAGAAGGCAATCCCATCAGAAGGTGTATAATATTGGAGCTATTGTACTGCCATTTTATGAATGGGATCTGGAACGTGGAGTTTCCAGTGGGGCTTCTTGGTGTAGCCCCACAGAAACAAGAATAGATCCCAAGTTCAGCATTTCCTACACAAATGTGAAGGGTCTACAATTTAACTTTTCAGAAATTGGTCATCATCCTCACGAGTTCAAATAAGACCCCATGTTCCTATTGGAAACCGGTCTTAACCGGCCTATACCAGTTCAGGATAACACAATCCAGAGCTACTCGCCCCTTATCGTCATGGACTCGGCGGTTATATGAAGGATGGGTTCCCATGTCGAAGAGATCCCCAAAACGAGGTCCCAGATTTCACGTCCATGTGCTTTCGCAATGTCCCCCTCTTTAGTATTTTTTTTACTGTCTTTCGTCCACAGGATGATGGAATTGTAATGTTTATCAAAATAGCTGAGAAGATTGATGATATCCTCTTTGATCTTTCATATTTGTGGTGACTTCAATCTTCACCACAAGAAATGGTTAGACTACACAATCAGAACCTATGAAGAAAGAAACTGCCATGACTATCTGGCCCAGATAGTCGATAAGCCCACTCGTGTTCCTGATACAAAACAGGACATCATGCAAACCTTCTACACCTCTTTCTCACATCTTGCTCTGAAAAATACTCCGCTGAGGTGCTGCCTTCTTTGGGCTGTCCTGACCACTCTCTGATCAATGTTAAACTTGATGCCAAATCGAAATCATTCCATGATGTACCATTTCACAGGACGATCATTCGGCATGTCAAACCTGACTGGGATAGTTTCAGATCATACATTGCGGAAGCATCCCCTCTCAGTTTTTTTTTTTTTTTTTTTCTAAAATAGAGCTCCCACAACTGCTCCCCTGGTCTCTAAATGGATCCTCTCAGGCATGGATAATTTTATCCCCAAAAAAATACCAACAAAAACCAAATAGCCAGCATTGTTCAAACCTAATTATGTTGCAGCCATAGCCTGCAACCACTACTACCATAAATACCACAGGCAATGATGTAGTTCCACCAGAGGTCTGGAGAGAGCTTGAGTCCCAATGGATGTTCAAGGCACTGAGTGAAGACTCATCCATCAGGATAGATAAGAGTTCGGTGTCTGCTCGGTGTTGATGGAACGTTACTAGTTTGGTTTTGGCCTTATTGAATTTTAGAAGCTAGACTTTCCCCCACTTTGAGTCACCTGGGCTGGATCAGAAAAGAGATATTCCCTTTGTATTCCATTAGTAAGGAAGAAGTTCCTCTGAGATAACTTCTTCCTAAGAACTAGTGCCTTGGGGAACAGACTCCTGACAGGATGTTTTCCCAATCACTACAATCATAATGTCTTCACTTAAAAAAAACCCAGAGAAATAGATATCAATAAACTGATGGATATGTCTAGATTGAGATAGATCAGAACAGAGGAAGAAAGATAAATAAATATTAATAGACACGGATAAATATATAGATATAAAGACTGATATCTTTATCTCTCTATAGATATACATGTACGTATGTGTGTGCACGCGCGTGTGACTGTATGTTTTGTTAAATATGGAAATTCCATGTCTATAAAATTTAACAATATTTTTTACATTTCAGATAATAATCTTCCGTAAATCTGACTGCTGTAGATGTACGAAATATCCAAAATCAAGGCCGTGTCCAAGATTTACTTTTACACGCCTCTGAGCTCCATCACGCCTTTGGTTTTGGATAGTTCTCGCTCCTGTATCAGACAGGTTTGCGCAAGAATATTCCCAATTTACAAAAGATGATTAAATTTATAGACATAGATTGTCTATATTTTTCAATAAAACGAGATATAGATATATATATGTGTGTTGTGTGTGTAAATTAGATAGATTTTAATATTTTTAATATATATATATATATATATATATATATGTGTGTGTGTAAATTGGCTAAATTTTAAATTTGGATTATATAATCATTAATTGTGTCTAATGTCACCACAAACGTATCCACACTTTTCCGGTATCTGTTTTTTTTTTTAATTTTAGGTCAACGAATTATTTCAACGAATTTAAAATTTTATTCCCCCACCGTCATTTTAAGGCCTTTCCTGTCCTTCTTTCTTCCGTTACACAACTCTCTAAAACTTTCCTACATTTCCCTCTCATCCTTGTTTCTCACTCTCACATACTGAAATTTTGTTTTTATATCCGGAGTTATATTTTCCGATTTCTTTTTTAATTTGTAGGTCTGATGAATTGGATCGTGATTACGATTCCAATGTAATAAATTATAACCATTGAATATTAGTATTTGAGCCTGTTATATTTTATCTCTCTCTCTCTCTCTATATATATATATATATATATATATATATATATATATATATATATATATATATATATATGATTCAAATTTAAAATTTATCCAATTTACACACACATATATATATATATACATATTAAAATGTAGTCAATTTACACTTATATATATCTATAAAGGCTCAAATACTAATATATATATATAGAGAGAGGGACAGACAGACAGACAGACAGACAGTGAGAGAGAGAGGGAGAGTCCGTCAAAAAATGTATAAAAACTTGAGGAAAGGAAAAACTTGTATAGATATCGTAATACAAAATTAATTCAGACATCACGAGATTAATACACGTCACTTTTCGAAACTACAATCTCAAGAGATGCTCAAAATGGTGGCCTTTAGATTCCAGACATTTATTAGTACGGCGAAATATTGCTTAGGCAACATTGAGCAAAGTGTACATTGCGATTGCTGCATATGTATTTTCAATTTATTGCCTAAGGGCCACTAATGCGATGGACAACATCCTTTAAAAAGTCTGCAGGTCTTAAACGAGGAGAAGGTTTTACTCGAGTGCACAAGTTCGTCCTAGCCAGTGTCCTTGCAAATGGTCATTCAGATAAGCTCATACCACTTGCTGTTAGTGTGGCTATGCGCCGTTTTGTTGAAAGTTCATCATTTCCATAATATGATAGTGTTATCGCAATTTGATAAAACTACGAAAAACAAGTCTTTCCTTTCCTGAAGTTTGTATACATTTTACGGACTCTGTATATGAATTAGGTAAAAAGGCAATCTCATTCTGAATTGAAAAACATCCAGAAACACTACATCCCAGATTCACTAAGGAATCCATTATCGATAGTATTAGGTTGGTGCAAAAATAATGTCGTTTTCTCACATATGTTACTATGTGAGAAAATGACATTATTTTTGCACCAACCTAATATAAACCTAATTCTAAACAATAACACCTTTGAATTTGACAACAAAATCCTCGGTATCGCAATGGAAACAAAAATGGCACCAACATATGCCACCTTAACATTAGCTTACCTAAAGGAAAACCTCTATGGCAAAATTATGGAAAATAAACCTTATTTTTTTTAAATCCACATCACAACCAGAAACGTTTGCGGTTTCTCTCTTATATTTAATATACACATTTTTCTCTCGTCGGAACTACTATAACCTTTTCCCTTTATATATATATATATATATATATATATATATATATATATATATATATATATATAATGTATTGAATTGACAGAAATATGTATACACATACACAGACAATTTAATCCCGTGAAGATGGTCTCAAATAAGATTGAATGTACTTTGGAAAGTAAAATTATTTGAAAGAAAATTTTGGTATTTTACTTAATCAATTTTATAAGGCAACCAAGAAATTGATTCGTGGACTCGGATTGATGAAAACAAAAATAAACATAGTATGTCTAAATTATTTAGACAAACGTGAATATATATATATATATATATATTAGGATATTATAACGAAAAACATGTAAGAATCGCTACACAAATGCAGTCGTGTTTCAACGCATAACAATGCGTCACCTCAGCGATTGTAAATTACTGCTAAGTGAACCATTAATTTTATTTCAAAAGCAAAATACATCCTCATTTTTTGAAAAAAATATAAGGCTTGAGGGCATTACACTGATCAACCAATCAAATTACACGTAGGTTAAATTCAACCAATCCAATATTACCCATGTTAAATTCAAACTAAGCGAAAAACAAAAAAATTAGAAATTATTATCTTAGAAATGTTTCAGAACCAGGAGTTGGCATCTAACATATAGGATGTATTTTGCTTTTGAAACCAAATTAATCGTTCACTCGATGATCTACTGCCCCTATATATATATATATATATATATATATATATATATATATATATATGTGTGTGTGTGTGTGTGTGTGTGTATGTGTGTGTGTGTGGCACAATATAAAAAGGGGAAAATAGCTATGTTTCTAAAATCAAATTCGATGAACACAAGAAAGCTCTAACTAAAGGAAGATTATTAACACTCCTGGAGTTGAAGAAGGATTGTCGACCAAGTGCGTAAGTCGGATGTGTACAGAATTCGACACAGAAAGAAAGTCGAGGAGCTTCTCTCCATTCACGGTTTAATTTAAAACCACATAGCCCCTTGGCATACCATTCGCTGTAAAATCAAACCAGTCTTGTGGGTAAATAAATTGTTCTCCGTGATAGAGATTATTTCACCTCGCATTCAGGTGTAAACCTGAAGAGGGAAGAAGAATGAATCACCGGAAACGTTATGATAATGACAGCAAATATACAAAGACAAGCTTTGAGTATATATATATATATATATATATATATATATATATATATATATATATATATATATATATATATATATATATATAGACCTGATTCGTTGAATAATTTGAACATGTTCTGTCTAGTTATTCTCGATAGGATCCTTTCATAATCACGGTTAAGCTTTTTTTGTGTCATTATTGAAAGACGAAAAGAAATCACCGTGTTAATACATATTATATTTATTTCCGAGTACTTTCGCCATAGCCCACTATCATCATCAGGGTATTGTTGATTACAAGATAAATAATGTAGTTTCATTGTTGAGAAAGACAAGAAATTGTTGTGGTCATTTGAAAACTAAATTCCTTATATGTGGAATAAAGAATGCTGTGTCATGGCATGGCTGCGGACACGGTTTAAGGGGAGGTAACTAGGTATGTTGTGAAGAGATTTTACGAAATGAGTAGTAGAAAAATAGAGGAAAGAACTATTACTACAAACCTTGGCATTTCAAGCTATCTACTGTAGACATTTTAAAACGTTTGTGGAGTATTCATAATTAATTTTATTAAGGTTTGGTTTCAATTTTTTAATAAAAATAGCCTCAGGAAATTTTAGTTTGCGTTTATTCTTTTCGTGAAAAAGTATGGAGTTAATTTTTCGATTACGATTTTTAAATATCTGAATTTATTCATATCTATCATTCATTCTATCTTCATATCTATCTTGCTCATGCCTATCTCATTATGTATCCTATCTATTTATCTATCTATTTATATTCTCTTTATATATATATATATATATATATATATATATATATATATATATATATATATATGCTCCTATCTATCTATTTATTCTTGCCTAATATTCTGTCCAATCATCGAACTTTTGTCTCCTACGCCAATTGCTAAATTAAACCAGGAATTTTTCAGTAATGATTTTGATAATAAATTTATGAGGAGCTGCAACTCTTGTGTAGATTACTGCCACCGGTTTCTGTAAACAATTATTCAACCTTTATGTGGAATATGAAATAAATACTAGAAACAAAAGCTTACCTGTTAACAATGTCGTTGTTTTTTGTTTTTGTTTTTGTTTTTTTCAAATGTATTATTTCTAAGAAAACAATGAACATTTTACATCTTCTTATCTTTCAGGAATTGCCAAGTGCTCGAAGGAGAAACGGTGATTTATGGGTAACAGACACAAGTGTGTATATAACTTCAAAGTGTTGTTCCTGGCGATGGCTGTCCAAACTGTGGGTTTGCGTAACTGGGACGCGAAACTACCCTGGTAGCCGTCATCCCAAATCTGGTGAAGCTATGAACAGTGTCAGCCAAGTGGACAAGATCTTTCGGATAGCTTTCCCGTTGACATTCCTCGTATTTAACATGGTGTACTGGACAATTTATTGGGGGTGAAGACGGGCTGGTGACAACGTGTAGGTTCGCACCTCGGATTAATGCGAAATTCGATTGGAAGTTGTGTGGAACGTTTAGTTACTACACTTGTTTTCGATAAATACTCGTCATGAAATGACATTCCCTCCGGTCCAAACGACAAAATGGAACTTTTTTTTTTCTTTACATAAGTAAAACATGTCCAATTTCCCGCGCAATAAGATGACTGATCACGTGTCACAAATCAAAAAAAAGATATCCGTATTCGCCCCGCTCTGCTTGAAAATCCTTGATTCCCAAACTGCAATGGAAGGTCTAAATGGACAATTGGAACACAACACACAATTCATAAAGCTGGATTCCCTCTTAGAAAATCGCATCAACACATATTTTGTGATCGAATAACAAAAAATGTGTTCGTAAAGAATATTATTAACGTGTATTTATATCGAGTTACCTATGAATATACAAGAAGCAGAGTTCAGGAAGAAACAGACTAATCTACGTATAGACAACTGCACATAATAAATACCTGACTGCATATAAGCTGACTGCGTACACCCATACACACCTATATACGATAAAGAAGATATATTTGCAAAGTTAATATATTGACTGATATGCATACATACATACATAAATATATATATATATATACATATATATATATATAATTTTCCATTTTATTTCAACACTTCTGGTGTCTTATCAAGTCATGGTGTTGAATGTAGAATTTAAGAATAGTATTTGTTGGTTATTGGAATTTAAATATGAATATATATATATATATATATATATATATATATATATATATATATATAACTATATTTGCCAAATATGAATATATATATATATATATATATATAACCAAACAAATAATCAGGATGTTAGATAAGATTTACTCATAATATACATACATACAAGCATAAGTCCATATATATATATATATATATATATATATATATATATATATATATATATATATATATATATAAACATTCAAACAGGTTTGGTTAAATATTAGGTTGGTGGAAAAATAATGTCGTTTTCTCACATTTACTATGTGAGAAAACGATATTATTTTTGCACCAACCTAATAGTTTAGACACATCATGTCGATTAGTTTTCGTTGTGATCCTTTGAAATGTTTTCAATTCACAGAAACACATATACGTACTCACAGACAACTTAATCCGCTGAAGATGGTCTAAGATGAGACTGAAAGTACCTGGGAAAATAAAAAATATTCAAAAGAAAATATTGGTATTTTTCTTACTGAATTTTCTAAGGCTAACAAGAAATTAATCCGCAAACTTGAAAGGATCACAACGAAAACTAAATGACTTGAGATGTCTAAATTATTTAATCAAACCTGTTTGAATGAATATGGTTCTCTGATATTGAGCACTTTATCCCATAAATATAGCACACCTTAAGACTATATTTCTTCATACACACACACATATATATATATATATATATATATATATATATATATATATATATATATATATGCGTGTAAGGCCAAAGATAAACTTAAGTTTTCCTTTTTTCGTTATTCATGCTGCCTTTTTACAGATATACCTAAAGTTATAAACATAAACTTATAGTGTATACACCTGTGATAAGATTTTTGAAGAAATGTCAATGAATTAAAATAATTTAATTGTATAAAATCGTTTTTATGCTAATCAAGTTTTAAATAGCAAATGTGAAAGGGCATCATTTCAGTCCAAAATAGGTTAACGCCACAAATGTTGCAAACATCATATATATATATATATATATATATATATATATATATATATATATATATATATATATATATATAAGTGAACAGGCCTGACAATTGCGTCTAGCATGAAACAGACTGTCGGCTCTAAGTGCTGACTTCAATGTTCACTTTTATATTTACAAATGCTCTGTCTCTGATATTGAGCACTTTATCACATAAATATAGCACACCCTAAGACTATATTTCTTTATATATATATATATATATATATATATTTATATATATATATATATATATACAATTCAATGATATATGTAAGAGGGCACAATAAAAAGCCGTAACGTATCACAGTTATTAGGCTAATTTCTATCAGAAATTTTCACTGTATAATGCGTGACATCTTACACACGAAAGAATTTAGTACAAGAAAGAAAGTTATATTGAAAAATAAATATTCCCTGCGTTAACAATTTGCCTTTTTTTTACTGTATGTATATACATATACAGATATATACATATATATATATATGCACACACATACACGCACGTACACACACACATATATATATATATATATATATATATATATAAATGATACCTTCTGTCGAATAGTCGAACGATTGCAAAATGTTTCATCTATGACACTCTGGAGTCGGGGTGATGAATATAATATTAATCAACTATTAGTTTGGTGCAAAAATAATGGCGTAATAATGTCGTTTTTTGACTTATTTTTTAAGGTCAAAAAACGACATTATTACGTCATTTTTGCACCAACCTAATAAGTGACAAATTTTAAATATGTATGAATCCTATGTATACACTACCGACCAAAAGTGTGGGACCACCATGAATTGTTTCTCTTTCATAAAAGTGAATAATCTCACATGGAAAATGGCAGGTATCAAAAGATGGGTTGCATTATTGCCTGGAGCGACATGCAGAAACCGACTTCTTTCTGTTGGTCTTAAAGGATGTGTATCAGTTAAGAGAAGACTTCTTTCTGTTGGTCTTAAGGAATCTGTATCAGTTAAGAGAAGACTTCTTTTTGTTGGTCTTAAGGGATGCGTATCAGTTAAGTGAAGACTTCTTTCTGTTGTTCTTAAGAGGTGTGTATCAGTTAAGTGTAGACTTCTTTTTGTTGGTCTTAAGGGATGTGTATCAGTTAAGAGAAGACTTCTTTTTGTTGGTCCTAAGGGATGTGTATCAGTTAAGTGAAGACTTCTTTCTGTTCGTTTTAAGGGATGTGTATCAGTTAAGTGAAGACTTCCTTTTGTTGGTCTTCAGGGATGTGTATCAGTGAAGAGAAGACTTGTTTCTGTTCGGTTAAAAGAATCTGTATCTGTATAAGAGAAGACTTCTTTCTGTTGGGTTGAAAGGATGTGCATGTTAAGTGAAAACTTATTTCTGTTGCACTTAAAGGATGTTTATCACTTTAGCGAAGACTTCTTTCTATTGGGTTGGAAGTACATGTATCAATTAAGAGAATAATTCTTTCTGTTGGGCTTAAAGCATGTGTATCAGTTAAGAGAAGACTCCTTCCTGTTGGGCTTAAAGGATGTGTAACAGTTAAGAGAAGACTCCTTCCTGTTGGGCTTAAAGAATGTGTATCAGTTAAGAGAAGACGTTTTTTCTGTTGGGGTGATATGATGTGTATCAGTTAAGAGTAGACTTTACCTGTTGGACTTAAAGATGTGTATCAGTTCGCAGAAGACTGCTTTCTGTTCTGCTTAAAGGATGCGTATCAATTAAGAAAAGAGGTCTTTCTGTTGGGCTGAAAGGATGTATGTCAGTTAAGAGAAGATTTCTTTCGGGTAGGCTGAAACGATGTGTATCAGTTAAGAGAAGAATTCTTTCTGTGGAGCTTAAAGCATGTCTATCCGTTAAGAAAAGACTTCTTTCTGTTGGGCTTAAGGGATGTGTATCATTTAAGAGAAGACCACTTTCTGTTGGGTTGAAAGGATTGTATCTATTAAGAGAAGAATTCTTTTTTGGGGTTGAAAGGGTGTATATCAGTTAAGAGAAGACTTCTTTCTGTTGGTCTTAAGGGATGTGTATCAGTTAAGAGAAGACTTCTTTCTGTTGGTCTTAAGGGATGTGTATCAGTTAAGAGAAGACTTCTTTCTGTTGGTCTTATGGGATGTGTATCAGTTAAGAGAAGACTTCTTTCTGTTGGTCTTATGGGATGTGTATCAGTTAAGAGAAGACTTCTTTCTGTTGGTCTTAAGGGATGTGTATCAGTTAAGAGAAGACTTCTTTCTGTTGGCCTTAAGAGATGTGTATCAGTTAAGAGAAGACTTCTTTTTGTTGGGTTGAAAGGATGTGTATCAGTTAAGAGAAGACTTCTTTCTGTTGGATTTAAAGAATATGTATCAGTTAAGAGAAGTCTTCTTTCTGTTGGCCTTATGGGATGTGTGTCAGTTAAGAGAAGACTTTTTTTCTGTTGGGTTGAACGGATCTGTATCAATTAAGACAAGACTTCTTTCTGTGGTGCTTAAATGATGTGTATCAGTTCAGGGAAGACTTTTTCCTGTTGGGCTTAAAGTATATATATATCAGTTAAGAGTAGACTTTACCTGTTGGACTTAAAGATGTGTATCAGTTCGCAGAAGACTTCTATCCGTTGGTCTTAAGGGATGTGTATCAGTTAAGAGAAGACTTCTTTCTGTTGGTCTTATGGGATGCGTATCAATTAAGAGAAGACTTCTTTCTGTTGGACTTAAACAACGTGTATCAGTTAAGAAATTTCTATTAAAAATGGGAAATAAGTTTAAAACACTAAAACAGCAGCACAAGGATTTAGATGATTGGAATAAGTTTTTATGGACTGATGAGTCCACACTTGAACTTTAACGAAGTAAACGAAGAGTGTTTGTCAGATGAACTTCTTCCGAACGAATGGAGGAAAATTGCATTGTACCAACTGTAAGCATGATTTTGAAGGTGCTGGGGGTGGCGGTGTTGTAATGGTTTGGGGATGTTTTGGAGGTGAGATTGCTGGAGACTTTGTTCAAATTAAATGCATTATACAAAAGGAAGAATATCATTCATACTGGAAAGGCATGCAATTCCTTCTGGCTGCTGCATTATTGAACAAAATTTTGTTTTGCAACAAGATAATGACCCCACTCCCAAGCATAGCACAAAACCTTGTACAAATTATCTAAAATCAAAGGATGATAGAGGAATTTTGTAAATAATGACTTGCTACCTCCTACTCAGTCTCCAGATCTTTCATCAATTGAACAAGTCTGGGACGAAATTGATCGTAAATTTCGAAGTGAAGTGCCTAAAAATAGGCCAGAGTTGTTCACACATTTACCCACTGCTTGGGAAACACTTCTACCAATATACTTTTACAAGTTACTAAAATGGATGCCAAGAATTTGCTCTGCAGTAATAAATGCTCATGGCGGATTCTTTGATGAAAAGAAAATATAAATTTTCTCTAATTGTAATTATAATTATTTTATATTGATTTTTATTTAAATTATTGCATAATTGCATGCAAATATACAAAAAGAAGAAATTTATTTCTTTAAAGAATTGAAACTTTATTAATTTGTTAAGTTTCGAGGTAAAATCAATGTGGTCCCAAACTTTTGGTCGTAATATATATATATATTAGTTCGTGAAAAGCAGTTTTCGATTGTTTTTCCTACCGTGTATTTATTCACTCTCACTAACGTGCATGCACACACACATATATATATATATATATATATATATATATATATAATGAAATGGACTAAGTCCGACAATTATTTCAATATATTTTTAAGTAAATGCCCTGTTTATAATAAACAGTATTGTGAATGTCCAAGAAACCTCATAGAAAATGTGTCCTCCGACAGGAATCGAACCTGTATCCAACACGGAACCGCCATATAGCCTGACGCGCTACACCATTTAGCTACAGGGGAAGCGTCTGGTTAGCAAGGTTAAATTACTGTTTTTAAATTTTCGAGAGAAATCCTGGGAAATTTGGAGTTTAAAAATGGTAATTTAACCTTGCTAACCAGCTAAATGGTATAGCACGTCAGGCTATATGACGGTTCCGTGTAGAATACAGGTTTCTTTTTGGATGACATTTTTTCTACGAGATTTCTCGTACATTCAGGGCGATAAATGTTGTTTATACTGCTTATTATAAACAGAGCATTTACTTGAATATTTGTATCTATAAAAATAACGTATAAACAGAATATATATATATACATATATATATATGTGTGTGTGTGTTATGTGTGTGTTTGTGTATATATATATATATATATATATATATATATATATATATATATTCAAAGTACCAGTAATCAAGAAGCTGGCCATTGTTATTGTTTTTAATCTTTACTACTGTGCCAAACGAATCAAGCCAAAACTAATTTATTTTCTTACCCTAGAGCGATAGAGTACAACGTCGCCCAACAAACCATTGCGAATGAGATTTAGTTGTACTAAAACTTCAATATGTGTCCTTTTGCCAGACAATATTCGTTTTAATATTTAAATGTTTGAGTGACGGCTATAAAAGAACAGTCAGACAACCAGTTTTACGAATCAATCTTACCAATCATCGCCAGTGATGTTGCGTGTGTGTGTTGCTAACCTGGAGATCTACGGGGTGAGGGTCATTGCCATCGCATCGCCACGCCCAGCTTTGCTCCACTGGTTTCCATAACATATAGTTTGTTTGCAGAGTAAATTTGCTAGTCTCACACTCAACCAGTTTTGAATTAAGAATTATCCTTTTCCTAGATTAGTTGCCGATCAAAGCTAGCTGTCTAGTTAGTGTTGTAACAGACAACTGAATATGTGACAGCTAAAACTAAAGAAACGAGAGATGCCTTCCAGCAATTAAACAACGTATTAAGAGACGGGAAATCATCCTTAAAAATGTGCGCTGAACAGCTACGTAATATCGAACATATGTAGCAATGGATACCTGACAATATCCACACAGATGAAAAATCAATCAACACAGATGAAAAATCAATCAACACAGATGTGGTTCTACCGATGATTAGTGAGAATACCATGGACTGTCGTAGTTGTCGTTGTTGTCATCGTTGGCATCCGTCCGTCTCGAGAGACGATGGAGTAGCGCGCTACAAGACTGGGCGGGATTTATGGAGAACTAGGGCTGCTTGCTAGCAGAGTCCAAAGGAGAGGATAAACCAGTACAGTTTGTTACCAGCGCGGCTGAAGGAGTTGCCGGAAGATAGCACAAAGTGCCGTCCATCCGCCTTAGGGGCTCCATTCCGGGTTTGAATTCAGAATTGTCCTTCTCCTAGACCAGTTGACATCCAAGGCTATAGAACCAAGTCTGTCCTGCTATTTACCCATAGCTGGAGGGAGAAGAAGAGGATTCACACCTTTCCCAAGGTAATGTAAGGGATTCGACTGGAATTCGAACTCGGCTCTCCGATTCCTCAATTCAAGCCGCTATCTATTACTCCACCGTGCCTCCATGGACTGTACACGTAGGCAATGAGGGTGTTTTAAGGAAATTAGAAATTACAAGGAAACTAATACTTACAATCAGAAAGAAACAGATGAAATTTCGTATAATGAAAAAGACGGCTTAGAGAATTTAACACTCACAAGAACATAGTGAAATCGTGTGAAGCAAAATTAAACAGAGAGTGAGCTAACAAATTTAGGGGGGTCTATGACAGAAGAAAGACAAAGAGAAATTGCAAAAGTGTTAAAAGTTACTGAGAAGAAAAAAAAATGCCAAGAACCATTATCGCCCACGTCTCAAAAGGACATGACATAGAAAAGGAGAATTAATTGAATTTTCTACCTCGAAACTGGACAATCTGTGTGTGAAGTTGAGACAAACAATTTATTCATATAAAACATTTGCTTTCTTGTACAAGAATCGTGAAAAATTTGATCCTTCCCTAAAAATATATTACATACCTATGGATGCAATTATATTTGGGAAAGCCTCCATATACACTCTGTGTCAATCTGTGGAAACGGTTAAAAGTTTGGCAAAATTAAGTTCGACTATCGACTGAAATTTTTCATGGAACCGATTAAGTTCTTTTGCTTTAATGAGATTTCCTCGAAAATCTTTTCCACACGCACACACACACACACACATATATATATATATATATATATATATATATATATATATATATATATATATATATATATATATATATATATATTAAAAAGAAAGAACAGTAAGATATATAATCCGGTGTTCTTATTGGTATTTTTACAAAACAGTGCTCAATGTAAATTTACAGACTATAAATATTATAAGTTAACTGATTTAAAATATGGTTTCTTCGCTACACAGGAACAGGAATTACCGTGTTTCAAAATCCGAAACTAAAAACTTTAAATTTAATTATATAATTAAATTAAAAGCATTAGTTCTGTTTCATCTTCAAGCGAATTTTGGAATTCGATTGAAGATGAAACAGAACTAAGGCTTTTAATTTAATTGTATAATTAAATTTAAAGTTTTTAGCTTCGGTTTTTGAAACATGATAATTACTGTGTAGCGAAAAAACATTTTAAATCAGTTAATTTATAATATATATATATATATAATTCGGAGAAATCTATCACCCTGCTGAGTGGCGTTGGTACAGTCATGCCTACTACATAGTTTCTTGACCACATCATAATAACACACGCGCGCGCACACACACACATATATAAGTGGACACTGAGGTCAAAAAGGAGCAGCAGCTGTCTGTTTCATGTTTGAACGCAATCTTCAGATCACGACTATTTATATATGCTGGTCAATATGGCATTATGGGTAGAAAGGTCTATTGCATTATCCGAACGGTTATATTACTACGCAATAGTCTCTAGATTAATTTGACACATAACCGTTTCCTTCAGATGCGTTTTGAAAACGCTAACTAAGCATCAATGCGAAAATAAATTTTCAACATCCAAATGGTTTTCACGTTTTACATCTCTCTCTCTCTCACACACACACACACACACACACATATATATATATATATATATATATATATATATATATATATATATATATATATATATATATATTTAAGACATTTTTATGTTTATACATTCTTTTTATAGATACAAATATTTTAAGTAAATGCTATAAAAAGAATGTATAAACATAAAAATGTCTTAAAATCATTGTAGGACTTTGTCCATTTCATATTATATATATATATATATATATATATATATATATATATATATATATATATATATATGAGATTTATATAAGCACATTTCAAGTATGTTGTTTTAAAAAAAAATACCTTGCCTACACGCATCTTATTTTTTCCTCGGGTATTCCGTCTCCCACTCCAAGGCAGTCAGTAATAATTTGTCTTCTCGAGGCGTTTCCACATTTGTCTCCGCTTCACCCAGAGGATCCACTCGATAAAAATGGACCTCTCCTCCTTAACATCAACACAGAAAAATCTTACGAAATAGAGAAATAAAAGCTTGGTACACTAAACTTTCCTTTTTGCAGTTATTTTGTTTGCTTTTTATTTTGTTTATTTCTGAGGTGGGGGTGTTGCTATGTGTCAAGCGCGTCTGATCTTTTATGCCTGTCCCATGCTTTTTGCAAATAAATTGCGCAATATTAATGCATTAAGTTCCCTGAATTCAAGATCTAAATTGCTACCGTCACTGATTTTAACATGCCTCTCCCCTGCATTCTACCAAGGAATAATACACATAGAAGAGAAATTATTAAAAATCTAATTTCCGCAAGGTCTTTACAGACAGCATATATATAACATTAACTTATGCGACAAGCACCCATTCTAATACGTTTTATTCAATTCAAGCGGGAAGGCCTGTCTATTCAGATTTTTTTTATTGGCTTTTTATAATCGGTGTATGAGTAACCGTACATCCAAATCAAATTTATAAAGAAGCGAAACATTTATTAGGAACATTTATAACGATTTCTTCATAAATCTGATCCAAAGATACAGCTCCTCATACGCCGATTCTACAAATCTAATGAAAAATTGAAAGTATAATCAATATATATATATATATATATATATATATATATATATTTATATATATATATGGTGGACTCTCCCATCGTATTCGAAGTATGAGGGCCAAGCAGCTCGGTTCCTAGGAACCGATAGCCAGACAACAGCATATATAATTTGATTATTGTGCTGAAGGCTTTGTGCCGAACCAACCACACTTTTTGAAGGGCCGCAGGTTTTGAAGTCCGAGTTGTCCTTCGCCTATACTAGTTTCCATCCAAGGAACTGGAGTAGTGGATAGCGGCTAGGAGTGAGGAATCCGAGAGCCGATATATATATATATATATATATATATATATATATATATATATATATATATATATATATATATATATGTAATGAAAAACAAACCACTTTAAGGTACCATTACGATAATTTATTTCACCTAAATCCTTTTTTAAGGAATCAGGATCATCAGGTAAAACTTCCAACAACGAATTGAGAAAAAAATGGGATTAGAAATTGGTGGGTAGTGCAATTTTTGTAATTTAATAGAGGGGGTTGAGAGTGGTAGTTAAACAGACAATATAAAGTATAGGGAGGGGTTAATTTTATATCTCTCTTAAGTATGTTTTATATTGGAGTAGGAGGAGTGACAGAACCTTGACCTCTTTAGATGGTTAATAAAACGGAAATGAATTGTAGAAAATGTATACAAGTGAGTCTTATGGTAAAGAGAGAGATAGGGGGGGAGGGAGGAAGAGAGATGGAGTTATAATTTTGTTTTAACAAAATTATGTAAAAGATAGTTTACAATGTTTGATAGAAAATTCGATGTCTGAAAAAAATTTTTGTTATTAACTTAAATGTTTAATTTTTTAAGTAAATAGTTTCAGGACTAAATATAACTATTATTGTAATAAACATATTTATCTAGGACATAAAGAAATATTTAAAATTTTAATAGTTTATTCACCCGACTAATTGTATTTCCACAATATAAAAAAAAAAAAATATAACAATAACATCTATTTTAATATTTAAAATTAATTTATGAATGTAATTTATTTATTATATTGGTAAACTAAATTAAAGATTAGGTTTCATTATTTAATAGAATTTGAGGGTAATATTAATTTTCATTTATTCATATATGTCTCACAAATGTATTCATGTGAATCCCTACATACATACGATCATTAACAAGTCAAAAAAAAAAACCCATAGAAACACTTGAGATAATTTACACAAAAATTCATTTATCCTCGTACATAAACTATATATACATTTTACAATCTTTATCTATATTTCAAAATATATATAGATTTCACAGTTAAAATTTAATTTTATCAATGTGATTTCGGAAGTGTTTCATTTTAAAGGAATTTAGCTAATATTATTACTATTATTAATAGTCAAAGAATGGTATATTTAAATTATAAATTTAGAAATGAAACTCCCTTCAGAAGAAAACAAAATTTAAACTATAGAATATTACAAAAGAAGGACATTACAAATTAAGAAAATAAATTTAAAATGTCATTAGAAAGATCCAATATTTAATTTAAAATCAATTCATGCACGTACGCACATATATACATACACACACACACACACACACACATATATATATATATATATATATATATATATATATATATATACATATGCATATATACATACACACACACACATACATCCACATATATATACACATATACATACATATACAATTCATATATCCATATACAAATCTATATATCAAAAAATTAATCCAACCATTTAATCATCCGTATATATATATACATATATATAGAGACATACTCATATACACATACACACCCTTAAATAGATATACATTCATATATAAGCACAAAACCCTACATACAAAAAAAATATAAAAAGAATACATATATACATATATATATATATATATATATATATATATATATATATATATACATACATACATATACATATACATATGTACATTTACCAAATATAAATTCTAAGGTAATTACGTCTATATACATATATAGATTACAAGTAGTTAAATACATAAAAACACACATGTTTAAGTACATGTACACACACATATACTCGTACACACACATATACTCGTACATACACATATAATATACATATACATACAAAACAAACATAAAAACATTTATACATATACATCCACACCCATGCAGCATACACGTTAAAAAAAAAAAAAATATTCAGTATTCAAACATACTTCATATTAGTATATTTATACTCACACACGTGTATATCTATTTATACATATATATCCATACTACCATACATATGTGTCCACAATATAAATACATAGTTACCCTTATCTATAATGTTCATATATATATATCTAAATAAGTTCACATATAAAAAAAAAAAAAAATTTTAAGTTCCACAACACATTTATCAAAGAGCACAGTGTCAGTATTTTCATATATTCATTTAAAACAATTTATATTTTCTATTTATATATCTACACATACTTTGTTAAAATGAGGTGATTTTTATGCCTACATTTACAAATCAACTCATTATGTCTGTTCAATAGTATGTCCGGATCCTTATGTTTTATAATTAGTATTTTTTCCATAATGCACAAATTGCATCGGTCTCTGAAATTAATCGGAGTTTTGGCTCTTGAGACGATTTTCCATTCTATTTGTGGGGTTAATTTGTTTTCCAATAACTCCCAATAGTGCTTTGAAAGTGCAGTTTGGTGTTTTTTTGATTCATTATAAAAGGATTGGCGATAATTGTAAAATCGTGGTTTCCAACTTCCCGCAGAAATACCTATGTAGATCTTCTTATGTTCAGTATTTTCTTTGGGGAAAATCGTAGCTTCGTATACTATGTTTTTGGACAAACATACTATATATATATATATATATATATATATATATATATATATATATATAAGTTGGTAACCAATATATATATATATATATATATATATATATATATATAAGTTGTTAACCGATATATATATATATATATATATATATATATATATATATATATATATCTAAGTTGGTAACCAATATATATATATATATATTTATATATATATATATATATATATATACATATATATATATATATATATATAATATTATATTTTATATCGTGACACAAAAACTTTCATACTTCGGAATATTTAAATTGTCCTTCATCGGGCGATGGTAGATAACTTATGATGAAAATGATTTATTTGGGAAATTAGAAAACAAGTCGTTACCTCATTTGAAAGTCTAAAGGGGGAGGCTAATTTCAATATTTTGTGTAGCAATGTAAAATATTATAATAAAAATATTATGATAATAATAATATTTTACTCTACGTTGTATTGAGCACTTTTTTTTAAAAAAAGTAAATGCAAAGAACTGTCGATTCTTAATCTGTGTCTTATTTCTCTTTATATATTGGATATATATATACATGCTTTTTAAAAACAGAAAACACTTTCAGATCGTAAGTAGTAGTGGATAATAATGATCTTCTGGTACAAGTTTTACTAATTAACCCGTAGCTGGGAGGAGAAGAGGCGGTTTCCTACCATCTCTAAGGGTACTTGCGTTTAAGTGAATATGGCGAGCTCTACTGGAATTGAAACTCGGCTCTCTGACTTCAAATTCCGAGCGGTTATCCATTACACCACCTACACATGCAAGCTTACGGCACCTGATATTCCCGTGCCTTAACCCATCTAGATACTGACCAGGCTAGACGTTGCTTAACAACGGTGATCATATGAGAACCTGTGTTTCAATGTGATGTGAACGTAAGCTCTGTCTGTCTGTCTGTCTGTCTGTGTGTGTGTGTGTGTGTGTGTGTGTGTGTGTGTGCGCATTCAAGCATAAAGAAATATACCTGTAAAAGAAATATTAATAATTATTATTTTAGCGCCTCCTCGAATTTGAAAACCTATCATTAGTTTTCGCCATCTTACTTCTGTGTCTAAATAAAAGTTACTAAATAAGATTTCTACACTTGCCGTAATAAAGTTCTACGGGAATGAAACGCGTTATCATAAAAAGGTTTCTCTCTTGTCTTTTCTTTTATTAATATATGGCGTGGTGGGAAAATAGATAATAATATATATGTGTATATCACACGAATGATGGGTAAATGGATAACACAATGGAAAGAAAAAAACATCCGTCACGCGTTTCATTCTTCGAAAGGACAGCTTCAGATTAAATAATGTTGTTATTAATTTCCTCAAAAATGAAGAAGAGACTTGAAGCAACAGAAATGCGGTTCTACAGAAGGATCCTGAGAATAACATGGACTGAACATATGAGCAACGACGACATTTTAGACGAAATGGAAACAAAAAGAAACATACTTTACATCAAGAAGAGCTAGTTGAAATTTCTTAGACACATATTCAGGAAGGAGGGCTTGGAAAATCTGATACTCACAGGACAGATTGAGGGAAAATGGGACAAAGGAATGCAGCGCATAACATAATTGATGGGCTTGAGTAAATGGATGGTATAAATGAGTTTGCGAAAAATAACAAAAAGGCAAAACTTATTAAGAGCTACAAGGAGCAGGAAGATGTGGAGGACCATGATCGCCTACGTCCTGAAAGGACATGGCACATAAAAGAAATAAGAAGGGAAGAAGGAACGAAATACAACAAAATTTGGTTATAATTCTACACTAAGAGAAACATTAAAGATTCATAGACGTTTCAATTTAAATAGTAACTTTTTCTTATTTCTACATACACAACCAACCAACCAAATTCGAATCCCTTTCACCTTTCTATTTATTTCTATCGCTATTGATCTTAAATATCCCGCATTTTAATAGTAGTAATTTTGATAAAACGGTGATATTCTGAACGAAAATTTACCATTGTAGACACGGAAATGAGTTCGTTTTATATGCATTTTCGCCTGAATTAATTATTTTCTCTTTTAATTAAAACTGGAAGTGGAAAGATTATATTGAATCAGAATCTAGACCTGCGGCTAAGAAAGTTGATTCCGTTTGTTGTGCTTAGACAATTTTTCTCTTCAGAATCCGTCTTGCATATTTATAAGTCTATCATTCGTTCATGCTTTGAATATTACCACCACATATGGTCTGGTATTTCTGCAATATACTTAGTCTTGATAAAATCCAAAGAAGAATCAACAATATAATTATTCCTGACCTGGCATCTCGGCTTCAGTCCCTTTCCCACCGCCGTAACGTAGCTTCCCTGTGTCTTTTATATAAATACTTTCATGATAATTGTTCTGATTTGGTTTATTACCCACCCCCACAGACATATGACTAGTTAGGACTTCATAGAGACACTGGGGTATTATGGTGGCTGTAGTAAGAATACTAACTAAGAATGTGTTGTTTTGGTGTAAAGAACACTGTGGTATGTTTGCGTCAGTGATTGTGGCTAGCTAAATTTAATTATAAGACTGATGAAGACCAGTCTCCCCCCATCCAATTTTTGGTCTTGTGCCACATTTTTGTATAAAAAAAAATAAATATCACTTTCCACTAGACTTCACAGTAAGTGGCAGTAAGGTCTCATTATTTTACAGTTGAAATGGCTAGATGCAACCGTAAGTTTTATGCTAACAGTTTCTTCTCACGCACTTCTCGCTTGTGGAACTCTTTTTCGACTTCATGCTTTCCAGTCAAATGTGATCTTCAAATGTTTAAGCGCAATGTCAATCGTTATCTTCTGTTTCCTTGATCCCTTTTTTATTGTTTTCGCTGCTTAATAATGTTTCACTTTTCTTATTCCTTTACATTCACTAACTCCTGTGTCTTATTGGCTTTATGTCTTGCTTCCGATGAAATGATTAAAAAACTGAATTCTTCAAATCATAATTATGATCGGGCTTACGAAAGTGAATGTGTACACATTGTTTTCTAAAAGCCCCCCACCCCTCTCTGTTCCTATATTTCTCTTATTGAAATTCCATGATCTTTCATCTAGGTATTTCCTATGATTTCGTTTACATTTTATACTGTATATTCTTTATGGGGTGTGTAAGAACTGTTCAAATAATCTGTTGATTCCAGCGATTTCGGCTAATCTATGAGCCATGATCCAGGAGGATGTGTGTGTGTGTGTATGTGTGTGAATCTACAAGTATTTTTATAACAATAAGAATGTTTTAATTTTCGAGCAAAGTCAGCACTTTGTGGCCGTGTTCATAATTGATATCACTGAGAGTTGGTTTCTTTTTTATTATTATTATTATTATTATTATTGTTAACGCCGCCATTATTTTTAACCGTTTTAAATTACGGCAAGATGCCAATCGTTCTCTTCTGTCTTCTTAATTCCTGTTCTTTCATTCTTTTCTCCCTTTAATGTTTTCTTTACTCATATTATTCGACAGTCAGTAGTAACCACTTCTGCCATTGTGGCTCCCTGAAACGTTTGCTCATATCCCGTTGTGATGCAACGAAATCAACGGTTAACTTCCTTTGCTTCCCTCACCCCGTAACATTTTGTTTTATGTCTGTTATAGTGAAACACACCCTTTTCTATTGTTAATAGACTCTCCCACCTATAATAAGTAGGAGTAGTAAGAGTAACAAGGGAGTCGGGAGAGAGTTGGTCGATCAGTCGATTTCGGACGACCGTTAGTCGGATATTAAAGTATCAGCCACCACAACTAGATTGCTGCGTCATTACCTATTATATCAAGTTCCTAACGTTTTGTGCGTCGAACCTATTTAGGACTGACAAAATACAAGCCTCCACTATGAAACCACTACATAACAACTTTGACGACGAGGGATTCGAACTCATACGGAGGAAGAAAAACCTTTCGCACACTACACGACAATGTCATTCAGCCGTGCCAATTAATCATTGTAGTGTTGTTCAGTAACAATTTGCCCAGGTTTTACTAGTTCGTTACAAAGAATTATATTTGAATCCCACAATACGCAGAATATATTTTCCCTGATAGTTTCTTGTTGAAAAATTAAAGCTTATTCAAGATCGAGTTAAGATTTTCTTTTCTTTTTTTTTCTTTTTTTTTTTTTCGGCAATCTTGAACCAGGCCCGAAAAAAAAACAAAGAAAAAACGGAATATCTCAAGGACGCGTTTATTTTTATTACCTTCACTCTTCGGCAATGTTTATTGCTTTAAAAAGCAATGATTAAAACAATGAATAAGGGGAAAACCGTCCTTTTGACACTAGATTTCCGTATGTTCCATGTGTGATGCTAATCTCCAGGAGAATAACTCTTTGCGCCTTCTCGGGCTGACGTTTCCCGCTGACATGAAGTGGAATGATTTTATTAGATCAATTGCTATGTATGCTGCTAGGAAAGTTGTTTCACTATGTCATGTTAGACATTTTTTCTCGCCAGAATCTATCCTTATTATCTATAAGTCTACTATTCGTCCAAGCAATAAATATTGCTGTCATATCTGGACTGGTGCTTCTGTTATGTATTTAGAGAGTTTTGATAAAATACAAAAAAGAATCTGAAATTGTATTGGTCCTGACCTGGCATCTCGGTTTTCCCACTGCCGTAATGTCATTTCTCTGTGACTTTTCTATAAATATTTTCATGGTAATTGTTTTGATGAGCTTTCGGCTTTGATACGTAGACTTTATGTATTTTATTTAGCGCAGTACTAGATTGGCAACTAGGTCTCATCATTTTAAATTTGAAATGGCTCGATGTAACAGTACGTTCTATGCTGTTTTTTTCTCGCACTTCTCGATGTTGGATCTCTCTTCTGACTTCTTGCTTTCCAGTCAACTTTGATGTTAAAAAATTAAATACAATGTCAGTCGTTATCTTCTGTCTTCTTAATTACTGTTCTTTTGCTTTCTCTCTCCTTAATGTATTCTTTACTCATATTATCCGACACTCAGTAGCCTCTTATGTCTTAGTGGTATTATTGAATAGCTTGGAGTGAAATTATTAGTATATGTGTGTGTGTGTGTGTGTGTGTGTGTGTGTGTGTGTGTGTGTGTGTGTGTATGTATTATGAAATGGACTAAGCCCAACAATTATTTTAATATATTATCAAATTATTGTTTTGCTTAAATATTTGTATCTATAAAAAAAAAACGTATAATCAGAAAAAATATTAAAATAATTGTCCGACTTATATATATGACGTCATTTGTTTTCGTTAAGATACGCTTTGAAACAGATATGAGCATTCGAGAAAAATCATGGGAAATTTGTTGTTTAAAAACAGTAATTTGACTTTGCTAACCAGATGCTTCCTCTGTAGCTAAATGGTAT
Source organism: Acanthosepion lycidas (assembly GCA_963932145.1). NCBI lineage: Eukaryota > Metazoa > Mollusca > Cephalopoda > Sepiida > Sepiidae > Acanthosepion > Acanthosepion lycidas. The sequence goes on from OZ010586.1 coordinate 12,652,375, forward strand.
AGCATGTCAGGCTAAATGACGGTCCCGTGTAGGATACAGTGTTCGATACCTGTCGGAGGACATATATTTTCTTTGAAATTTTTCGAACATTCAGACCGGTAAATGTAGTTAATATTGTTTATTATAAACAGAGCATTTACTTAAATATAAATATCTATAAAAATAACGTATAAACAGAATATATATATATATATATATATATATATATATATATATATATATATATATATATATATATATATATATATATATATATATATATATATATATATATATATATATATATAAATAAATAAATAAAATGTATATGTTTATATACACGGTACTTATTGGAAAGCGCTCAATATCAGTGATAGAGCTAACATATTTAGTTGGATTCATGAGTGCTTGTGACTATGGATTTCACGCTGACGATCGCAAATAGCGTGAAACCCAGGGTCAAAAACTCTCATCAATCTAACTATATATATATGTGTGTGTATATATGTATATGAGAGCGACAGAGAGAGAGAGAGAGAGAAACCCAGGGTCAAAAACTCTCATCAATCTAAATATATATATATATATATATATTAAAATCTTTTTTTTTTTCTCAGTTTGTCAGAAATAGCGAGTCATGTTTCTTAATCTTTCACACTAACCCATGACTTAATCACAGGGATTTGAATTCCTACTTCAATGCTCTACTTCAAGTTACCAAGACTAAAGTGTAGTCTACCCTATTATTCTATACATAGCTTGAGGACGAAGAGATAACTACATGCCTTTCCCAACGGCTTGATGTCACACATAAACGTTTATGTTATATATATATATATTCGTGTGTGTATGTGTGCACGCACACACAATCATGCATCTCAGTCTTTACATAAATGATTTTTTTCATTCCTTTCTGGAGGCACTTTTCGATTTTGATTTTTGTACTTTACATCCAATGTGCATTTCTGCGCATGTCGATAAATGCATGTACACCTAGTTCCCAGAATTATTTTTCTTTTGCTTTTAAATATATTCGCCTCTTCCTTTGCTTTATTATTTCAAGGGTTTTATCCGCTAATTACGAAACTCCGAAAGAAAACCCCAATGGCGGCAAGTGAACTTAATGTCGGTTGCTCGTTCTGGCGACGCCATCACAAAAACAAAATGTCTTCTTTTTCAAAGAATCATTTTCTCCCGCTGATTTTCGCTTTTTACTCCTCGCAGTTCCTCACTCACTCTCTCTTTCTATTTATTTTTATTTTACTTGAGTAAACAAAACTTAGATAATATTATTCAATTTTTGTTTTATTTTTACAAATCAACGCCTTTTTTTTTTCAAGCTAACATCTGCAAAGGAATGTAATTAACACAGATTTTGCAAATACAAACATCGCCGGCCTGTACAAATTTTCCACCACAAAAAAAAACAAGTATCTAAGTATTATTCTGCACCCAATGAACTGGTATTATAGGTTAGTGGCCGATACAAACTTTACAACTACAGAATCTGGATTAATTACAGTGATGGTTGATTCGAAATTCTTGCATATGTCTTATGACTTAGTTAATACAATAATCCTTTCCGTAAGGGCTTTTTTATTTCACTTCTGTCCTAAGATTTCTCTCTAAAACTTTGCGATTGTTTGAATTCAAAACCAACGATCTATATATATTCAGTAGTCGGAACGGTCAACCAATTGAATGACAAATTAGTTAACTTGCCTTTTTAGACCCCCGTTATGTTGCCAGATACTGAACAAAAAATAACAGAAATTTACAGCGAACTTCATGGGATCATTAGCAAAATTTACTGTTTTCCGAAAAAAATAAAAAAGGCAAACAATATTTTTTTAAAAGACAAGCGAATTGAATAGAGAAGCAAGAGTAATTGCTTATATACAATTACTGCTACAATCGCTGTAATTTGTTTTTTACAATTATGTTCTCCTGAGAGCCACTCAAGGTAGAGGGTTACAGAAGAAGACACAGTTTATAGGGATATGTGGGGAAAAATACAGTTAACCGTAGATTTGAACAGGCTAAGACTGTAGTGATCGCGGAAGCATTCTCTTGAGAGTCCACAAAGCAAGTGGTTGGTGCAAATAAGCTGCTTGAGTGGAACTTCCATCTCACCAATGGATTAAAAAAGGGAATGAGGCTGGTTCGCTACAATGTATGTGGCATGGTGGGTCTTAGCCCTGAAGTTTAGAACTGGTGGAACTATGGAATATCATCCTTCTGAGCCTTTCCATGGAAAATAGTGACAGAACAGCGGGAGGCTTGCGACGTTTCGTCTGTTGGGAAATGTTTGTAGGGTAAGAAATAATTCATCACCCACAAGGACGCGGAGACGTTTATGATCTCTATCAAGATTGGAAAACAATATACTGGGCAGCTCCTGTCCATATATGGCAGCAGTACTCCATTTTTGGCCTGATCTGGCTTGTGTAAATGTAAGGATACCAAGAGGAGTCAGGTACTTCCTGGAATGGTACAGGGAACTGGCCATTTTTCCAGCATCTTAACTGATGGATTGTATAAATGAGATTTTTTTCAAGTAAAATCACGTGAAATTTGTATCTTAATATATTTTATTTAAATGATTAATCATTATTAACTTTAATTCAAATTTATTATTACTTAGTGCTCCACGAAGCCATCCACAAACTATTTCGACATTTTGATGTAAAAGCTCGCAGCGACACGCTGGCCTCAATGAAAAATATGTAGCGGGAATCAGTTGACCTCGATCCTATAATTCCAAAATGAGGATTTTTCTCTTGTCACTACGTACCTTTACTTGGATCAGATATTCGTGCATGTAACCTCTGTAGAACTTTCAGGGGATAAACTTCGATACAGCAGCCGATCGTCTCAGTAAATTCTCCTTCTCGTCACGTAACGACTCAGAGCCAATTCGGCGGTCACATGCGGCACCTGTCTATATCTAGGTCGAGAATTCAGTGATTGGTTGAGGTGTGACCAAAGATTTTCATGACGTTCCCGACGTTTAAAAGTTGGAAATTTATCAGCTGTCTCTCCGATGATGAGATGCTAGCCACAGCCATTTACTCAGTCATTGATCCATCATTATAGTCTGAGCTCTGTCCTACAGTTGACTTCACGTCTTCCATCATGGAAGATACGCGCAGTAGTTGCTTGACGTCTGCTGTCAGTCCTACTATGAACGCACATGCTAGTCTTTGCTCGGACATCCCCACCTCTTGATAGCTAATTTAATCATCTAGAAACATGCGACAGGCTCGTCCAGGTGCAGTCGGCAATCCACGAACTGCTCGTAAACTAGGAAATGCTCCGGTGCAAAGGCAATCCGCAAGGCTCGTTTTACCTGTTCGACATCTGCTTTTTGCTCTGTACTTAGCTGCTGATAGACAACAAAAGACCCGCCAATCAACCTCAAGGAAAGAACATGTTCAACCTTCTTGATTCTAGACAAATAGTTCCGCTTTTTCTGTCCATTTATTAACTGCTTGTCCGGTCACTGAGCTATCAAATTCGGATATCAATTTGATGTCAAACGTCCTATCTGTCATGATGCCGAAATAGCTTGTAGAATTTTGAGGAGATAAACTTCAATACAGCAGTAACGACTAGCAGAACCAATTCCTAGGCCACATGCGACACTTGTTTATATCTAGGTTGAGACGTCTGTGATTGAGGTGTGACCAAAAATTTGCAGGACGTTTTCATATATAAACAAGAGATCACGTCCGCTCTTTTCCGACGTAGGGTACGCGTGACACGATGTCACTTGGTTTGACGAGGTAAATCGACATTTTCTTTGCTACAACATCGTTAAACCGAATCCAGACCTGGAATTATGAAATAGAGACTTACGGTCCATTCACCTAAAACATCTTCTCTACTTAGATATTATAGCCAGTAGTTAAAGGAGCACTTGGCTTCGCCTTATGAATTCTTACTGAAGACTTATTTAAAGACTTAGTTGAAGACTTAGTTTCTCTTTGTGTTGATGGACAATGGATATCCTATGATCCAGAGAATTATTTCTTAAACCCGCCAAAAATCTCCGCACTTCATACTGATGTTGCCATTCTTTATTGACGAATAAACTTAGAATTAACACAGTGAAAAAATAAATAACAGTTGTAACTAAGTAAATGATTAAGAAATAACAAAACAAGAGGTTGCAGATAAATCGTGTATTGCACAATAAATACAACAGAAGAATATTACACGACTTGGGGGGTGCGTCGGTTGACCAGCGCTCAATCTATACTACTGTTAATATTTAACAGTCCCCACCACCACCACGAAGCACAAGGCCGAGTTTACCGTGGTTTTCCGAGCTCGTAAGCTCGGCCAAAAATATTCCCTTTGAACCCGCATAACCGGGTTCAGGGCCTGTCTACATCCCCGGACGAAACTTTGCTCTTTGGCAAAGCCTCGTCCGGGTTCCTCTCCGCTCAAGGCAGAGAGTTCGACAGCAACGAACAATCTATGCGACTATTAATATTTAACAGCAATAAGGGATGCATGTGGCACAAAGCCGAGTTTACCGTGGGTTCTCCGAGAACAATTTATGAACAATCTATGCGACTGTTTCCCCGAGGCTTACTTTCCTACTAATTTTATAGTAAGTGGAAGAGTCCACAATTGACCCATTAGAGGGAGGACACCACAACAATAACAAATGTAACTTTCAACATAAATATACAAAGAAAATCATTTTCAGAAACAAGAGATAATTATGAAGACACTTACAGAAATGATAAAGGGACATACTGTGTGTCTTAGAGACGTGTGTCTTTCAGTCATAGACACGAGAAGATATATTACCATGTTGCCTCCCCTGACCAGAATTAGGGAAAAGAAAGAAGTATGAAAAAATTACTAACAAGTCGTTAATGTTTACTGGTTTCTTTTCCTCGCGTGACCTCTTCTGAGTTAAAAGCAGGAGGGTCAATAGTGATTAATAAAGGTGTTAATGATGGCCATGTTAGAAGAATATAAAAAATAATTAATGTCAAAATAATATGCATACTAACGCCAAAGTAACCATTACAGTTAACTTTTTCCTAATATTAGGGAAATTTCAGAAGTCTCCTTCAATTTTACTCAACCCTTTACTATTACATATGGCCATACACTTTACTCTTAACAGTTGTTTGCAATTTGGGGGCGGGATTTTGTTTAAATGGATACTTGATATTGTTTATTTTTCATGTTTAACTGGATCATTGAAGCTTCTGATAATCGTGCTGTAGGTACAAGCATCTACTAGGGATGGTTGGCGATGTTTTTGGGTTTTTTTTAGGGAGAGTTTGAGCTTATGGTCGAAGAACGCGCTGAAAGCTCTTAGAACTTAAAACCTAATGAATTAGAAATAATTTCGTCAGAATATGTAGCGCAAAATACATGCAGAAAAACTCGACGTTATCAAGTGTAGTACGGGATTTAGAAAACTTAAGAAGTGAGAAAAACTGGTTTCACCTAAAGATAAATATTAGTCGGCACTTAAACCCGTTGTCTTTCTCTTGTTCAATGCAGAAAAACCATTTGTGTGTGACGGTTACTGGCTACGAAAAATGCTTCTATTCAGAGAATCGAAAACGAGTGTTACCAAATTTGAGACAGTCTTTATGAGCTCGAAATAAATGGTTCGGAGAGTTCTCTGTTTAAAGGAAATTATTTATTACATCATTTCTAGAGCTTGAGCAAAGTGTTACTGTATATTTCTACGGTGGCTAAATGCCTTGTTTAAATGACAAAATGAAAGAGAACCTTATCTTGGACAAAGAGATTAGCAGACGATTTCCCTTCATCAGACCCGATCTTATTCAACTTACAAACATGATGCAATATTTGATTCTCGTTCTTTTCAACCAATTACCAAATCTACTTTAGTTACTTCACTGTTTAAAGACATCTAACGCTAGTAAAACAATAAGTTTCAAGTTTTATTTTCTTTTACTGCTTGAGAAGAAGTATTGTTAAAGCTTGCCATTTTCGGACTTCATCATATCACATTCTGCATTTAAACACAGAGTCAATAGATTTTAAATGAAATCCTGGAGCATTTTATGCATTTCCAATTTAGTTTTGATTCTCATGTAATTTGATGAGTAGAATCTCATGATATCGATTAAAATTAATTTTGAGTAATATGCGTTCTTTAACGCTGTCAGAAAAAGAAACTTGTCTTACGTTGTGCTGTTAAGATCTGCAAGTGTCCAGAACGCGTAACGATAAAAGAAGCTTCTGTGGGGATTTTCTAAAGATGTATTAAGTGTGTGTGTAATGGATAGCGGATTGAGGAATCGGAGAGCCGAGTTCGAATTCCAGTCGAATCCATTACATTCAATTACGTGCTAATAACCTTTGGAAAGGTATGAATTCTCTTCTTCTGCTATGGGTACCGCAGAAAGATATGGTAACCTACTGCGGGGGTGAAAATCTGCCTCATCGAAAGATACATGATCGCTTAAGCGTGTATCACACATGGGCACATAACTGACTGAAAGGTTGCTAGCAAAAAATCAGTTCTCAACTACTCGTATAGACACAATATTTTACCTATAAGCAACTCTGCTTAAATTTGACAAAACTTTAAGCAGCTCCACTGGGTGTAGCCGAAGTAACTTAAAACAGAATAAAAAAGAAAAGCATAAAAGTGGACAAAATGTGTTACTGAGTATGTTATCTTATATTGTTTTCAAGAATTCTACGAATTCTACTAATTTAGTTACATTCAAATGTCTTCCTTTTCTATTTATTAGACACAAGTTAAATAAATTTAATTTAAACAACTTAAGTATTAATTCTTGCACCAAAATTAACCTACTCGAGTACTGATCAAAATTCTAAGTTAAATTCTATGCTAGGCCACAAAAATCTCCTGAGCCGACCAAGCATTGAAATAAATACAATATGGGAACCAGTAATAAGGAGTGCCAGAGAAAAGCAATGATAACAAAGTTGCAATATGAGCTCTGGTAAAAACATGAAATGATAACAGAAAAATTGCAATATGAGCACTGGTAAAAATGGTTGCTGAAGACATTAGGTTTATAATACCCAGAAATTCATACCCAGATGTCCTCAAGGACACATGGCACAGTGGATAAAGGCGTTGGTTAGATCCTGTGACAAGAGCCAAAGAGTGAGAGTTCAATACCCGATTAAGGCAGTGGAGAACTTTTAACTGATAACTGACATCCATCAGACATGGCACGTGGAACTAGAACAGTCTACCCCAATGAGTGAAATAAAGGGTTCATTTCGAAGAAGACCACGGCCGAAACGTTGTGATAAATATGGCGAAATAGTCCGAATAATGTAAATAATACCTCATATCAGAAATATAGACAGAAATACCTCATATCAGAAATATAGACAGAAATACCTCATATCAGAAATATAGACAAAATTCTAAGTTGCTTATTAAAAAATCTTAAAAGACAAAACTTATTGAGAACTACAAGAGATAGGAGGAAGTGTAGAGTCATGATCGCCTACATCCTGAAGGGACACGGCACTTAAAAGAAGAAGAAGACTTTAAAAAGATATTTGGTTCATGCTAAATACTATGTTTTGTTTTATGATGGGCTGCTGAAAACTTCACGGTCCCACCAATTTCCAAAATCTGACCAAATGACAAAAAAAAATCAGCTTCCTCATCGGAGAACTTTTCAGCACCCATCATAATTTTCTGATTGAATAAAAAGATGGGAATAGGATTAAGAAAATATTGTCAAAACTCGTTTTTATATAACCACTACTGGCTACCTCCATCTAAAAATATGAAGCGATTAAATTTTCATGTAAAAAAAAAAACAAAAAAAAGCTAGATACCAAGATGGAAACCAACGTTTATCTTCGTCGATCAACTTCCAGCGTTCTATCTGGCACTAACAGCCTTAGTTCTACTTATACAGAATCTTTTACGCACCGTCTGTTGCTTTTGGCAGACACGACGATTTGAGAAACCCGTCTCCGGAGACAAGACAGTGACTTGCCACCAAAGACTCATTTAACCTTGTCATGTCAGTAAATAATATTTTCATTGGGTATTTCCAAGTTGTGGAATTCAAGAAAGGTCTGACAATACTCATAAATAGAAAGGACGTTTCTTTTCTTGTGACTGACTAACGATGCTTAGATGAAAACCATTTTGCGGTTAACAGCTGACAGTGAGAAAAAAGGCATGAACACAAAATGTACACTATAATCAACAGATGTTTTCTTGCAGCGAGATGAAGATATTATTCAAGGGAACACCAAATCATACTCAACTACTATTCATCAGTCTTGTACCAAATTCCGCTATACATTTAAATGATGTCGTGTATATTAGAGATTTGTAAGTCCATATATATATATATATATATATATATATATATATATATATATATATATATATATATATATACCATATATATATATAGTAAACATATATATATATATATATATATATATATATATATATATTAGGTTGGTGCAAAAATAATGAGGTAATAATGTCGTTTTTTGACGTTAAAAAATACGTCAAAAAACGACATTATTACGTCATTATTTTTGCACCAACCTAATATATATATATTACCATATATATTTTTTACCATATCTATCTATCTATCTACTTATCTATCTATATATATATATATATATATATTACCATATATATTTTTTACCATAACTATCTATCTATCTATATATATATATATATATATATATATATATATATATATATATATATATGGTAAAAAATATATATCTCGGTTCTTTCTTCAGTTCCCCGAAAGAAGAGAAAAAGAAACATCGAAATTACAAATGAGTAATTAATTTCTGAATATATTTTGTTAGATGTTTGCTTCCATCATTGTCAAAAACCAAATGTTCTGAGGATGATGAAAGTAAACATTTATATATCAGCTAAATAAATACATTTCTTTAAATCAAATATTGATTACTCAATTCATGGAGATGCCGGTGACCAAAAGATTAATACCGTGGAAAATTGAATTGACCAAGTAAAGGTGAGTGTTCACTTAGCAATGGGTAAAAGCATTAAACCACTTTTCCCTCTACCTACTTTCTCCTAGTAGGCTTGAGCCTTTTACCCCTGTAAGGCATTAATCCACTTTAACCTTAGCTATAGATCCGTAATATGGCAAAGCCTTTTAATCCTGTAAGAAATGAATCTATTTTGCCTTGTAAGGCAGTCTGTTATCAGATAAGCAAATTGTTACTAAAACCGCTGCAGTTTGGTCTCATCGACTAATCTCTTTATCGATCAATGGATAGGTTTCTCTATCGATTATCGATATCCATTTATCATGACTGGTTATGCGATTTGTGATTGATAACCTGTAAGACATAATTCACCTCAGGCTCTCATTACAAGTTTGGGGCTTTGTTTTTGTTTGCCTTTCAGGAAACGTTAAGTTTCCAAAGAAGAAATTTGTTTACAGAAATTCGTGTTCCTCACCACACAAAGGAATTGCCAAAAAACGAAACTCCCACGCATCACATCCAGTCTTTATGTATACAAGTGGGAGGGAAATCAAACCCCCAGCATGCCCCCAAAAATTGTAACATTAAACACTGTTGTTAAAGGATAAATGGTTATAGATGTGATTCATTAAATCAAATCAAATACAATTGGTTGAGACATCTGCTCTTTGTTTATCAAGTTTATTCTTACAAAAATGAAATCCAATTACATTCTATGTTTACCATTATTTCGCAATGGCTTGTTGCCAAATATCAGGTGGCACTTCGACACCTTTTTGAATAAAATTCAATCAGTATTCAACTGGAAATTCTCAAAATGCACAAAGTCTGCCATTATCAAGCAACTGATATTGTTATTAATATTACTCAAAATTAATCTTAATTAATATCATGTGATTCTATTCATCAAATTACACAAGAATCAGAACTAAATTGAAAATGCATAAAATGCGCAAGGATTTCATTTAAAACCTTTTGACTCTGCGTTTAAATGCTGAATGTGATAGTGATTTTCTAGGCCTGGCTTAGATGTGGTACAAGGCCGAAAGTATGTGCCACCCAGTGAGGATCGAACTCACTACTCAGTCGTAATTGATCTAGCAAGACAAATTTTCTAACCATTCCACCACGTCGAGGTGCCCAAAATGCTTAATGTGATAGGATGAAACCCGAAAATGGCAAGCTTTAACAATACTTCTTCTCAAACAGTAAAATAGAATAAAACTTGAAATTTATTATTTTACAACTGTTAGATGTCTTTAAACAGTGAAGTCCTAAACAGGTTTTTTGTGAAAAGCCTTTAAACAAACTCTTGAATCTGGTTTTCGTTAAAAAAAAATTTCTCCGTCAAAGCGTTTTGCAAAGATTGAGAATGTTAATACTTGCTTGGTGCAAGGTCAGGGAAGTATATAGTATGTAGGGTATATAGTAGGTGTGGTCGAACGGATAAATCTAGTTACAAAATTTTTCGTGCGTTCTTCTTGTTGTATACGGCCTTGCGTTATGTTTTTCTTATTCTTGACGAACGCAGAGTGATTTTCGACCAAACATAAACACGTTGCAGCTGCTAGATATATAAATGTGCATTTTGTGTTACACTGCGTATGAAGAACTCGAAATTAATAACTCGATGATCCCACCAAACGCACAACATTACCTTTCTTGCATGGAGCTCAGCTTTTGGGGCCGGTTGTCAATCCACTACATTTTGCATTGAACATTGTCGCGTGGAACCCATTTTTCATCACCTGTTATGATATATTTAAGGAAAAACCCATTTTTCATCACCTGTTATGATATATTTAAGGAAAGGTTAGTTAAGATGATACATTTGTCATTACAAAACGGGTTTCTATTGAGAAAATTACTGATATAAAAGAAATATGATGAGATATAACCAACAATAAAACAAAAGAAAAATAGAGAAAATAATAAAGGAATTACAAGAACTTAATAAACGCAGTAACATATATAAAGAAACCAATTGGAAGAAAGTTAAAAAAAGAAAAACATTTACATATACAAGAAAATTCCACATATAGACAAAATTTTACATATAGGAAAATTTCACATATAGAAAAAATTCAGATTTAGAGATAAGTGAATGTGAAAAATGCGAGGTTGAAATAATATTATTATATCAGTTGAAATTTTCTTCTATGACGACACTTGCAAACCAATTCATTCCTTTTATTTAGTAAAATATTTTGATTCTTAAATTTAATAATTCTGATTTTCTCCTCCAAACATAAACTGCATCTACCCTTAAAGCTACTAAGAGTCTGCGCAAAATCTATGAGTTCCCAGTCGATTTAAGAGTTCAGGTCTTTCTCCCCTAATTCCAAAAATTTTTGGGAAAGAGCAGTTTGGTGCTTCAGTCTTGGGTTGGAAAAAGTATGTCTGTGTTTATAAAGTCTTTTCTTCCATTCTCCCATAGAAATCCCAATATATACATGGTGGTTTGATCGATTTTCCTTGGAATAAATGGTGGCTTGATAAATAACATTAGATGCTCTTCATTTTCCATCGACTGGGAAAAGGTTGCTATTTCTACAATTACAAGAGGTGTCTATACTAGAAGTCTTGTTGACACTATTGAATTTCTTAAGGATATATTTGTTGTAGAAGTTTATCATTTTAAACATATTGTTAGTACATGAATAACTTATTTTAATAGTTTTTCTATTAAAGATCTTACTTAAAGGGTTGTTATTCTGAAAATATTTGTTTATAAGTTTCAAGAAAACCTGTCCAATATTAATTCTGGATAAAATTACAGAAGGGGAGGACCATATGATATTTCTTTTCCTATTTTTGTGCGAGCTACTATTCTTAACTTCACTATGGTTATTTATGGCGCTTACGTAAGATAGTTTATTAACAAATCCACTTTTCTGAAATACACTTTCGTAAAATGCCTTATTCTTATCAAATATATCCTTATTAGATGGCAGTTTATTAATTCTAGAACAAACGGTAATGGGCATCTGCTTCAAGATATCATAGGGGTCGTTAGAGTTAATGATATTATAATTAGGAGATTCATATTCTTTATGTTAAGATTTATGGATATATATATATATATATATATATATATATATATATATATATATATACACCTAGTGAGCCAGACAAACCTACCTACGGTCTGCTCTACGGTTGAGCTCTTTTGTTAGTTAGTTGTTTACTCGTATCGGGGTTTTTTCTTTGGGCTTCAGACCTGCATCTGTGCGAATTTTTTCGGCAGAAGTTCATGTTTGTAGCTCTTTCTTTTTTTAAAACTTTTTTCCCTCGAGATTGATTTGATTATTGGAAAATCAAAAATTTGAGGGTTTTTCGAAACGAGTCTAGTTATCTATATTTGTATATATATATATATATATATATATATATATATATATATATATATATATATATATATAAAGTTTAATTAAAAAACAGACAACCTTAAGGGTCCATTGATCATATTCTATTTACCCAGAAAAGTCATATATATATATATATATATATATGGTAATATATATATATATATATATATATATATATATATATATATATATATATATATATGGTAATATATATATATATATATATATATATATATATATATATATATATATATAAAGGTAAAAGACATTAGGGAAACTGTATTTCTAGTTGCTAAGGACATTGTGTTTTGTTGTTAATAGTTGCTTTGTTTTAATAAATTCATTTCGTTTTTCCCTTGAAAAAGTCCACATTGGACGAAACGCGTCGGCTAATACAGTTTTTCTATTGTTTTTAACCTTTATACATATTGTCTTTTTCTACAGATTAACTCTGATAAATTTTTCACACACACACACATTACATATATATATATATATATATATGTATATATATATATGGTAAAAATGTAGTTTTATGGTATGCTATATTTATGGGTAAAAGTATTTAATACCTTGCATAGAGCTTATATAAATATAAAATATAAAAGTGAACACTTAGGTCAACACCTAGCGGCGAAGTGTTCCATGCTTGAACGCAATCTCTAGGTCATGTGTGCTGTGTTTTTCCTCAACTACGTATATATGCTGGTCGATGGTGCATTATGGGTAATAAGGTCTATTGTATCATCCCAACGGTTATTATAAAGTATTATGATATTATTGGAAATGAGCTAATATTGTAATTCTTGTCGAGTTTGTTGATATGTTGTCAAATGGCATTTTGGCCAAATAAATGGTACGTGAGTTTACGTGAAAGAGTGGTTGTTGTATAACCTATATAAAACATATTGTGTTTATCAAAATTCGATTCATTTTTTTTTTTAAATAACAACACTTTCAAAAATAGGAATGACACAATATACTTCTTAAAACATACTTAATTCTCTTTACTCACTCACTCACGTGCCCAGATGATGTATCATGTGATTCGAAAGATTGATACTACACGATATGTCCAATGTTTGTTCAATTTATCCATATGCTACAACCACATATGCGAAACAATATTTGTACATTAGAAAAAAGATCATCAAATATAATAGACATAAAATGTCTATTATTTTAAACAATACGTTTAAATGAACAACTGCTGCCCAAATATACCGAAGATAGATAGATAGATAGATAGATAGATAGATAGATAGATAGATAGATAGATAGATAATGGAGAGGCTTGGATAGATAGATAGATAGATAGATAGATAGATAGATAGATAGATAGATAGATAGATAGATATTGTGACTCATAGTCTAAAGAGTGTAACATGCACGACTTAAAAGTTAGTGACACACACCATATGCAATCTCCCGTACAAATGCACTGACACAATGAAATTGAATACCTCGACAGGCCATAGAAATCTCTCGTAGGATTAAAACATTCTTCATGCAGATGCACACACACACACGTACACAGGATAAAGGCAGACACAGAGATGGGTGTGCATACAAAACTGTGTATGTCATTCAAACGATGATATCATATTTGAATGCATTGTCTTTGGTTTGTCTTGTGGCTCATCTGATTAAAGGAAAAAACATCCTGACTTTGTTGATGGTAATGATTATTACTGAAGTTGTCTTTAGTCGAATGTGGGTTGAGATATGTATACCTCAAAAAGGTGGTGTATGGCATTTGACTAAATGAATATAAAGTGTAATAGATTTATAGGAAAATGCACAAAAATATAAAAAATAAACTGAGTTAGATAGATAGATAGATAGATAGATAGATAGATAGATAGATCGTGTGTATGTGTGTGTGCATTAATACGTTCCTGGCCTAATGATAAAAAGAGAATTTATTTTACACAAGCCATATTTATTTTTCGACGTAATTTTCTCACTTGTCGTTGCATTGAAGCCAGTTTTTAACCACAGATCACACAGATCTAATATTGTCCAATATAAATATTGTAGATCAAGAAGGAAGCATCTAATAAAGTCGGAGAAAATATCATCGAATTTCAGGTAGAAATCAAAAACAGATTCAAAACTCTGTGAAATGACGAAAATATCAGAAAATATGAATAGCAAAATGGCAGTTCCAATTACGTAAGCGGAGGAGAATAACAGCGGGGAAAGAAACGGAAATAGAAACAACAAAGGGAGATAATCAAAGTCAACACGAGAACTGGTGAAAATGAGAAGAAGCATGGTAGTAAATACAAATAGATAAAACTGAAAATAAGGAATATAACACGTAAACTAAAAGGAAGATGAAGTTGGAAAGTGGAGAAGCAGTCAAGAAACATTCATGATCCACAACCACTGCAAATGCTTACACTGTGAGACAAAAAAGGGGAAGTTAGAAAATGGACGAACAAGATGTTAATAACCACGGGGTACTGTATGTATCGAAAATAAAAATACCACTAGCAAACATTAATGATGTTCCTAAGGAAACAACAAATGAAATAATATTGCACTTCAAAATGTGAAATGCGTCAAAGCACCAGCTGAAGATGGCATAATAACAGACCTTTTGAAAATGCAGAAATCCACACAGAACAATAAACTATATAATGAATACGAAATAGCATAGAATATGAAAAATCAAATCTAAAAATAGACTATTTTATTTGAAAACAACTGGTGAGGAGATAATAAAGACAATGGCGAGAATCCACCTATTGTATTAAAATTGAACATATACAATTTATTCTGAAAAGTACTTACAAAAAACACAAATTTGAAAACCAATTACACGAACAGATCAGATATTGTGAGTTGAAACTAAAAATACAATCTACATAATATAGATCAGCTGACAAATAAAAAACAACAACAAATATAATAAAATACATTCTTTAGATATGATATACCATGAAAAGGAATTTGACCCGGTAGAACAGACAGCAGTCATCAAGAACAGAATATAATGAGATAGAGGATTCTGCTAGTGAGACACGAATTAGAATACCATATTCGGGAACCAGGAGTTAAGAATGATGGATAGGTGAGATAGAGGATTCTGATAGTAAGACTGGAAAGGGAATGCCATAGAGAATGCCGGTTCACCGCAGTACAAAGGTGTTGCAGTGGATTAACAATGACTGGTGTATCATAATGGTCATCGACGCAGGAATTGAACTCGTCTAGCCGATTTCAAATTCTGGTCGAGTCTGCTGCACTAGCGCCCTTGGAAAAGGTAAAATCCCATCTTATCTCCCCTCACTTAGCTAAAACAACAGATCAGACTGAACTCTCTAGACTTGGTAGGTAACCAGTGTTGGTGTAGGACGTGGGGCGAGCAACCGCCTCGTAAAATCTTCTGTAAACGCAGCAGTATTTATGAACATGATGTTGCACTGCCGCTCTCCTCAACGAGAAAGCGAGTTTCAACAAGCATTATATATTTGGCGTGTAATTGAATTCTGAACATTCTCCTTACAGATGAAGAGGAGACTTATGGCAAGAGAAATGTGGTTCAGGAGGATGCTGAGAATACCATGGACGGAACATGTGAGCAAGTTTTAGGGAAAATGGAAACAAAAAGGACACTTATACTTAGCATCAGAAAGAGACGGTTAGAATTTCTTGGGCACATAATGAGGAAAGAGGTCTTGGAAAATTCGACACTCACAGGATATATTGATGGCAAGAAGGAAAAATGAAGAAGATGCGCCACCTACCTAGCGAGTGTGAGGCAATGGAAGGTGAAAAAAGGTTTAGGAGAGATAGCAAAAGGATAAAATTTATTAAGAGCTGCAAAGAGCTTATAGTTGTGGAGAGCCATGATCGCCAACGTCCTGGCACAGTACACATAGAAGAATGACATAGAAGAATGAGATTCACTCTAGATTTTAAAACAATCTGCTGGAAAATTTTGCATCAAATAAATTGTGACATTTATTTAACAAAACTCGATTGTTAACGAATCGTCAGCTACCTGCCAATATCGATTAGTTTGCTTTGAGACATTCTTTTGTTCACATCGACCCACTTAATAAAAATATATTTATCTCCTGATCTATGTAAGTTCGACCCTATCGATCTCACCTTGTGTACATCGCATGTATTTTAGAAGACGCAAAGGTGTCTATCGATTACATAAGAACAATGACTGCGAGATTTACACCATCAACACCGCTACTGTTCCTACTGTAGTCACTGGCCGTTCCTCTTTAACAATAACAATAAAAACAGCAACTAGCTAGTCTCAGACCTCTATCACTTTCATACTACTATTACAATAGACTCTAACCTTCCCTCTTTTGAATTATAACTACAATAAATAATGGATTCGTTACTATCATCTTTATTAATATTTAGATGTGGCACAAGGTCGTAAGTATTGAACACCCAGTAGGGATTGAATTCAATACTCAACCGTAACTGATCTATCAAGACAATCTTGCTAACCATTAGATCAGGTCAAATATTGATTTTAGAACTAAGTCAGCTGAGTCTCTGAACGTCTTGCTTTTTGGAGCTGTTTCTGTAAAATGTGGTCGTCGGCTTTATCTTGTATCCAAGAATTTAATTTCTGATCACTTCCTTTATGGCTTAGACCAATTCTTGCATGGAAGCGCCGATGGCATCGACTGCATGCTAATGTTAGTGGAGGACGAGGTCGATTTTGTCGTTTGACTTCTTTTTCTCTTCTGGTGGTTTCGAAGATTTTGGTTCCGTTGGTGATGAAACATCGCCAGTTGGTACTGTCTTGTGTATGTGTTTCAAACGATTTAGGCTCAAGTCCAATGGTTTTCAGTCTTGCTTTGAGTTGGTGCTTGTATCGTCGAAGAGGGCAACCTCGTGCTCTTTTCCCAGAAGTGAGCTCACTGAATAAGACTTGAAGGAGGAAACCTTGACCCTTCCATTCTTGCTACATGTCCTTACCATCGAAGACGGTGTTTAATGATCAGCGATTCGATGCTTTAACTGTTGGCTCTTTTCAGACGTTGGTCACATCTTCAGTATGATTTGGGTATGTTCCTAAGCAGATCATTAATAAAAAGGGTAGGAACGAGGAAAAAGCCTTTGGGAGGAGGGATGCCTGATCTCATGAGCACTAAAAAACACTGGGGCTAGTTACAACGACTTTTACGCATATACAGTATCTCCAATGCAATTGTGAAATGATTTAACATTTCTTAGAGAATATTTGAATGATAATTAGAATGAATCATAAGAAAGGCGAAGTTAGGCATTCAAGAAGTTCTAAAGAATTATCAATGGATTAAAAAATAAAGATATGTCGGATTAAAAGAAATAAAATCCATTGATTCTTTAGGAATTACTTTGTTTATATTTCGGATACGAAACAACAAATATGGCTTTCGATAAAACCTGAGTGAGTGAACGTGTTTTAAGGCAAACAGAACCTTGCTTAACTGGGAATCTCTCCGTAGCCGAGCGGTAAAGGCACGCCAGATCACACGGTGGTTCCTTCTGCAAAGGGAGCGTAGGTTCGAATCTTGCCAGAGGTCGCATTTCTTTATTCAGTTTTCTCCAGTGCGCAGGCCGGTGTACGAAATAAATACTGATTTTTAAAAAAAACGGGACATCTACTTAAATACGGATATCAAATTAAAAAAATAAAGTTTGAAGTAATAAAATCATTAGAAAATAGAAAGCATTGCCTGTGCAAAGAGAGAAATGAAAGGGGTAATCCAGTTTGTGACTGTGGTGAGTTTAAACAGTTTTGATAATTAGAATATAGGAGAGATGTGTTGGGTCGAAAACTCTTCCGTGACCCGTCACCATCATCACATTTACTAAAAAGTAACAAATAAAATTGTTTTGGACTTCGCAACAAGAGTATTGAACTGTTATGTAATATCAAACCTCCTATATGGAAGTGAATGCTGGACACTCTCCTCAAAGATGAAGAAGAAACTTGAAGCAACAGAGATTTTACAGAAAGATACTGACAATACCATAGACTGAACGCGTGAGTAATCAGCAAGCTTTAAAGAAAATGGAAACAAAAGGATGCTTATACTACTTAGAATCAGAAATCAACAGTTTGAAATTTCTAGGATATATAATGAGGAAAGAGAGCTCAGAGAATTTGACACTCACAGAACATAAGGAAAGCCGCGAGTAACCTACATAACGGGCGAGTACAAATGAATAATAGGAACAGGGATTGAAAGAGATCACGAAAAGACAAACCTTACTGGGAACTACAAAGGATAGGAAGATGTAGAGAGCCATGATTGGCTACGTCTTAAAGCTTAGAAGAAGAAGAAATGTAGTTCTAACATTCGGAATAGGGAAAACAGTGAAACGCTGAGATAAATATTGACACCGTGTAAAAAAAAATCAGATTGAGGACCATAAAAGCGATGGTTATGCCAATCATTATTAGACCACCTGGAATAGTCCAAACGACTTTGTAAGTAATTTCGAAGAATTGAAAATCGAAGAAAAAATGAAAACCATCCAGTTGCCAGCATTAATAAATCAGTTTGAATGCTCAGGAAATTGCGGGAATATTAAGAGATTTGCAGTCATTTGGCCTCTGTTGCTAGGAATTGCAACTGGTGCACCTAGGTATAAATAAAGACACTAACAAAGAGCAACTCTAACACCATATTGTTGGCAGACACAAAAAGAAAACTGCAGTTAGTAAAGGGGAGCGAGAAGAAAGGACTAAGTGTAAGAAGACGGAATATTTGCAAGAGCTCTATAAACTGTAGAAATCGAAATAAAGTAATATATATATATTCGACCTTGCCAACCGAACGATCCTTTGTGGCCGAGAGGTAAGGCACGTCAGGCTATATGACGGTTCCGCATAGGATACAGATTCGAATACTGTGGAAGGACAAATATTTTCTATGAAAATTTCTCGAACATTCAGATCGCTAAACGTTATTTTATACTGTTTATTATAAACAGAGCATTTACTTAAATACTTGTATCTATAAAAAGAATGTTAAACATAAAAATGATTTTAATATATATATATATATATATATATATATATATATATATATATGAAGAAAAATATACGGAAGAACAAATCTTCAGGACATATTCATAAAACATAATTAACATTAGACTATATTCAATTCAACATGAAAAAGACGATGGACACAAGAGCAAGACTAGTATTTATTCATACAAAAAGTACAAATTGTGGCACGAGGCCAATAAAGGGGAGGGGTAGAGGCTGGTCAACACTAACTATCTTATACCTAGCTAATCAGATTCGCGACCCATTCGTACATTACATGTTACCCATTCACCAAAAGAACTCGTCCATCACCAAACAATCCTTCAACCACCATAATACCACGTGCTCTCAAGGGAGATCTACCAAAATCGCTCCCCATACCATGAAAATTCTAATGATGATATATATATATATACAATTCTAATAATGATAAAATAAGAGGGGAGAGTAATGAACCCAATAATAAACTTAAAATAAACACAAATACAAACTAAACATAATTGATGTTAGTAGGGACCGTCCAACCCATAAAACAGAGAGGCCGCTGTATTCTGCCCAGGGGACAAAATCAAGAGATGCGCTCGCTAAGGGAGTGGGAAAAAGTATAAAATATTAGGCTGGAATGGGAAAATATAAAACTGGCCCAGTCGAGATGAAAAGGGGGTGTCAAAACAAACTGGGGAGGATGGGAATCTCGACTTGGATCATAACCAAAAAACGGCCGGGATGCAGGCCAGGAACAACACTTACTCACATTAACTAGGTACACTGAAGCTTGTCTAACCTAACCAAGGGGAGGGTTCCACAGGAAGCCACCCCGATGTGCAATAGGTTGACCTAGAAGAGAAAATCAAGGCTAGCCCCGTTCACAAGAAGCAAGCTCGCTTCTTTTACCCACCTTTCGCTAAAGACTGTCGAATGCAATCGTTTTCTATCCGATCTAATCTTCATCTTGAGCTGATGCTCAAAGAATCGAATTAGATCCGAATGAGAAAGACGATTGCCTCGCAAGACTTCCTCCTTTCGCGTCGTTCAAATCACCATTCGAGCCGTGGCCATCAGCGTCAGAAACACCATCCGTTTCATCCCGGAATACGGGGGCGACACATTGTCACACGCGTATGCGAGATCAATGGACAAAAGCAGTTCGGGAGCGAGACGAGCCGTCAGCTCGCCGACATGGTCCCATAAGGGGCGGACCTGAGGGCAATGGTAGAAGGCGTGCGCAGCCGTTTCTTCTAAGCCAAGGCCACACCGTGCACAGTCTGGCAAATCCGCCAAGCCCCATATGAAAGCCTTGTCGTTGAGAGGCAGCCGATTCCAAGCCAATCGCCAGCTAAGCGAAAACTCAGGGTTACTGAGGTAATCCGCCGCTGGCGCCCAAGACCAGTAGGAGCAATACTCCTCCTCCGACAAGCCGAGCGTATCTCGTAGGAGATCCTTCGCGGGCCTCTCCACTAATTCACGATAGAAGACCTTCCTAGGCCGAGAAAGGTCACTGGACCGGGGAACGGCCCTCAAGGCCGACCGACACTCGCGAAGGAAAACCGATTGATCCCGGGGTTTACGACCGCGCTCATTCCGCGAGATGGGGGGACTGATGGTAAGGCCAGGGAACGCGTCCCTAACAATCCCCTCCAGAATTGGATCTCCTCCAGTCAATGCACGGCGTAGGAAAGCCAACCTAGAGGCACGGATGTGATCGGCAGGTGCGGCATTCCCAGCCCCCCATGACACGGACGTTTAGTGCAGACTCGTCTCTCGACCCGATTCTCGCGTCCCCTCCATAAAATGGAGGATAGCGATCACTCGAGCGCCTTCTTGTGGATCTTACAGAGAGGAAGTACGGACAATCGATAAAGAATCAGGGGGAAAATGTACGTAGCACACACCTCCGCCCTGCCCTTCACGGACAACCTCCGTCGATTCCAAGTCTGACCGGCGGAATCGACCTTTGCTCGTACTTTAGACCAATTCTTCTCCAGCTGGAGGTCAGGCCCAAACCATACTCCAAGAATGCGGACAGGACCGTCTGTCCAACCGAAGCCGCCCAGAAGAGCTACCCCCTTCCAGGCACCTAACCGCAAGCCGGACGACTTGTCGCGGTTTATTTTGACCCCTGTCACCTTCTCGTACCGATCAAGCGCCTTCTGTACCGCCTCAATGTCGTTGCGGGACGACACGAAAGCAGATACGTCATCGGCATACGCGAAAACCCTGGCTCGAGACCCTCCAGGACCAGCAATTCCACGTAGGGCCGGACTGCCGGTCTCGTCCTTCAGCCGGCGAAGGAGAGACTCCAACGCCAAAGCATAAAGGAGAGGCGACAGCGGACAACCCTGACGAACCAACCTAGACAGCACGAACGCGTCCGACAAACTTCCGTTCACCTGTACCACCGCACTGGGGGAGCGATACAGGAGGCTAATCCAGCGGCAGAAGTTGGGTGCAAATCCAGCGGCCTGCAGGACAGCAGCAAGGTAGCTATGGTCGACCCTATCAAATGCCTTGGACTGATCCAAATTGATCAGCGCGGCTTCTTCGTCGTCTTTTACACCCTCTATGATCGTGCGGATCAGATGCAGGTTGCTCTGAATTGTTCGGCCCCTCACAGAACAAGTCTGCTCAGGTCCCAACAGAGACTCGACAACTGACTGCAAACGCTCCTGCAGGATCTTGGCCATAATCTTTAACTCTGTGTTTAGCAGAGTTATATGGGCCTGTAATCATCTAGGTTCCCCCACCACCTTTGCCCTTTTTCAACAGAGTGATCACACCCCTGGTGATCCGGTTGGGGATGGACCCCGACCAAAACCAGTTGTTGAACACTGCAGTCAACATTGGAACAAAGATGTGCGACAGCCTCAAGTACAATTCATAGGGAAAACCATCCAGACCGGATGACTTGCCTCTGCCGACCTTCTTCAAAACCGCGTAGACATCGCCCTCCGTAATCTCTCCCTCGCAGCTAGCCGCTTCAGTCGGCGAAAGCCGAGGAAAGTCAGCCAAATAGCTACGAAACTCCTCCTCACGAAGACCAGGCTCCTTGGTAAACCGGTTCTCGAAATGGCGCCGAAACGCTCCGCACATGTCGTCAGTGGCCCGAAGAGTACGCCCCTCCGAGGATTTGACTTCACGAATGTAACGATCGCCACCTCGACGGACCTCTTCCCTGCGCAGATCTGCGCCCAAGTTCACGGCTTCGGAAGACATCTTGCTTAACTTATGTCTAATTACCTGACCCATGTACCGTTCGCTATTTGATCGATCCAGGGCCTCCTTAGCTAAGGCTATCTCTAGGGGATCCCCCCAGCCACTAGATTTAAGCGTCTTCACCTTTTCAGCTCAATCTAGAGCGAGCCGTTTGCTGAAATCAGTGGTGAAGGACCTAATCCTACATTTAAGGCGTACCCACCATCTATTCCCGATAACCGCCCCCACTAGCTCCCGCTGCACTAGTCTAATTATCTGCTCCTGGAACTTCCGCCTGTCCAGCAAAGACAGATTGAACTTCCAGTACCCAGCCATTCTAGGCCTATTGTCCAACGCTACCCGTGCCACAAACGAGTTTGTGATCCGAATAGCCTACCCAGTGGAACGTAGGGCAATCTAGTAGTTCTATGTCGGCTCTCCTCACTAACATTCTGTCAAGGTAGCTAGCCACCTTGTCAAAAGGCCAATTAAGAGCCCACGTCCACATTTTTCCCTCGGGATGATCTACCCGGTATCTATCGACGAGACCATAATCGTCGATCAGATCAACCAAGCTGCGATTGCCCCCTCTCTCGCTAGCACCCCGCCCCCTGTCTAACTAATCCAAACAGATAACTGAAATTTTTTATAAGATCAGCGTTCCGTTTTAATATGATCACGTCGTCGTCACGTGGGTGATGTTGTGAAAACGTATTCGAAGATGATTTCAAAATATTTAGATAAGCTCTATTAGACCGAAACGTCCGACGTTGACATTATATTAACATTAAAACAGCATAATTGCATATTAGCATTTTTGTTTGTTTTTCCGTATATTTTTCTTCATACTGTCGGATCTATATCCATATATTTGCTTATATATATATATATATATATATATATATATATATATATATATATATATATATATTGATGTATATTTATGAGTTCGGTTAAAAGAGGTTGGAGAAAATAGAGAACAAGTGGCAACAAGGTGCATCGTAATAAATGACGAGTGTTATTCAAAGATATATAAAACCATCTTCAATTGACCACCCCCTCCACCTCTTAGTCATGGAGCTTTGCACGCATAGTAAGGTTCAGGTTTCAGGAATTATTTTATTACCTTTACCCCTTCCCCTAACCTACCAAGAGCCGAAATGTATCTAACAATGTAAAACAAGGGCTAATTTTCAGTCTAAGCACCAAAAGCCCCCGGTATTGAGAATGTACCATTCGTGTGTGAAATTGCTGGTTATTTCGAAAATGACATTAAAACATTCTGCTCGATTACTGTTTTCGATTTATCCTCAATGTAAGTTCGATCTCTTTCGCGTTGTCCGGCTGCCATTACTGTCGTTGTTTACATACGTTTTCCTGTAATAGTAATGCGCGGAAACTTACTTAGTTAATAGCCTTTTTACAGCTTTTTGTATCTTACTGGTCTTGATTACTGCACGATTTTCGCAGATGCTATTTTAAAATGCACTTATTGTTTAAAATGAAGTTTTAAATGAATAGTATTTTTTTCTTTATTGTCCTTAATAAATCTGATTATAGCTAATGAAACAGAATCTTACCCTAAAATGAAACTTTTGGAGCTTTAAATTTGAAAAACTTTCACATTTAAAAAAGCACAGTTGAAAAAAATCCTTTATTGACTTTTCAAGCACGTAATTTTTATTTTATTTTATTTTAATTGTCGGATTTTACGTTTTTGGCGCATTATATCGCGCATTCATTTCAAACTTCCGCTTTCAATTCATTTCAAGCTTCCGCGCCACATGATTAATCGAAGCAAACGTATAATAAACAAGGCCAGTAATGGCGGACGTTCTGCGTACGCGACGAGAAAGAAGTCGAACTTCTATTGTCCATAACTTCTAAACAGTAATCGAGCGCAATGTTTTAATGTAATTTTCAAAATAAACGGAGAATTTCACACCAGTATGGTACATTCTGAATACCCAGGGCTTTTGGTGCTTATACTGAAAATTAACCCAAGTACATTAATGTAACTTTCCGGAAAGTGTTATAGTAAGAGGTGAAAATGTGACGCATAAATCCGAAAATGAATTGTAATAGTGAAAGATGCCTTTCAAAACTAAACAAAATATTAAGAAACGAGAAAATCTCATTGGAAACAAAGATAAGAGTGTTTGACTATTATGTAATATCGGTCATCTTATATGACAGTGAACGCTGGACAATCTCCTTACAGGTAAAGAAGAGATTCGAGGCAACGGAGATGTGGTTCTACAGAAAGATACTGAAAATAGCCCGGGCGGAACATGTGAGCACCGAGAAAGTTTTAAAGAAAATGGAAACAAAAAGGACACTTAGAATCAGAAAGAGCCAGTTGAAATTTCTGGCACACATAATGAGACAAGAGGGTTTGGAAAATTTGACACTCATAGCACATATTGAAGGCAAGCGGCGCAGGGGGAAACAGCGAATAGCTTACCTAACGGGTTTGTGTAACTGGATGGCAGAATATGAACAAGGTGGAATAGTAAGGTGTCAAATATTGCTTAGTGCTATAAGGGATAGGAAGTTGGGGAGAGCCATGATCGCTCACGTATTGAAGAGACAGTCTATATAAATGAAGAAGAATATTTCAGTAGCCTCTGCTGATATCACTTAAATATGAAATTCATATATTGATCTCTTTTCTGGTCAACGAAATATGTCGGGTTACCTTCTCCTAATTTTCGAAATTTCCTGCTGACATCACTTAAATATGAAATTCATGGAAGGTTGCAGCGTTTTCCAGTTTGAAAACTACAGACTTGATACCATTTCTAATAATAATAACAATAATGCTGGAAATATTTGCACACATCTAATAATAGATGCCATATCGACTGACGACACAGTCTGCCATTTTTCCCCTTTTCATTTTCTATAAAAAAAAAGAAAAAAGAAAATGTTCTATGGCAAACTAACACGAAACTTTAAAGGCAAAATAAATCTATTGATGTGTTTGTTTCAAAGTTGTTAGGTTAGAAAACAACGGAAAGTTGAAAAGGAAAAATGTATTCCTCCAGACGGAACGATGTTAATGGAAAAAAATAGGAAAAAGTTTATAAAATGCTTCTCACTCTTTGAAGAAAGTTGATTCTTTCGTTAAGGCGAAAAAGAACGCGATTCGTCATTTTGAAACGCGGAAAATGTATTCTGTATTCCACACAATAAGAAACTGTGTTGAAGTCAACGTTTGTCGATATTTTCTTTTCTTCTTCTCTTGGGCATACGATATATTTCTGTTTGTGAACATGGCCGAGTACGTCTAAATTTATTCCATCTTTCAAGGCTAAAAATAACTACTACTATAAAAGAAAAAAGAGGGTTTAGCGTACTGATTACTAAGTAAAAAGAAAAGTCGGTAAATATTTGTAGCTTTAAAACGACAGGGTACCAAAATAAAGCGTAATGTTAGAAGAAAGTGTCAATTCACATGACGATAGTCTTTTGTTATTTTTTTTTACTGGGAAAAGAATATCATCAAAGGATTGATGAAAGGCAGCCAAGTGAATGAAAGGTAAAAATCAAACATAAGCAGAGTACAGGAGAAAATCATTTCTTTAATTTTCTACCGAAAAATAGTCTACAAACAGAGTATTCTTTAACTTTTTTAGCCATTTTTAGTTAATCCTTTGGCAGCAACTTACGAGATATTTGTCGAGAAATTGTTTTGTCTTTTCATGAATCATGGATGCAAGACAATTCGTAGATTTCGATGAAGGCAGTGAAGGCAATGACTGCCTACGAGTGGTTGACGAGATATTTGTCGAGAAATTGTTTTGTCTTTTAATGAATCATGGATCCAAGACAATTCGTAGATTTTGATGAAGGCAGTGAAGGCAATGACTGCCTACGAGTGGTTGACGAGATATTTGTCGAGAAATTGTTTTGTCATTTCATGAATCATGGATCCAAGACAATTCGTAGATTTCCATGAACGCAGTGAAAGCAATGACTGCCTACGAATAATTGACGAGATATTTGTCGAGAAATTCTTTTGTCTTTTAATGAATCATGGATCCAAGACAATTCTTAGATTTCGATGAAGGCAGGGAATGCAATGACTGCCTTAGAGTTTTTGACGAGATATTTGTCGAGAAATTGCTTTCTGAAATGTTTTTATATAACAACCCGTACACTAGATATTATTTTAAAAATTTAAATTCTTGGTTGTGTGATCAAGATGTTATGCTATAGATCGGTTAAGGAATTAAACAGTTTATGTTGATGGTGAAATTAAATGAAATAGTTTACTTGACTTACTGTAATGTTGTCTCGCTTCGACTGATATAGTTACGATTTCCTTTATGTTTTTAAATATTGAGTGAGTTGGTTTTTGAATCTTGTCTTGGTTGAATTATTCACTAGATGAGTTGATTTTGAAAAGAATTTGAATTCCACAAGCCAGGTTGACTTTATTAACTTTTAGCGAGGAAGTTGGCTTTCATGGATTCGTGTGGCGAGTTGATTATTTTAAGGACTGAGTAAGTCGTGTCGAAGTTTCATATTTATAAATTTTCTCGATCATGTGGGAGGCTTGATAGAATGTTTACCAATTTTTGGCGCGTTCAACTCTGAACATGTCAACTTGAGGTCAACCGTGCAGACGCAGAAACATGATATTATTTCGATTCAATGAGGATACGTTTTGGAATCCTTAATACGAAAAATAAAATAAAAATGGTATTTTCTGTTTATTACAACCGATATACTTTCTTAAATAAACGTTCGTTAATCCTAAATAAATAAATATAAGAAAAATATGTTACGTAAGTGAGTTGTCGCCCTTGGTAAACTGCACTCTCTAAGATCATGTATATCGTCAAACCAACTAATCACTAGCCAGAATATGTTGGCGCCAATTATAAAGAACGCTATTCTCTACTTTTACTCTTCCTATTTTTTTCTGCCAAGACTGTAGAGATAGAGGAAGACCGTTGACACGGGGACGCCAATGAAAGAACACCGGTAGTCCTCGGGCCAGTATAAATACTGCTAGAATATCGAGTCGGGGAGGGCTGACTTGGCTTTTATCGAGTCAACTGTACATGGCGCTGTGAAGAGGATTTCCTTATTAGGATTTCAAATATTTTTACGTGCGATTAATTTGAAAATTAATGGAAATGGCTTCAGGACAACAAGGCGGTAGTGAACAGTATTTGCAACTGGGTTCAACAATTGATTGAACTACAGAGAGAGAACAACGAACTTCGCTCTCACAGGGAGGACAGACCTAACCGGTGTCTCACTAAAAAACCAGACAGACCCATTATTGAGCATGGTTACACAGAAGGAGACTGGGCACTGTTCGTTGACACTTGGGACCGATATAAGCACATGTGTGGCCTAACAAGTCTAGCCGATATCCGGAACGAATTGAGGTCGGCTTGTTCAAAGGAAGTGAATAGACTTTTATTCGACCTCGTCGGATCCGGAGCCCTCAACACAGCCACGGAAGAGCAACTCCTGGGACACATACGGTTCGTTGCTGTGAAAGGCCTGCACAAAGAAGTGCATAGGCATAGATTTCACAACTTAAAACAAAATGAGGGGGAAAGTCTTACACATTTTTTGGCCAGACTACGGTCCCAGGCGAGGTTTTGTGGATTCACTGTCCAATGCCCAAACATAAATTGCCAGTACATTGTTAATTACTCAGAAGACATGGTGGCCGGTCAACTCGTCGCCGGGCTTGCAGACAAAGAATATCAAAGTAAAATATTAGCTGAAGCTAATACTCTTACAACGGTAGAACATAAGTTTCATCGGTTGACGAGTCTGTAAACTACCGATACGTCGACACCTCACTTACGAAGCAGCCTGGATCTACATTCAACATTCAGCGCATTGAGATCTAAGCAGGAGCGGTCTCAGGGTGTAGGCACGCCCAGAACCCCACGAGGGAGGCCATGCGATGGATGCGGGAAGTCGTCACACCCCAATGGATTGAAAGGACGGAAGAACTGTCCAGCGAAAACACTCCGATGCCAAAACTGTGGGGTGGTGGGCCACCTCAAAGAGGTGTGTCGAAAACCAAAAATGGAGCCTGCCAAGGAATCAGCAAGTAGTTCCAGAGAAAACCAGTCAAGAGTGCTGAGCATAAAAAAAAATAATAAAAAACAGGGCTTACCAGGCATACCACACCTCAAATGGAGTAAGGGCGAATTCCAGAGGAGCCCTCCAGAACCACCACCGTCCCTGGAAATTGAAGTCTCATTAATACCTGAGTCGCACGCCAAATTTGGACGAATCCTGAATGATAGGGCTTATCACCGGACACACCGTATTCTCGCTGTCGCAGACACCGGTGCCGAGACGTGTTCAAGTGGTCCGGAAATTCTAAAAGTATTGGGATGCACCAACAACATTCTCATACCAACCAGTCATAGGATACGTGGGATCACGGACGACCAACTAAGGATTAAAGGTATAGTCTTTATGCGGATCAGGGTTGGCCCTAAAGAAACCAGACAGGTTGTTTATGTGTCAGAGAACACATCAGGGTTTTACCTATCTGAGTCAGCGTTGAAAGACTTAGAACTGATTCCCAATAATTTTCCGAGTCAAATATTGAAAGCCAACAGTTTGACTACGGATGGCGAGAAGGCACCGTGTGGGTGCCCCTGGAGAACAAATATCCCGGACAAACCCTCTAGGATCCCATTTATACCTATGGAAAGCAACAGAGACTGTTTGGAACGATGGTTACGGGAACACTTTAAATCTAGCGCATTCAATACCTGTCCCCATCAACCATTACAGGTGATGACTGGCAGGCCACTGGATATAACGTTCACCCGAGACGCAAAGCCCTCGGCGGTACACACTCCCATACCTGTCCCTCATCATTGGAAGAAGAGGGTAAAAGAAGTCCTCGACTGAGATGTCGCATTGGGCATTATAGAACCAGTACCGGCAGGCACTCCTACACTTTGGTGTTCAAGGATGGTGGTCGCACCCAGGAGAACAGTAGATCTACAGAAATTAAACGCGGCGACAATGAGAGAAACCCATCACACTCCGTCCCTGTTCAACCAAGTATCCGTTGTACTTGCTCGAACGAAAAAGACAGTTCTAGACGAATGGAATGGGTACCATAGTCCACCGCTTTCTCCAGCGGCGCGAGATGCAACCACGTTTATAACGGAGTGGGGTCGTTACCGGTACCTCAGGGCGCCTCAAGGGTTCCACGCATCCGGGGACGGATACACCCGCCGATTCGATGACATCACTGTGGATAAACCCCGAATTACTCGCTGCATCGACGATACGCTTCTATGGGACGGAACCATAGAATCGGCCTTCTGGCATACGCTGGACTATATCACCCACTGCGGCACGAATGGAATCGTCTTCAACCCTGATAAATTCCAGTTTGCAGGCGACGAAGTCGAATTCGCTGGCTTTTTAATAACGGCCGACGGCATAAAACCGATTAAAAAAAATAACCGAAGCTATACTTAAATTCCCGACTCCCACAAACATCACGGGTGTTAGGTCCTGGTTTGGACTGGTTAACCAAGTTTCGTACGCGTTCTCGCCAGCTGAGATTATGGCCCCCTTGCGAGAGTTATTACGTACGAAAGACCGCAAGTTCTATTGGGATGCCACCCTAGATAATCTTTTCGAGGAATCAAAAAGAAACATCGTTCGGAAGATTGAGGAGGGGGTAAAAACATTTGAAATGAACAGGGCGACGTGCCTCTCGACTGATTACAGCAAAACTGGCATCGGCTATTTTCTTTTCCAAAAACGCTGCAAATGCCCAAAAGAATCAGGCCCCAACTGTGGTGAGAACCATTGGAGAATAATATTGGCTGGGTCCCGATTTACAAAGGATGTGGAGTCTCGCTACTCTCCAGTAGAAGGAGAGGCTTTAGCTTTAATATACGGCCTAGAATCCTGTAGAATGTTTGTATTGGGATGACCAGACCTGCTGGTCACAGTGGATCACCAGTCACTGGTGAAAATATTTTCGGATCAAGTCCTTGAAAATATAAAGAACCCCCGCCTGTTTGCTTTCAAGGAGCGGTCTTTGATGTACAAGTTCCGAATTAAACACGTTTCAGGAAAGCTCAACGCTGCACCAGACTGCACCTCCAGATACCCGGCCTCACCAGTGAACAGCGAAGACGCTACTATTGATGGCATTCAGCAGATCGATCGCGCTATACAGGCATCAATCATAGCAGCCTACGCACACGACCCTAAACTGCAAGCTATAACCTGGAAGAGAATTGTGGCGGCCGCACCTACTGACGAGGAATGCCAAATGCTTACGAAGTATATACAGGATGGATTCGCAAAGTCACGCTACGAACTACCGTCGAAAATCCAACAATTTTGGCCGATGGTAAACGAATTGTACTCCCTGGAGGGGGTACCTATAAAAGGGAATAAAATTCTAATACCGAAGCAGCTTAGAGCGGAGGTTCTGGAAGCGTTACACTCCGCACACCAAGGCGTGAATGGGATTATGGCCAACGCGAGACAGCGACTATTTTGGCCCGGTTTAGATGCCAGCATCAGACAAACGAGGGCACAGTGCCAGAAATGCAATTCTATTGCGCCGTCCCAACCCAGAGAACCACTGATGCCACCTTCGAACCCGGAATTCCCCTTCCAAAAGACGGTCACAGACCTGTTTGACATGCATGGAAAAAGCTATATGGTGTACGCAGACCGATACACCGGCTGGATCGAAGTGGCCCCACTTCCTTCGGGGAAAGCAACAGCAATATGTGATGCTCTAAGGAGTTGGTTCTGTACGTACGGTTCGCCTGAGGAAATGTCATCGGACGGGGGACCACCATTCGACTCTATGGCATATAACTCATTCCTAAAAGATTGGGGTGTAAAAAAACACATATCATCAGCACACTATCCGCAAAGCAATGGCCGAGCCGAGATGGCTGTAAAAACAGCCAAAAGAACACTGATGGACTGTGTCGATGGGTATGGTCACTTGCGCCATGATCGGGCGGCGCGCGCAATGATGTCACACAGGAACCTCATCAGGACCTTGGCCTATCGCCAGCGGAAATGTTGTACGGTCGACCAATAAAAGACCATCTCCCCTTACTCCATGAAAAGTACTAGATCCACAAACGGTGGAGGGAGACAAAGGAGTCGAGAGAAAGAGCGATGGCAAAGAGGCACCTGCTAAATCAAAAGCAGTACAATACGCACAGCCACCCACTCCAAGAGCTTCAGGTTGGTGAATCTGTGCAGGTACAAAATCAGGAAGGGCCATATCCAAGGCGATGGACGAAAACGGGGAGGGTCGTCGAGACCATGGGCAACAGACAGTACCGCATACGAGTGGATGGCAGTGGCAGAATTACACTACGTAATCGTCGATTCATCCGGAAAATCTTCCCGGTAGTAGATATACCAGACTATTCGCCCGAACAATCAACCCCACAACCACCCCCACAGAGACCGAGGACAATTAGTATTGAACCTCCGAGGGACATACCGGAAATGATGGAGGTAGATGTGACTGATGATGAAGTGATAGCGGACCAGGACCACAAAGATATGGAAGTGGAGGAAAACCAACACCCATCAAGTCCTATTTTACGGCGAAGCACGAGAGTTACACGGCCACCGAGACCATTTTCACCACAAATGTGGGGTCCAATGCATGAGTACTCAGAGCTATCCAGACAAGTGACCACAAAATCTAGGTATTGTGGTCATAGGAGGGGGGGACATGTAGAGATACAGGAAGACCGTTGACACGGGGACACCAATTAAAGAACACCGGTAGTCCTCGGGCCAGTATAAATACTGTTAAAATATCGAGTCGGGGAGGGCTGACTTGGCTTTTATCGAGTCAACTGTACAAAGACCTGCTAAGTACAGATGTCAGGACTCATATTTCAGAGACTGTTTGTCGTTATTTTTTGACCGTTGCTGACAGCTCTATCACTCGACTTTTTTGTTGGAATTTACCTTTTGCTTTTTGAACTTCATTTTGTTTATTTTATTTTTACATTTTTGCGACCGCATTGAAAAAGTTTTTTTTTATTTTTTCTTTCTTCTCTCCATTTTATTTTTTACCCCAACCCCTTAATTTTTTTGCTCTTTTTCTTTTTATTCTAGTTTTCCTATTTGATTTTAATTTTTACCCCCTTTAATTTTTGCTCTTTTTTTCTTTTTATTCCAGTTTTCCTTTTTTTTTTCATTTTTTACCCCGGTAATTTCCGCAATTTTTTTTTTCTTTTTTAATTCTCATTTCTACCCCCTTTAATTTTTGCTCTTTTTTCTTTTATTCTAGTTTTCCTTTTTAATTTTAATTTTCTTTAATTTCTTTTTTAAATCTATCTTCGTGTCCTTTATTCTGTGTTTCGCTTTAATTTTTGATTAATTTATTTATTTAATTGTTTCTTTCCATCTTTTAATTTTTACGTGTTTTTTTTGTTTGTTTGTTTTTTGTAATCGTTGTATTGTCCAATTTATTTGTTTATTTTCTTTTGTTAATTGGTTCGACTCGCTTAGGGTCGGCCATTTTGATTTTTTGTAACTAGCTTCGGCTATTGTTCCTCGTTTCGTATTTTTTTTGGTTGTTTATTGACGTCGGCCATTTTGATTTTTTTTTTTTTTTTTTTTAATAGTTTCGGCTTTTGTCAAAGTTTTATTCTTTGTTTTCCGTTTTTATTGTTTATTTTCTTTTACGTGTTTTCCTTTATTGTTTCGCCTTTAGGCGATATTTGTTCTTTACTGTTTTTTCTAATTTTTATTGTATTTTATTTAAATTTGTTTTACGTATGAGTGAACCGTGTTTTAATTTTTTTTTCTCTTTCTCGTCATGTAATTATTTTTGTGTGCATATTTATTTTATTCATTTTTTGTCTCGTTTATTTTTTGATTTAATTATCTTTTGCCTATAAATTTGTTTAACCATTTCCCACCCACACCCTCTTTCCCTCTCCCCTTCACTGTGAAAAAATGGATAAGAAGGAAAAAAAAGTTCCTTCCTTTCTAGTATTAAAAAAAAAGAAGCCAAAAATAGCTTCTTTCCGGCGTACGGTAAGAAAGCACCTTTATGACCCTCCTGACAAAGAAAATAAGGATGAATACCCTGATCTGCCCTCAGTTCCATCAAATGAGGAGATTGTGGAAGTATTAAAAAAAAGCCTCCAAAAATATGGAGGCTGAAAAGAGCAAGAAATTAGACCAAGCAAATGACAAATCAACTGCTAATGCAGAGGCCGGGGAATCGCCATCTTGTTGGAAGTCCCCTCCTAAATGCATAATCGACATTACTGAGTTCTTGGATCGTGCCAAGGGTTACGCACACATTGTGGTGGTAGGTGGGTCTTGCGATATACGAGGTCCCTCCTCAGGTTATCGGAGAGCATCTGGCGGCGTTCTTGTCCCAATACGGGGAGATTCTGGGTGTTTCTTGCGATAGCCTGTCGGGGGAATGGAGCTTTGAGATGATGCTCAATCAAAAAGGTTTTGGCTCTATGCCCAACTGTCTTGACGTCGGTGACCTGAAGCTGCCGGTCATCGTGACCGGCCGTAAACCAGTTTGCTGGAAGTGTGGAGTGACTGGTCACCTCTCCTCTTCCTGTCCAGAGAAGAAGGCCTCTGGAGCTCAGGTCCCAATTGACCAAACTCCCCCTCTGATCGAGTCTTCAAATACCGCCACGCCTGTAATGGGCACGCCGGCTACCAGGACCGGAGCGGTTGTACCCCCGGTTGGGTCTTCATCAAAGCCCCCATTCCTCGAAGAGCCTTCTTCCACTGCAAGTCTGGTTGAGGAGAAGAAAAAGGGGAAATGGCAGGTAGTCGGCAGGGCCAGAGGGAAGCGTCAGACAGCGGGGCCTCAGTCCTCTGAAGCCTCGAGGACTAAAGACACTTACAGCCCCACTCCCTCTGGCAACAGTAAGGGCGATGCCCCGGCCTCAGACCAGACCATTGAAGATCTAAAAAGGAAATACGACCCTGGATACAGTAAAACAGAAAAGATTAAAGAATTAAAAAATCAACTTGATAAACAAAAGAAAGGAAAATCATCTCCATCTAAGATCTCTCCCTCCTCGCAGTCTTCACAGCCCTCTACATCCCGTCCACCTAAGTCCCCCTCTACAAAGAAATCCACTCCCTCCACATCCTCCGACCCACCACCTTCTCCTCGTCCCTCAACCTCTCTTTGTAGAGTGAAGCCTCCACTTGCTTCCCCCTCCTCTTCTGCCCAGTCCTATATTCCTCTCAGTAGAGACCCCAGCCATTTAGACAACCCTTTACCCCCCCCCGCAATACCCCCAGTCCTTCCCCCACTAAATCGCCTGTAATGCCTCCCCCGCCAAAAAGACTCAGAAGCCCTGCCCAAGATGATAATAAAAAAAAGAAAAAAGCTAAGCACATTTTTAACCTAGGAACTGAGGTCTGCAAAATTTCTCCGTTACAAGCGGAGAAAGCAAAAGAATCACAAACTTAAAATACTTACTGTCGATCAAGCAGTTTGCTAACAAGGACATTGGTGACCCTCGCAACTTCCCTAACGCGCAAAGGGTGTTAACAGTGGTCAGATCCGACCCGGGCACGAAGCAGATTTGGGCCATGTTTGGACGAAGCTATAACTTCGTTCAACATGACCCCACCCATCGCTATTATTGAAAATAACAGTAATTAAAAAATGAAGCAATTTTATGCAGGGAGGGTCCCGGTTTTCGTTCACCACTCCCTTTATAGAGCACTAAAATTGACTTTCCCCTGGGATATCGGCGGAATCTCCCAAGACGGGACCATCAAAACTGAAATGGGCCATGGGTCTATGGGAGAGGCTGTCGGTATCCTTACCCCGGCCATGTTTAATTCAAGTAAACAACCCTAATCGGACTTCTCGATGGCGCTCTGGTTAGCTATTTTAAATGTGCGGGGCCTGAGGTCCGAGTCTCGCAGGGCGAGGCTCTCTCGTGACCTTCAGCGCCTCGGTGTGAATGTTTGTTGTGTGCAAGAGACCCGTTTTTCTTCTCATGACCGTGAGGATATACTGTATAGGGGGTTCGCCCTTTATTCAGCGTGTTTTGATGGTCGTTCGAGGGGTGTCTCTTGGCTAGTGAGCAAGTCTTTGAAGGCTGCATGTTCTCTTGTCTTCGCGGATCCGGCGGGCAGACTTTGCGTGCTGGATGTTACCATAAAGGGTAAGGTTCTACGTCTCATTGGGGTTTATGCGCCCAATAACCATGCTGAGCGGCCTGCTTTGTTTCGGCAGATCGCGCCGTACTTGACGACATCTCGTCGGGTAGTTTTAGCGGGGGATTGGAATGCCGTCCTTGACCCCGATATAGATCGTATAGGAAAAAAACATGGTACTAACATCCGGGACGTGAAACCATTTCGGGACTTCATCGATGAGTTTGATTTTGTCGATAAGTTCCGGAATGAACACCCTCGGGAGGTAGCATGGACTTGGACAAATAGTGGCAACTCGGCTCCTGGGACGCTTGCGAGCTACCTCGATCGAGTCTTAGTTAGGTGAGTCGACGTAGGGCTCTTAGGGTGTCCAAGCTTCCACTATATAGTTTATACGGATCATAGGCTTGTCCGGGTCCGTGTAAACTTAGATAAGCCTAAGGTTAGAATGGCTGGTTACTGGAAATTTAACTGTTCATTATTTGGTGAGCAGGGTTTCCGGGACCAGCTGCTACTAATGATACAACGGGAATTGACGGGGGCGGTTGTGGGAAACGCCTGGTGAGATAATCTTAAATCTAAAATTAGAACGTTTGCTGCCGATTTTAGTCGTCGACTCAATCTTGATAGATTAGCGGCGCAAACGGCTTTAGAAGCGAAAGTAGAGCGGGCTGTGAAATCCCGTGTTAGTGGGGAAATAGCCTTAGCTAAGGCAGATTTGTCCTCCTTGCTTATCAAGAAGGATCAAGCTCTGGTAGTTAGGGCTAGGTTAAAAAGAATGTCTTCTGAGGCGACGAATATGGCCGCTGAACTGCGTGCAGAGTAAAATCGGAACGCGACTAGGCGACATATAGCGTGCGTCACATTGCCGGATAAGCGGACCGTGACTACAAACGCGGGCATATGCGAGGCCTTTCGAGATTACTTTCAGGATCTTTTCACCAGGGAGCCCGGTCTGATCTCTGCTCAGTTCGATGCTTATTTAGCCGACTTTCCCTGCCTTGAGGCAGCTGAAGCGGCTAGGTGCGAGGGTCCCATCACAGAGTCGAATATCTGGGAAGCGCTGAAGCAGGTTTACCTGGATAAGTCTCCGGGACTAGATGGTCTTCCCTACAAAGTGTACTTGAGGTTGTCACCCGTTTTTGTTCCTTTGCTGGAACTGATTTTCAACCACTGGATGAGGCAGGTGTCTATACCTCAACGCTTCACCAGGGGTGTGATCAAGTTGCTGCGTAAGGACAAGAACGGTGGGGATGGGTTAGGGAATTTTCGCCCTTTAACCATGTTAAACACTGAGTTAAAGATTTTGGCGAAGATCTTAGCCAACCGCTTGCAGCTTGTCCTGTCTAGACTTATTGGCCCTGAACAGACTTGTGCTGTAAAAGGTAGGACTATTCAGGATAACCTTCATATGGTACGCTTGATCTTAGAACAAGTCGACAGTGAAGCCGCGCTGATCAATTTAGATCAGTCCAAGGCCTTCGATAGGGTTAACCATCGGTTTTTGGAGGCTGTCCTTTCGACGGCCGGTTTCGGAGCCGACTTTCGCTCCTGGATCCGACTGTTGTATGCGACCCCCGGTGCGCTGAGGTGAATGGGGTAAAATCGAAGCCTTTCGTATTGTCTCGCTCCATTCGTCAAGGTTGTCCGCTTTCGCCTTTGCTTTACGTTCTTGCGTTGGAACCATTCCTTCGCAAGTTAAAGGCGAATCCGGTCCTGCGCGGAATTTCCCTGCCTGGGGCTACCACCTCAGCCAGGTATTCTGCCTATGCTGACGACGTTTCGGTTCTTGTGTCGAGCAGAGCCGAGATCGACGAAGCCAGCAAAGAGATCAGTGGGTATGAGATGGTGACAGGGGCCAAGATCAACCGCGATAAGTCTGTTGGCTTGCGGTTGGGTGCGTGGAAGGGAGTTTCTCTTCCCGGACCTTTCCTCTGGACGGATGGGCCGATCAAGATACTCGGCGTCTGGTTCGGTCCTGATCTCCAGTTGGAAATGAATTGGTCGGTGGTGCAAGGGAAGGCCGAGATCGCGGTTAATCTGTGGTCTCGGAGGAGACTTTCCCTGAAGGGAAGGGCGGAAGTATGTGTTTCACACATCTATCCGATTCTCCTGTACCGACTCTCTGTACTTCCACTCCCGTATGCCAGACTAATTTTATTAGTACGTACCTTGTTCTCTTTCTTGTGGAGAGACAAGGCCCCTATGGTAACTCGCGAGATCTGTTGCCTTCATCCCTCTGAGGGCGGTCTGGGTATGCCGAGCATTGAGATTCGTCAACATATGCTTCGCATCACCTTTCTAGACCGAGTGTGTCGCGGATCGGATGAGGAGGGTGCCTTTTGGAAAGAAGACGTCCGGAAACATTTCCCGTCCCTGAGAAGTATGCACTCGTGCGAGGAAGAGGCCGGCCGTACACCACGAGCCGAGTGCTCCTTCTATCGTGAATGTCGTCGCGCTCTGAAGCTCCTCTTACGGGCTTCGGATGGCCTCTCTAACGCCCAGGCGTTGTCTCGTAAGGCATTGTATCAAGTGTTAGTTAGGGGGGCCGTTCAAGATGATCTGATTGGCGAGCTCGGTCTGGCCTTGGGCGCCTGGGTTGAAATGCCTCAATAACGACGAGGCATCACTCACCTGGCTGGTGATTCGTGAAGCCCTCTGGGTCGGCAAGAGACTTTGTTCAGCAGGTTTGGAGAAATATCCTAACTGTCGTCGCTGTACTGGGGAAGTCGAGACCATTGGTCACACCTTCTTTCAGTGCAAGGCGGTAGTGCCGTTGTGCAGGTTTATTGAAGAACTCATGGTTCGCATGCTGCAGGGAAAGTTTTTTGTCCTTGAAGCCAGTTCTGTTTGTAGCAATGTGGTGCCACAGATGACAAAGGCTGAACACTATGTGTTCTGTTGCTTGCTAGGGGTTATGAGAGTCGTGATTTGGACGACGCGTCAGAAGGAATTCTATGAGAGCGAGAAGTTCACTTGTTCTTTAAGTATCAGCTTAAAGTCAAGATTAGGACGGAAAGGCGGCGTCTCACCTCATCAGAATTTGGCAAAAGGTGGGTGAATCTTGCGCGTATGTGTCGAGTAAAATGGGCTGACCTTGAGTGGCATCTTGATGCCGGTTAGGCATCAGGATATTGTTTTTCCTGGGTTGAAGTTGGGCAACCCACCCCTGGTTTTATGCTAGAGTAGGTTTGTGGTTTTGATTTTTAGTTTCTCTTCATTTTCTGTAAACTTAGCTACGGTGTGTTTGCTCATTGCCCCCCCTTTTTTTTCTTTTTTTTTTTCTTTTTTTTTTTTTCTTTTTTTTTCTGGCCCCTTTTCTTTTTGTTTTAGTTTAACTCCCCATCCCATCTCTCGTTAGGTGGTCAGTATTTTCAGTTCTCTGGTGGATACGGGACGCCTTTCGTTTCGAGCGTGTGTTTTTTCGTATTTGTTGTTGTTTCTGATTCAGTGCGTGCCTGTGTGTGTGGTTTGGGAGGGATGATTGTTTTTCTATATTTTTAAAGTTCCGTGTCGATTTCGTCCAGTTAATTGATTTTACTGTCACATTTAGGGTTTGTGGGGGGGGGTATTACTAACAGGATTTTGTTTAGTTTCATGTAAATATTTTTGTCATATTGTATATATTCATTGGGGCGTTTTTACTTGTTTTCTATTTTGTCCCCCCCCCCTCACAGACATTATTTGTACATATGGAGTTAATTAGGATTCTCATTGAGACAATGAGGTATTTTGGTGGTTGATAGTAAGAAAGGTAATTATGAATGTGGTGTTTTGGTGGTAGGAATATTGTTTAGTATGTTTGGGTCAGTGGTTGTGGATAGCTAAGTTTAAATTAAGACATATGATGACCGTCCTTCTTTCCCCCACCCCTCTTTTGGCCTTGTGCCACATTTATTGTATTTTTTACAATAATAAATATTGACCTGCTAAACACAGGACGTCAAAATCGTCTCTGATTCAACCTGCACTTTGACATGATAGCTGTACAATATTGGTACGTAAACGAAACCATTCTACAACAGCAAGGCCTTTTTTCTTTTTCTTTTTTTTGGTGGGGGTGGTGTTTTATTTTTGTTTTTTCTTTTTTTTTTTTCTTTCGTTTGGACGTTACAAAAAAACTTTGTTATCGAAAGCTGAAAAACGAACAAAAGCCCACCAGAAGCAAAATTCATTAAATAAAAAAATAAAACATTTTTAGATCATATTTTTATATTTAAATTTTCTGTTATTGACTTTTATGATAATTTTAAAAATAATTACCTAATATTTTCATTATGAGATAGATATGATATATAAATTAATAATGATTATCTCGTGAATAAATATTGCATTTTAATGAATAAAGGTTACCGCGAAAATACATGATTGATACTAGATACGTTATTTTATTTTTGAATTTGGATTCAGTGGGGATACGTTTTGGAATCCTTAATACGAAAAATAAAATAAAACTGGTATTTTCTTTTTATTACAACCGATATACTTTCTTAAATAAACGTTCGTTAATAATAAATATATATATATATATATATATATATATAAGAAAAATGTTACGTAAGTAAGTTGTCGCCCTTGGTAAACTGCACTCTCTAAGATCATGTATATTGTCAAACCAACCAATCACTAGCCAGAATATGTTGGCGCCAATTATAAAGAACGCTATTCTCTACTTTTACTCTTCCTATTTTTTTCTGCCAAGACCTGCTAAGCACAGGACGTCAAAATCGTCTCTGATTCTACCTGCACTTTGACATGAGAGCCATACTATATTGATATGTAAATGAAACCATTCTACAATAGCAAGGACTTCAGTTAAGTGAACTTATCTTGTTCCATTTTAATATAGCAGCAAACAGAACAATTTGTTTGCAACAAGAACTATTATTTCTATAGTATTTGTATATATGAACTTCAATAA
The DNA here is from genome assembly GCA_963932145.1 of Acanthosepion lycidas. NCBI lineage: Eukaryota > Metazoa > Mollusca > Cephalopoda > Sepiida > Sepiidae > Acanthosepion > Acanthosepion lycidas. The sequence goes on from OZ010586.1 coordinate 12,693,032, forward strand.
TATTCCTTTTAACTTTCAATTTGTGCTCCCTGTTCTTCCTGTTTTGATATTATTTGCGGCTTAAATCGCCATAATGAATAATAATAATAATAATAATAGAGGTCTCTCCATAGAAACGTTATACCTAATCTTGAATGAATTTTTAAAAATCAAAATTTGAATTTAGAAAAATTCGTTAACGAAAAATTTGATAATTTTGACAAGGTAGGAAAATCCGGTAACTATGAAATAAAAGTCGATTAAAAATTGATATTAGAGCCGTTCAGGGGTGGAGATTTGGGGGCTAAGATCTCCTCCCCTATATTTTACCGTCCTGGACCAATCAGAAAGCATTGTTTCGTACTGAACTCTGGAACCGATTTTAATATTTTCAGCACAAACTGAGCATACTTCGCTATGATCCTCTTTTAAGCGGTTTAAATCGAAGAACGTAGAAGTCTAATTATAGACATGCAAATTCGGGATGTGGGTTCACGTAAAGAAATAGAAAGAAACGACACGAACCAATATATATCAACAAACAGATGATAATGTATTAACAACAAATGTATACAAGCGATATAGGGAAAGATGTATGTGTGTCAAATAAATGGGGCAAAACATAATGGCCCAAAATATGTTTAGCTGGTGAATGTGCGTAAGTATGTGTGTGTGTGTATGTATTGTTCATGCGTCACCCAAAGGAACGTGTTCTCCACGAGAGGTTACATGTTGACCAATAAGAACAGAATAAGGTCTCTTTAAGACTGATAAAAAAATTATAGCCGTGTATTTATGGTCCAGAAAGCGTCCCCTAGTAGCGGTTTCAAAAATTAGGAAGAGATAACCCGACATATTTCGTTGATAAGACGTCAAAAATCTATCCCATTCCCAAGTGGTGAGTGAGTCACATACACCTCCTTTTTCTTCTTTCATCTGCAGTAGGAGTTGAAGCCCAAATAAAAGCGAGCATATTGGATGTCGACATGAAAAAAAAACTAGTCTTTATCATCTTTACGTGATTGTGTTAGTCTAAGCTAAATTTGTGTGGATTTTTCAGATATGCATTTATGTCTGCATACATTTTACACACACACGCAGACCCCACACACTCAATCCACACACACGCACAATTAAGAGCAGTGCCAGTAAAGAAAACATCGAGACACAGAACAAGGTCAACGTAGATCAGAAAAGTGACTTATATGAAATATCTTTTTCCAAGAAAGATCTTGGAAAATTTAGTACCCACAGGACAGACTGAAGGCAAGAAGGGCCCTACCTAGATAGCTTGAGTAAATGGATGCTTAAACAAGGTTTAGAAGAAATTACAAAATTTATTAAGATCTAGAAAGGACAGGAAATTCTGGAGAGCCATGATCGCCAAGGGACACGCTACATAAAGGAACAACAACAACATATGTGTTATCCAGAGATGGTTAAGCAACCAAAATGAGAAAGACACGTGACAAGAAAAGATAATAGATGCAGTAAAAGGTTGCTCAATGACTAATAGGAATCTATCAGACTGACGATAGATAGTGGGGTTTTATTGGTAAGAAACTGCAAAGAATAGCACACGTACTCACAATAGCAATGCGAGCGCGTACTACGGAGACGCAAGCCAGATTGGAGACCCTGGAGCAATGCTTTGTGACCCTCGCTATCATATCAACATTTGCTTTTTTCTACTTACAGGGTGGTCCAAAAGTTTTGTCATCCCTACATAATATAATTTTCTATTTCAGATGACGACACGAGATCCTGCAGTTTGAAAGAGAGTAACAAGACTTTCGGATCACCCCGTACATTTATATCAGTCAGTTATTTATATCGGTCAGTAACACATGATACACGCGTAGGCGATCATGTAGCTTTCAATACATGAGGCAGATTTTGCCATTTCTTTCTGCGGTAGAACAGTTGCTATTTCGCTATACCAGTAAATGTAACGGATTCGACTGGAATTCGAACTCGGCTCACCGATTCCTCAATCCGAACCGCTATTCATTAAACCACCGTGCCCCCACGTACATTTACGTGTTTAGTTTAATTTGTACATTTATATACGTTACAAATTAGCACAAGTGACTATTAAAGGATACAAGATTTTCGTAACGGAAAATTCGGTAATTTTGACAAGGTAGGATAATTCGGTAACTAGGAAATAAGTCGATTTTGATATCATTCTGGGTTTTTTTTTTCTTTGTTTAAGTCTGTGAATTTATTTATTTTTTCTTTTTACAATAGCACCGTCTGTCTTTCTCTTTGATCTCAAAGAACTTTGTCTCAAAGATACAACTATGAATCTTGACAACACAAGCTCTACCGACTCGCTCAGTGAAAATAGTATTTACAATGTTATGCCAGAATTTCGAAAAATAGAAGTCGTATAGGTTTTTTGTTTTTTTTTGTTTTTGTTTTTTTGTTCTTGTTTTTGTTTTTTTGTTTTTTTTGGGGGGTGAGAGGTGTTTTATTTTTGTTTTTTCTTTCGTTTGGACGTTACAAAAAAAAACATTGCTATCGAAAGCTGAAAAACGAACAAAAGCCCACCAGAAGCAAAATACATTAAATAAAAAAATAAAACATTTTTAGATCATATTTTTAGATTTAAATTTTCTATTATTGACTTTTATGATAATTTTAAAAATAATTACCTAATATTTTCATTGAGATAGATATGATATATAAATTAATAATGATTATCTCGTGAATAAATACTGCATTTTAATGAATAAAGGTTACCGCGAAAATACATGATTGCCTAGATACGTTATTTTATTTTTGAATTTGGATTCAGTGGGGATACGTTTTGGAATCCTTAATACGAAAAATAAAATAAAACTGGTATTTTCTTTTTATTACAACCGATATACTTTCTTAAATAAACGTTCGTTAATCCTAAATAAATATATAAATATAAGAAAAATGTTACGTAAGTGAGTTGTCGCCCTTGGTAAACTGCACTCTCTAAGATCATGTATATTGTCAAACCAACCAATCACTAGCCAGAATATGTTGGCGCCATTTATAAAGAACGCTATTCTCTACTTTTACTCTTCCTATTTTTTTCTGCCAAGACCTGCTAAGCACAGGACGTCAAAATCGTCTCTGATTCTACCTGCACTTTGACATGAGAGCCATACTATATTGGTATGTAAATGAAACCATTCTACAACAGCAAGGACTTCAGTTAAGTGAACTTATCTTGTTCCATTTTAATATAGCAGCAAACAGAACAATTTGTTTGCAACAAGAACTATTATTTCTATAGTATTTGTATATATGAACTTCAATAATATTCCTTTTAACTTTCAATTTGTGCTCCCTGTTCTTCCTGTTTTGATATTATTTGCGGCTTAAATCGCCATATAGAATAATAATAATAATAATAATAATAATAATAATAATAATAATAGAGGTCTCTCCATAGAAACGTGATACCTAAGCTTTAAATGAATTTTTAAAAATCAAAATTTGAATTTAGAAAAATTCGTTAACGGACAATTCGATAATTTTAACAAGGTAGGAAAATTTGATAACTATGAAATAAAAGTCGATTGAAAATTGATATTAGAGCCGTTCTGGAGTGGAGATTTGGCGACTAAGATCTCCTCCCCTATTTTTTACCGTCCTGGCTACAGCGATAAACTAAAGCCGCGCCCTGGGTAAGACGATAAGCTACATCCAACAGCGATCTGGAGGTTTTGAGGAACGTGTAACCACCTCTTAATTGCTGGTGTTCCCAGGCCAATCCTGAACCGAGGTGGCCCTAGCTATGTGAAAATAGTTAACCCCCAAATTGAGGTCAAAACACTAAGTGCAAAAATAGGCTTTAATACCAGCAATACACTTTTGTAAAAATATTAGCAGCAATTAACTTTTGAAGAATTTTTTTTTTTTTTTTTTTTTTACCAGGAATACATTTTTGAAGAAAACAAATATTACCAGCAATGTCTATTAAATAACCCATTGAGGTGTTGGTCTACCGTAAAACAAACCAAACCTTGAAAAAAGAAACATTTATCAGTAATATATTTTTGAAAAAAGAAAATATTCCATACATTTTTTTTTCAAACAATGTTACTCGGAATAAAAATCTTGCCGGCATTAAATAACCCATTGCTATTCATATGCCGTAAAACAAACTAAACGAAACCTATATTTTAAAATAACTGAAAATCGTGGCGTCCAGAAAAACATCACTACAACAATACTAGGACCGAACTTGCATTATTTTTTGCATATGTTTTATGAAAATGTAACCTTAAGGCAATTCTTTTCTTCCATATTGTACAAGTTATAACAATAATAATAATAATTAATAATAAATAAAAAAAATAAACGTTTACTTTCAGTTGAAACAAAGTTTTACACACTTATAAAATAGACCCCCCCCCCCACATAGTTGATTTTACTTTTCTTAAATATTGGGAAAGGAGGCCTAAGCCACTCTTGAAATACAGAGAAAGTATTTTGATTATTGAAAATATGACATTTAAAATATTAGCTTGAAATTAAAACTTCATATAAATATGAAAATAAAAACTTCAAGAAAGATTTTTAATTTTTAAAAACTCATTTTAACCGTTAGGTATCGCGTTTCAGTGGAGGTAACCTACTTTGCTATACGTCCATATTGATAAAAATCGGAACGTTTATACACACGTACAAAAATTTAAAATGCTTTTTAAAATATTGGAAGTCGACGAATTGATTTAATTTATGATTAGTAAATATAGTTTTTAGTTAATATTATCACCTAATTGGTACATATTAATACAGAATGTTAAAAGGTTTCAAACCTTATAAATTATTCTAATTAAAATGTTTTTAAATGAAAATCAGTGGGAAAATGTATATTACAAAGATTTTCGAAAAAAAAAAGCATTTCAACAATCAATTTTATTCGTTTCTGAATAAGTCATGAAAGTTTCATTAAAATCCGACAATTATTTGATTTTTGCAAGAATTTCCAAATCACTGTTTTTCAACCCAAATGGACCATTTTTTTCATCATGTTATGTTTATTTTTAGTGAATCAGTGGAGGTACCTAAATAAAACTAAAATATTATTTAATTCAAAAAGCTAAGGAGACTAACCGCTTCCCACAATCCTCCTCCTACCAAGACCATAAGTATCAATTGGTCACTTGCTTCCAGTTTAGCTGGACACAATTCCCCCAAGGCTGAAGCAACCCGTCTATAAGTACCCCTCCTCTCTCTTCCTCTTTCCTTTTCTTCGCACATTCCTGACGGAAAAAACACAAAAGTGGAGAAAAGGAAAAAAAAAAACGAGGCAACAATATTCCTCCTCAGGCAGGCGAGTTCTTATTTCCAAATGGCCTGCCTCGGCTAACCGATTGCCAATGTCAATCAGGCAGGAAGCAGACTTGGTCTACCCCTGCGTCGTCTTTGAGGCACACACTCAGGGCAGTACCACTTCTGTCCTTTTAGGAGGCTCCTTGTCGATGCCAACACATCGAAAATGGAACCATTCATCACAAGAATCACACCCAATCATGTCCAGATTTCCCTGAGGAGAGTTGCACACAGGACACAACCAGACGCGCTCCTCATCGATGGCAGCAGAACATGATGGATCCTCATCCCTCTCTGCAATCGAAGCACTCCCATGGGTTGACACAGGACCACTAGTTGAACGGTTAGCTGTCAGGGAAAGTTCCAGTGGGTAGAGGTGTTTCAAAGAGTGTACCTCTTCAAGACAGTCCCCCTTTCGGACACGAGCTGACCTGACCTGACCTGACCACACCATCACCGAGGATGAGATCTGTAATTATCCCCAAGACCCAAAATGGTCGTGGTTTTAGAGGACTCTTAATCAGGACCACATCATCTTTCTGAAGCCGGTTCTCCGTCCACAACCGTGTTCGTCCTGGGACCCTTCTCCCAAACTCCAGAAGGTATTCCTTGTACCAGGATTCATGGAACCTTTAAAAATACTGGTTCCTGAGGTCCATTGCCTCCACGAGACTTTCTGCTGGCTGGTACTGCAGAAGCGATGTCATTCCTGTTCAATCGCAACAACAGCCCCGGACTCTTGTTTGGGCCTAAGCAACATGTTGGGTGTGATAGCCACAGCATTGTTATTAGTTTGGTGCAAAAATAATGACGTAATGTCGTTTTTTAGCGTCAAAAAACGACATTATTACGTCATTACTTTTGCACCAACCTAATATCAGCAGACACCTGATAGGTCAGAGGTCGGTTGTTGACCGATCTCTGGATATCAGAGATCACTGTCAGAAGCGTAAAATAATCCAGTTTACCTCTGCCAAGAATCTTAAAAAGGCATCCTTCACCCTTTTAATGCAACGCTCCCATGTTCCCCCATAACAAGGTGAAAACGGAGGGATCGTTTTTAGTTTTAACCCGCTGGAACCATACTTGCTTTTATATTCTTGGAAAAGAGAAAGGCGGCTAAAAAGTCTTCCGCTTGGTGAAAGGAACCAGGGCTTGAAAAGGATAGCACAATATGTATTGCTCTGATATTCAAGCACGTGAACAAGAGCAAGTACATCTTGCCCTCCTTACCATCATTTACCCAGAAATGACCGGTGAAGTCGATGCCTGTATGTCTGTATCAAATTCGACTTGATGGATTGGTAAACTAGCCGCAGTATTCGGCAGTACTGGTCGCGAATTGTATCGTTTGCATCTGGCACATGACCCCAGAACCTTGTTGACGGCCTGTCTTCAACTCGGCCAAGGTAGATCCAGTTCCAAGATGACAACACTTTACATGACAATCCAAAATAATAAGTCTGGTCAGTGGATGGTGTTTCCCTATCAGGATAGGGTTTTTGATTTCATAAGTAAAATGTGATCTGATTAACCCATCCGAGCCCCAAAAAAGATCCAAGGCACGAACTCTAACGGGTTCAGATCTTCCTGTCGGCTTCATTAGATACTCAACCTCTGAGGGGAGTTCATGTCCTTGGAGAACTCTCATCAGGTAAATGGCCGCCTTAGATCTATAGTCCCATTCCCGTCCTCGCCTAATGTCTATGAACTTGAACACCAGTGAGGTAACTCTCAGTAACCTAGAAAATGTTGAACCTGTGAAAGGGTATGACGGAGAAGTATCCTTGGTCAAGAACCATAGAACAGTTCACTGAAGTACGGACCATCTGTTGGCACGTATCGCTTAAGGTAAACCCTGTGTCGGCCACTGGATGATCCCCTCACATAACTAGGAAGGACCAGAACACCAAAATTGGAAGTTGGAACGAAACTTCTTCAACGTCATTCCCCCTCGTAATCAGGTCGGCCAGATTATGTACTGAATCCATATATTTGAAGTCTTCAGGCCGTCGCAGGACTCCAACCGAAGGTTCATTTGCAGGACGTCCTTGAGTCGGTTTCTAGCAAAAATGTTTTCGCTGGCCATGGATTGAGACAAGAGCCAAGACAACACTACTTGGGCATCAGTAGCCACACATAAGTTACTTGGAACAAACCCTTCACGGAATACGGGGGCGACACATTGTCACACACGTATGCGCGATCAATGGGCACAAGCTTTTCGGGAGCGAGACGTGCCGTCAGCTCGCCGACATGGTCCCATAAGGGGTGGACCCGGGGGCAATGGTAGAAGGCGTGCGAAGCCGTTTCTTCTAAACCAAGGCCACACCGTTCACAGTCTGACAAATCCGCCAAGCCCCCTATGAAGACCTTGTCATTGAGAGGCAGCCGATTCCGAGCCAGTCGCCATGTAAGCAAAAACTCGGGGTTACAAGACCAGTAGGAGCGAAATTTATCCTCCGACAAGCCGAGTGTATCACGTAGGGAATCCTTCGCGACCCCCTCCACAAAATGATAGAAGACCTTCCTAGGCCGTTAAAGGTCACTGGACCGAGGAACGGCCAACAAGGCCGACCGACACTCGCAAAAGAAATCCGATTGATCCAGGGGCTTACGATGGCGCTCAACTCGCGAGATGGGGGGGGGGGATTAATAGTAAGGCGAGGGAACGCGTCCCTAACAATCCCCGCCATAATCGAATCCCCTCCTGTCAACGCGCTGCGTAGGAAAGCCAACTTGAAGGCACGTTTGTGGCTCCATAAGTGTGGCATTCCCAGACCCGGACGTTGTACACAGACTCGTCTGTCGACCCGATTCCCGAGTCTCCTCCATAAAATGGAGGATAGCGAGCGCTCGAGCGGCTTCCCGTGGTCGTCACAGAGAGAAAGTACGGACAATTGATAAAGGACAATCGGGAAAATGTATGTAGCACACACCCCCGTCCTGCCCTTCACAGACAACCTCCGTCGACGCCAAGTCTGACCGGCAGCGTCGACCTTTGCTCGTAATTCAGACCAATTTTTCTCCAGTTGGAGGTCGGCTCCAAACCACACTTCAAGAATGCGGACAGGACCGTCCGTCAAACCGAAGCGGCCCGGAAGATCGACCCCCTTCCAGGCACCTAACCAGCAGCCGAACGACTTGTGGACAACCCTGACGGACCGACCTAGACAGCACAAAAGCGCCCGACAGCTTCCCGTTCACCTGTACTGGGGAAGCGATACAGGAGGCTAATCAGGCGGCAGAAGTCGGGTTCGAATCCGGCGGCCTGCAGGACAGCCGCAAGGTAGCGATGGTCAACCCTATCAAATGCCTTGAACTGATCTAAATTGATCAGCGCAGCCTCATCGTCGTCTTTTACACCCTCTATGATTGTGCAGATCAGATGCAGGTTGCTCTGAATTGTTCGACCCCCCACAGTCTGCTCAGGACCCTACAGAATCGCCAACTGACTGCAAACGTTCCTGCAGGATCTTGACCAAAATCTTTAACTCTGTATTTAGCAGAGTTATGGGCCTATAATCATCTAAATCCCGCCCAACACCCTTACCCCTTTTCAACAGCGTGATCACACCTGTAGAAAACCGGTTGGGGATGGACCCCAACCGGAACCAGTTGTTGAACACCGCAGTCAAAATTGGGACAAAGATTTGCGACAGCCTCAAGTACAATTCATAGGGCAAACTATCCAGACCCGGTGACTTGCCTCTGCCGACCTTCTTCAATGCCGCGTAGACTTCACCCTCCGTGATCTTTCCCTCGCAACTAGCCGCTTCAGTCGGCGAAAGCCGAGGAAATTCAACTAAATAGCTGCGAAACTCCTCTTCGCAGAAACCATGCTCTTTGGTAAGCCGGCTCTCGAAATGCCGCCGAAACGCCTGGCACATGTCATCAGCGGGCCGAAGAGTACGTCCCTCCGGGGTATCGACTTCACGAATGTAACGATCGCCCCCTCGACGGACCTCTTCCTTGCGCAGATCTACGCCCATGTTCACAGCTTCGGAAGCCATCTTGCTTAAACTATGTCTAATTACCTGGCCCATGTAGCGCTCGCTATTCGAACGCTCCACGGCCTCCCTAGCTAATGCTATCTCTAGGTGTTCCTCCAGCCACCGGGAAAGACTAGCGTTAAGTGTCTTCACCTTTCCAGCACTATTTAGGGCGAGCCGTTTGCTGAAATCCGTGGTGAAAGACCTATTCCTACACTTAAGTCTATCCCACCACTTATTCCCGATAACCGCCCCCACTAGCTCCCGCCTCACTAAGCTAATTAGCTGCTCTTGGAAGTCCCGCCTGTCCAGTAAAGACAGATTGAACTTCCAGTAACCAGCCATTCTAGGCCTATGGTCTAACGCCACACGGCCACAAACGAGTTTGTGGTCCGTATAGCCTACCCAGTGGAACGTGGGACAATCTAACAAATCTGTGTCTGCTCTTCTGACTGACATCCTGACAAGGTAGTTAGCTACCTTGACAGGAGGCCAACTATTAGTCCACATTTTCCCCCCGGGGTGATCGACCCGGTATCTATCAACTTGACCAAAATCGTTGATCAGATCAACCAGGCTACGATCGCCCCTACACCCGCTAGCTCCCCTCCCCCTGTCTAATTTGGGGTCCAGGACGGCGTTCCAGTCCCCCAATAAGACTAGACGCGTTGAATCCACTAGGAACGGCCTCAACTGCCGAAAAAACGAAACCCGCTCCCCTTGGTCACTGGGCGCATAAACCGCAACGACCCGAAACGAACCACTTTTCACGACAATATCGGCCACGATCAACTGACCCTTGGCATCGGTATGCACAATGTCTACCTTCGCATAGGAGACGTCGCCGAGAGCCCCGGGAAGAGTTCTCTCTTCTTCGTAAAGAACCGTGTCCGTGGAATCGGCTCGTCTGTAGATACGGAAAAGGTACCTGTAGAGCGCCGCGGCTCGGGCGGCGTCCGGTGTGCTTTCGGCGGCCCTGGAAAATCTGGGTCCGGTTTTCGCAGCTCTCGAGTCGGTCCGTACCTACCATCCGCAGCAGGTCTCCAAGGTGTACAGCCTCTCGTCGATGGCATCAATGTAGGTAAGGGAAGTCGGCAAAATGGATCCGTACCTTCGGAAGAAGGATTGACTCCGAGGACCGGGTCGGGCGGTCGGTCGGGCCGTGCTGTGCCGTGCCGTGCCGTGCCGTGCCGTGCCAAGCGAGGAACAGGTACGGGGCTGTAGCGTTCGCTCCGTTCGCGCTTTGCGGCGCGGGTTTAAGGTGTCGTAGCGGTCCGTCGGCGTTGCGTCGAGGTCGGGGTGTCGGGGTCGCAGGGTTAGGGGTAGGCGGTTTTCGGCGGTACGCAACGGTCGGCGGTTTTCGGGTCGAGACGACGGACGCGCGCGTTCGTGTGCATGTGGCGGCTCTTCACGAGGTCGTCGTCTCCGCACGCGATGCTTCGTTCACGAACCCCGAGTCAACCGCTCCCTTCTCCGCTCCCCGTTCTTCCCCGTTTCGCGTCCCGCGCGTTGTACTCGCTACGGGTTTCCGCTCACGGCGCTACCCCGTCGCTACCGGCGCGTCAGCCGGCGAGCAAAACGGCTCCTCGCTCGGGTCTTCGTGGAGCGCCACGGCTTCCAGCCCCTCTTCGGGTAAGCGGCGCGTGTAGGCCTCAACCTGCGTTCGCGCGCAGGCGGCTCGCACGCACGCAGGCGGCTCGCACGCACGCCCGTCCCGCCCGTTGCTCAGCGTCTCTCGGCGTCGTGGCGTTCGTCCGGCAGCGAACGGTGGACTCGGAACTGGTACGGACCGGGGTATCCGACTGTCTAATTAAAACAAAGCATCGTGTGGCCGGTCGACCCGTACAGACACGATGTGATTTCTGCCCAGTGCTCTGAATGTCAAAGTGAAGAAATTCAACCAAGCGCGGGTAAACGGCGGGAGTAACTATGACTCTCTTAAGGCTGGTCCTCGAGAGATGAATGGTGCTGGGCCCCCTCCCATAGGGTCCCGCTGGTAACAGCCAAATAGCTTATGGCTTCCGGCTGGCTAAGAGCCCGGAAAGTCGTCCGCTGACCATAAATGTGGGGTGCCCGTGCTTCCTAAATGTGCCGGTCTTTGTGGGTATGCCATTCCCCTCTGATTGTTTACATTGGCCTTTCAGTAACATACTTATGCAATTCTCCCGTCGCGACGGACGGTGGCCAAAATGGTTCTCTCCGACAGAGCGGGGGGGGTATGCGCATGCCCTATAGAGAGTGGGGGCATGTTGCCGCCGTTCTTCCGGCTCCGGTGGGGTGTTACCGCTGCATCCTACCCCTGGTCGTGGGTGCCCCCCGTTTCTGCTGTCGGGGGACTAACTCACCTAACCTTCTTAGGTTAAAGGGAAATTTTCGCCCCTCGCCTGTAGATGACGATTAAAACGCGCCCTACCTCCCCGGTGGTGGCATTTGGACAACGCCCTTCGGGCGGCCAAACGGGCGCAGCAGGCGAGGTGTCGTGAGTTAGCCAAATGCCTCGTCATCTAATGGCGGGGTTGCTGGTCCTTGAGGGGGGGAATGGTGCTGGGCCTCCTCCTATAGGGTCCCGCTGGTAACAGCCCACGGGCTGGCTAAGAGTCCAGACGTCGTCCGCAGACATTAAATGTGGGGTGCCCGCGCTTCCAAAATGCGCCGGTCATTGTGGGGTTTCCATCCCCCCTTGGTCGCATTCAATTGGTTGTTCACGTTATACCACGCCTCGACACTCCCCCGCCTCGACCGGCGGTGACCAAAATAATGTCCCTGTAGATCGGGAAGGTAATTCCCTCCGTTGGAGTTGCGCTGTATGCTCGCGCGCTTTCGAGCGTTCAACCGGACTCTCTGCCCATATGTATCAAGCACATCCTAACCAGTGGAACGAGATAAAGAGACGGCGCGACGCCTCATATCGCTCGAATGCCCGCACCTACGTCAGATAGACGCCGGACGACCTCAGGCGTATGGCTGCGTTAGAGCGCGAGGCGTCGTCCCTAAACGTGCATAACATCAACACGTACATCGGGTCCTGCATGGCACGTAGCAGCGACCAGGTTAGCTGCAGGCGACGTAGGAAGGACTACAAAGACCTCCTGAAATCGCTTGAGAGCTCCGCCCCCTGTCCTGGCTCTGACGGCGCCCAGCCCCAAGTGGTTCTCGGTGACCCTGGCCGCGTCCCCTCCCCCGCCCGTGCGGGGTTCTCACCGGCTGGTCTGGTGGCCCCCGTACCGAGGACGAGCCGTATCTGGTCTGGCCCCGAGATTAGTCTTAACATCTGCCCCACCTGGAACAACTGACGCTGACTTAGCCCCTCTCTTTCCCGGCCGCTCTACGTTCCAAGAGGAAGCGCCTTCCTCGGGTTGCTACTCTTGTCAGTGACGCCGAGCCTGCGCCCCGGGTTCCCCAGGATGAGGAGCCGGACACGACGGAAGCACAGCCCCCCGATGACGTTCAGCGGGATGACTCTCACGGCATCGTTGAATATATCACCGGCCTCCTGCCTATGATTTCCGATCCTATACTACGGAACAAGGTCGAGTTGGCCCTCAGCGAGCCCGACGGGTTCTCCACGTTATATTACGAAGTATTCCCCAAGAACAGGACCGCAAACAAGCGCCCAAAGCCACCTATTAAAGCAGGAATCCGGCGGCGTCGCCACCAACGCTCCGCCATTTACCGATTCCTTCAAAGGCTCCATTCTAGAAGCCCGAAGTCGGTGACCGAGAGGGTCCTCGACAGCGATCTCTCTTATGAGGGTCTCGTTGCTGAGCGTTCCTTCTCGGACGAGGACTTTCTACGCAAATGGAAGCCGGTTTTCGAGCGCGACTGTTTTGCGGACCTGGCCGGAGACCATCCCGGCCCGCCGATGAACGAACTCATGTCCCCTATTCTCGTTTCCGATATTGTCTCCGCGCTTGCATCAATGAAAGAATCTTTCCCCGGACCTGATGGCCTCCGCCTCAACACCATGAGGGATATCCCCGTAGAAGTCATCACCCTGCTATGTAATCTGCTTCTGCTGAAGGGTCCGCCGCCATCCAGGGGCAAAGCCGGTAATATTTTCACCTCTCGGGTGACCTTCATCAAGAAGGTGGAAGTATCCGGCGATCCCCTGGAATTTCGACCGATTGCCATTGGGAACTACTTTGTGAGAGTGTTCCACCGAGTCCTCGCCTGCCGATTTGAAGCATCCCTGCCTAACCATCTTGACCAAGCCGGGTTTCAGCGTCATGACGGGATAGCTCATAATGTCTTGAAACTACATGCGGCCATAGCCGAAGCCCGCAACAAGAACGAGAACCTTGTAGTTGCCGCCGTTGACATTCGCAAGGCCTTTGACTTCATCTCACACAAGGGTTCCAGTAGGTTGCAAATCGGGAGGGATCTGATCCACCCCGCTCATCGTGGGGTGAAGCAGGGGGCCCCTTGTCCCCTTAACATCGCGATGGATCAGATTCTAAAGGGGCAGGAGGAGTACGCTTTTTCCATCGGCGCGCTAGTACTGAATCAGATGGCTTACGCTGATGATCTACTATTCGCCAGCTCCCCTGACGAGATGCAAATACGGATTGACCGACTCCTTGTCGGCCTTAGCAAACTCGGTCTCGAACTAAACGCTCTTAAATGCCGTGTGCTATGCATTCGCGGGAACAAGAAGAGGAAGTTCTGCTATGTGGACACTTCCGTGAACGTTATGGTGGACGGCGTCGCCCTGCCGGTTGTTACTGCCGAATCCGAGTTTAATTGTCTCGGAGTCCGGTTCAATTGGAGGGGTGTTTGCTCGGACACCGCTTGGTCTCGACCATCTTTTGACCAGGCTGGATCGAGCTGCGCTAAAACCGCAGCAAAAGTTGAACTTCCTTAAGAAATTCTTGCCTCCGCGTTTGCATCACCGCCTTGTTTTCGGCCGCCACCATCGGGCTGAACTGGTTAAGGGGGACAAGATGATTCGTCGGGCAGTTCGTAAGTGGCTCCGGCTGCTTGCCGACTGTCCCAATTCCGCTATCCACTCTCCGGCGAGATTCGGCGGTTTAGGGGTTGCTTCGCTGGAACAGCTCGTTTCCACACTGAAGGGTAAACGCCTTAGCCTTTTTACTGAAGGGTTTGCAGAGGATGCGCTGATTGCATCTAATCCCTCTCTAATGACGTACAAATTCAGCAACTATACCAACTGCACCCGAGAGGGCTTGGTGGAAGACCTGCTTAGTAGGTTGGATACCAGGGGCCTACAGGGGTATGACCATGTTCCAGCTGTTAACAGTTGGCTTGACCATGCCCCCGCCACCTTGGCCGGCGTTGAGTTCCAGGAGGCCATCCGAGTCCGTTTATGCTGTATGGGCACGCCAGCCCGGTTATCCCGGGGTGACAGAAGAGTCGATACGGTGTGTAAATGTGGTCGCAATGCTCCCATGAGCCTGCCCCACGTAGCCCAAGCAGCGGTCTCGTTGATGGTCTTCGACGGAAAAGGCATGACAATGTTGTGCTCTTCGTGGCGCAAGCCATGAAGAAGCGGAATCTGGATGTCATTATGGAGCCCCGTTTCGAGACTGAGGCCTGCGTAAGCCTGACATCATGGTCCGGTCGGAGAAGGGGTTGATATTCCTGGACGTGCAGGTACGTCCCGATTCTGCTGTATGTAGTATGGATACTTGCAACGCAGAAAAGATCCGGAAATACAATCAGCGATACTTCCTCGATGCGGTCCGTGATCGTTATGGTAGCGATATTTCCATCAAAGTCGTGGCCCTAACGTATAATTGGCGCGGTGCGGTGGCCCAACAGTTTTATCAGGATTGCCATACTTTGGGTTTGTTGCGGTGGAGGCATTTTGGGATGATTTCCAGACTTGTTCTCAGTGATACTGCTCGCATGCTCCGGGCGTATTGGCGCGCTCCGACGGAGGGGTTAACTCGCCCAGCTGCTTCGCCGAGGTTGCTACGTGACTGCTCTGAGTAGTCTAGTTAAGCCTAACTTCCAAAAAAAAAAAATATATACCCTCTCCTATCTTTCCGGCGTACAGCGGGATTCCCGGTCTACAGGGGCTAACTCACCTAACCTTCTTAGGTTAAAGGGAAATTTCCCACCCTCGCCCGAAGATGACGATCTAATGCGCCCCACCTCCTCGTTGGTGGCATTTGAGCAACGCCTCCGGCGGCTAAATGGGCGTACGAGCCAAAGCGTTACGGGCTGGTGGGCGGTGTGGTGGTGAGTTAGCCAAATGCCTCGTCATCTAATTAGTGACGCACATGAACGGATCAACGAGATTCGGCGGGGAAAGAAGACCCTGTTGAGCTTGACTCTAATCCGACTCTGTGAGGAGACACGGGAGCGCGTCGATCGGGGCCGGGCGGCGGCCGTCGGTTGCCGTGGAGGTCGATTTCGTGCGGGGGGAGCGGTTGCGGGGACGGGGGTTTACGGCTGGGGGTTCACTCCTCTCGACGTTCACTCTTCGCCTTCCCACTTCCGTTTTCTTTTTTCCGTTGGGCGGGGCCACCGCCTCCTCTGTGGGCCGGCGTTTCGTTCGTCCCGGATTTTCCGGCCCTCGCCGCGACTGGCGTCGTTCGGTGTCGTCGAACCTGAAATACCGCCACTTCCGTCGTTTCCTCGCTCACCCGGTGAAAAGGGGGACGGGTCGCTCGGCGGCCCTCTTGCTAGCGCCGAGGGCGCGGGCTCCCCCCGATTGAGGCCCGCGCTCAACCCTTAGCCGGGGACCGTGCCGGGCGGGGAGTTTGACTGGGGCGGTACGTCTGTCAAACGGTAACGCAGGTGTCCCAAGGCGAGCTCAGCGAGGACGTCGCTTTTTGATCCTTCGATGTCGGCTCTTCCTATCATTGCGAAGCAGAATTCGCCAAGCGTTGGATTGTTCACCCACTGACAGGGAACGTGATCTGGGTTTAGACCGTCGTGAGACAGGTTAGTTTTATCCTACCGATCGGCACGTGTGTTACGTCGGCCGTGGCCACGGCTATCCCGTCCAGTACGAGAGGAACCGCGGGATCGGAGCAACGGTTCGCGTGCTCGCTCGAACGAGCGGCGGTGCCACGCTGCCTTCGCGCGATAAGGGCTGAAAGCCTCTAAGCCGGATCCGCGACCGGTGCCGTCTTTTCGTTCCGGTGGAGCCTGCCATAGCGGGCGTCGTCGTCGCTAGGGGCGGCCGCGGTCGTCGTGGTCCGCGGCGGTGGCGCTCGTCGTCGCCGTGCGCGTCCGCTACTTCGGCTGCTGTCGCTTCGCACGCGGCGGCGTCCGCGAACGAGCCACCCGATTCGACATCCGCGACAGGCGGGATTTTGCCGTCGCCGTTTTATTTCGAACCCCCCGTGGAGCGTAAGACGAGGGATCGCTCGTAGACAACTTGACTTCAGGCTCGGGGTGTCGTACTTAGTAGAGCAGCCACCACACTGCGATCTATTGAGACTAAGCCTTCGACCGACTCGATTCGTCCTCCCAGAGGGACGACCCGAAGAAAGCAGGACGAACTTGTTCCGAAATAGTTCGATCGTTTGTCTTCCGCATGACGATATCAGTTGTATTTTGTTTTTGTTTTTTTCCGTTGCAACAGTGAAAACTTGCGCGACGGAACGATACGCTTACCCGCGCCTCTTCAACGCGATTGGCCAGGCTGGCTACGTGACGACGTCTGCCGGAGCAGCAGCGCTTTCGTTCCATTTCCAGACTAGCCTTCGTTCGCCGTCGCCCGCCACGGCAGTCAAACTGAACCTATCGAGTGTTGTCGGCGTGTCGTTCGCCAGCTTTCTGAACACTTTCTGCGTCGACTGGTAGGAAACTGAAAAAGTAAAGGTTGTTACACACCAACAGTTCGACTCTCTTAGAGTGGAAAGAGCGTCGCAGCCCGGAAGCGTCGTTCGCTCGTTGGTTCGGTTGGCACGGCAGCAGCGCAGCGAGAGACAGCGAGCCCGGGAAGGAAGCGTTAGGTCTTCGTTTGCCGTAGCTGGACTCCCGTAATGCGCCTCAGAAGGTAAGCGCGTAAGTCCGTCGAAACGTTAAATGCCTAAGATCGTTGAAGGCTTTCGCTTGCCGTAGCCGGACTCCTGTAATGCGCCTCAGAAGGTAAGTGCGTAAGTCTTACCCCGATCCCTCAAGCCATTCGCATTCAGACTGGCTAACTTGATTGACATCATTTAAGCTTGCAAAAAAGAGACCGGGCGGAAATCTGCAGCGGTAAGGACCCTGACGGATTGTCCCAGGCTCCCCGTTCCCAGCTCCGTCGTCATCCGACCATCTGAGACAAGCCGCCGACGTCCGTGGGGTATATTAATTTAATTGCCTTATATAAGGAGGGGTGGAGCAATACAGGGACCCTCCCAGAACAAAATTGTCTTAGTTTTTTCAAGTTATCGTTTTCGAGTTCAAAAATCCTAATATTGGGGAAGGCTGCTCTGGCCTCGAATAAGTGGTTCCACACTTTTAAGTAGAACTCCCCACCCACCATTCGTATCTCTCACACAGATGTGCTTTGGGGAAATTTCGAGGGCTCTTCAATGCTTTTCCCGTCAACAGTTCATTTTATATAGTACGCCTAACGGGGCCTTTCTCTGTTTGGAAAGGCCCTTTTTGTACTCTTCCCTGTCAACTTTACAAATTCCTTCAGGGCCTGCATGAGGTGGGGTGGACACTGAGCTGAGGGGAGAAGTAGAGGGGGAAGGGGGAAATACGGGTAGGAGAAGCAGAGAAACTTTTAATTCTTGTACGTTCTTCGGCTACTCTGGACGAAGCAGGGGCGAAGAGTGACCTAGTTTTGTCCATGACTCTCCGCCCTACCACGGCCAGAGTGCCTTTGCAAAGGTTCTTCATCTTCCTCTCGCGACCTCTTAAGGGATGCTGCCCGAGGTGGGGGCATTTGTTCCACCTCCATGGGAGTGTCTTGATGTTGCTTCTCTTTGTTGTTGCTGAGGTTGTTGTTGCTGTGGCTGCTGCTTTTTGGGGCTGTACCTCTTTTTGAGGCTGCACCTCCTTGTGGGTCTGCTTATTCTTGTCCAGTTGCTCTTGCTGCTTCTGTGCTCCTTCCTATTTTGAAGGGGACAGCCTGTTTGTCGTCTTCCGACTTTTTTAACTTCTTTCCATTCAGAAGTTTCCTCCACTGCCGCTGTTGTTGATGACTTTGCTGTTGCTGGCTGAGGTTGAGATTGTCTACGCTTTTCGGAGCACTCTTTCGCCATGTGTTCCGACGCTCCACAGGCCCAGCAACACGGTTTTCTTCCCTCCGCTACTACTAGCATTCGCCTTTCACGGCAGACCAGAGTGTTTGGAATTTCGCGAAAGCTTTTCTGGTTTAACGTGATGGACAACTCTATGTCGCCCGTGGCAATTCCAGTCTTGCTTTTAAGGATGATCACTTCTTCGACTTCACCGTATTTAGAGAAGAAAGCCCCCATCCTATCCTCGCAAATATCTATGGGCACCCCATGGATAGTCACTTTGGTTCTCCGGGTGCCCATATAGTCTGTTTTCAGCCGTAACTCTTTAGTATTTAGGATGCTGCCAGCTAATTCTTTGACCTGCTGTTCTGTTGGCAGTAAGATGTCCCAAAGAGCATTAGTCCTTCTCGCCAATACTTTTGGGGAGATATTTAACGCCTTTAGGGCGACTTCCATCGTCTCCCTGCTGACGCCAATTAGCTTCCGAGTTTCAATATCGGAAGTCAGCAGGGATATTGTCCTTATAAAAACTGCTTGCAGTGCTTCCGGGATCGTTAAAAATTCGTTCCTTTTGAAAGATTGCTAAAAGTTCTCTCTCTTGTCTCTAATAGGCTGCATTTTTTTTAAGCAGCACTTTTCACCGGTGACACCGACGAAGAAATATTCGTCCTCTGCCATATTGGCCGAAATCAACCAAATAAACTGTTCTTTTTCTTTGTTTTTTCCTTTTACAAAGTTCTTTTCAAATAAACTCAAACAAAATTAAAAAGGAGAAAAAACGTGGACAAAGCCAATAATTAATTCAAAATAATTAGAATAACCAAATCAAACGAAAACAGTAATAAAAACTTCAAGAAAGATTTTTAATTTTTAAAAACTCATTTTAACCGTTAGGTATCGCGATTCAGTGGAGGTAACCTACTTTGCTATACGTCCATATTGATAAAAATCGGAACGTTTATACACACGTACAAAAATTTAAAATGCTTTTTAAAATATTGGAAGTCGACGAATTGATTTAATTTATTAGTAAATATAGTTTTTAGTTAATTGGTACATATTAATACAGAATGTTAAAAGGTTTCAAACCTTATAAATTATTCTAATTAAAATGTTTTTAAATGAAAATCAGTGGGAAATGACAGATGTCAACTAATGTATATTCCAAAGATTTTCGAAAAAAAAAAAAAAAGCATTTCAACAATTTCATTCGTTTCTGAATAAGTCATGAAAGTTTCATTATTTGCAAGAATTTCCAAATCACTATTTTTCTACCCAAAAAAGATGCTAAAACTATCTACACTACTCTTTGATCCCCCGCCACTGACGCAAGAAAAAACAAGACGTTTAACCAAAATTTCGAACGTTATAAAAAGATTAAAAAAATATAATTTAATAATAAAAAAAATTCGTTTGGTCTTTCCTCTTAATAATATAAAGACTGATGATAAAACTGTTTGTATTATTATTGGTCATTTTTTCATCATGCTATGTTTATTTTTAGTGAATCAGTGGAGGTACCTAAATAAAACTAAAATATTATTTAATTCAAAAAGCTTTTAATTGCTTATATGAACAAGATATATTATAAGCACTATTGTCTTCAGAAACAAAATTCGCTAAATGGTGAATTTTTACAAGAATTCTTTCATTTTTCTTTAATTAGAATAAATTATAAAAATTTAAATATTTTAGAATTTTGCATTCATTTGTACCTGGTAAGTGATATTGTTATTAAATAAAAGCTTTACTTACTAATCCTAACTGGTAAAGCTTAGTACAATTTAACGCCCACTCTAGTATTTTAAAAATAATTTTAGGATGTAGATGATCATGGCTCTCCACAAATCCCGTTTGTTTTATCTGTGAATTGCCATGAGTTATTGAGAAAGATAATGGTGTGCTTTCCCGTTGCTTTATCCGTGGCTTGGAATTCAGAGCTGTCCTTTCATAGGTAGATTCCACCCAAGCGAAGCCAGTCTTTTGCGTTGTTTAACCCCCTATATCAATACGAAATTTTTTAATGCCATGTCCCTCGTAGGCAATCATTTGTCTCAAAAGATCTAATTTCTATATTATTAGTGAATTATCACAGGGAAGTTATTCGTGTAGTTTCCCGTTATATTTTCCATGTTTTTATTTTAAAATTCATAATAGTTTTTCTCCTAGACTCTCTGTCACATAAGTCTATAGAGCACTATCTACTCTACTTGTCTTTCTTTAATTTCTTTTAAGCCATATTCCGCCATCTCTTTTACTCAAACTCACTAAATATATTATGCGTTGTTTTCTTCTGTCCCTCTTGTCTTCTGTTCCATAAGTATCAGATTTTCCAAGCCCTCTTTCCTCACCATGTGTCCCAAAAAACTAAAGTGTCTCTTCCTTATGTAAAGTACTAGCTTTCTTTTCGTTTCCATTTTCTCCGTCGTTGCTCACATTTTTGGTCCATGGTATCCTCAGCATCCTTCTGTAGAACCCCATTTCTGTTGCTTCAAGTCTTTTCTTCATCTTTACGGAAATTGACCAGCACCTACTGCCATGGGGGATAAGATATCACATTGTAGTTTAGTACCTTGTTTAGAG
>OZ010586.1:12719059-12819059 GCA_963932145.1 Acanthosepion lycidas
CAGCTGCTGTAAACTTTGATGTGTGGTTGGTGCAAAAGATTAAGAGGTACGGTGGAGTAATGGATAGCGGCTCGGATTGAGGAATCAGAGAGCCGAGTTCGAATTCCAGTTATGTGCTCATTCCTTTGGGAAATGTATGAATCTTTTTCTCTCCCCGCCCCAGGTATGGGTAAATAGCAGGAGAGACCGGGTTCTATAGCCTCGGATGGCAACTGGTCTACCGCAGAAAGAAATGGCAACCTACTGCGGGGAAAAATCTGCCTCGTCAGTCATGTATCTTTCGATACATGATCGCCTAAGCGTGTATAACGCGTAGCACATAACTGGCTGAATCAATAAGAGTTAAATATTTTAAGTGGAAACTGCATGTGTGTCAGTGTGCGTTTCGCGAATTGTAAGGATCATTTTTTTTTTTCTGGACATCTGGAACAATTTACAATCGAGTTGGCTAGATGGAACCGCAAGTTCTATGCTAACAGTTTCTTCTCTCGCAATTCTCGCTTGTAGAATTCTCTTCCGGCTCCATACTTTCCAGCCAGCTTTAATCTTCAAAGATTTAAATGCAATATCAATCGCTATCTACTATCTTCCTCTGTTGCTCTCGCTGCTTAGTAATGTTTCTGCTTTCTAATTCTTCCACACCCAGTAACTCCTTGTGCCTTAGTGGATTTATTGCCTTCCATGGGGTGAATTCGATTTAAAAAAAAACTTCGAATTTTACATGTGAACTATTGTCCTCATCTTTGTTGTTGTTATCACAACTTTTCGTCCATTGTGCTGATCAGATGCTTGTCGATCCTGGTAATTGAACCCTTTATTTAATTTATGGCGTACATTGTTCTCATTCTCCTGTCAGTGTCTATGGGGAAATAACTCTTGTGTTCAGTTATTGCTCGTAATAACTCGAGCCCAAGTACACACTTCCCGGCCCATAATTAAACTCAACTACTATATCACCACCGGTTTAATCCACTATGCTAATTGTCCCGTGGGACAATTCTCCACCCAGAAATATCCCACTGAACACCTTTTTTTTTTTTTTTTTTTTTTTTTTTTTTTAATCGGTATCACCCCAGGCAAGGCAGTAATGCTGCTAAAACACGAGGTTTACAGGATGTCGAAGAATTAGGAACGGAAAGAATAATGATAAGCAGAAAGAGTTATCAGGAGAGTAGATAGCTATTGATAATGCACTTAAACTTTTGAAGATAAGTTGGTTGAAAAGAATGTATCCGGAAGGGAGTTCCACGAGTGAGAAGTGCGAAAGAAGAAACTGGTAGCATAGAATTTCCGGCTAAATCTAGACAGCTCAACTGTAAATGGATGAGATCTCGACGCCAGTCTAGTGCTGCGCTTAAATTCAAAAACTCTAGATTTCATAGCGAAGAGCTCATCTGAACAATTACCATGAAAGTATTTATAGAAAAGACATAAGCAACCTTACGGCGTTGGGAAAGTGATTGGGCTCGAACCGCCAAATCAGGGCCAATAATATTGTTGATTCTTCTTTGGGTCTTATCAAGGAGCTCAAAGTAAACAGCAGGGGCACAGGACCATAAGTAGTAGGAATATTCTAAGCACGGACGAATAGTAGACTTATAGATATCTAAGATAAATTCTGGAAAGAAAAATTGTCTCGCCCGACAGTGAACCGAATTTTTTAGCAACTGACCTAGCAATGGATTCAATATAGTTTTTCCACTTCATATCAGCCCGAGAAGTTAAGCCTGGAGGTTAACATCAGTCATGCTGATCGAAGGCAGTGAGGGGTCTCTCAGAGGATTAACAGAGAAAAGTTTTGTTTTGGAGGCATTAAAATTAACAAGCCATATTTCGCCACAGTTAACGACAGACTTTGGGTCGTTTTGGACATTGGCTACCAATCTGACCTTGTCAGACCGATAAGCCTTACGACGGAGACAGGTGCAAATTTTGTGTCATCAGCGTAGATACCAAGTTGAGAGTTGATGCCATCATGACGATCATTAATCAAAATTAAAAACAGTGTAAGACTAAGGATGGGGCCCTGGGCGACACCTGCGTTACTAAAAAGGATTTAGACAAGTGGGTATTCAGGGTAACTTTCATTTCACAATTTGATAGGAAAGACTGACTCAGTTCAAAAGTGTCCGGGGACACCGTAACTTTTGTGCTTGTTGAGAAGACCTGATTTCGAGACCCTGTCAAAGGCTTTCGAGATGTCCAATACAACAGCCTGGGCTTCACCATTTTTATCTAGAGCATGATAAACTCTTTCTCCAATTATCGTCAGTACATCAGCAATTGACCTGTAGAAACGAAAGCCATATAGCGATAAGAGATGATGAAACCAATTCAGTATTGATTAGGACTTTTAGGAGTTTCCCCCAAAAGAGGTAGAAGGCGAATAGGTCGATAGTTGGAAGGGTCACACGGCTCACAAATGTTTTTAAAAACTGGAACAGATGATGACTTCCAGCAGACCGGAAAGGAGGAGGCAGCGAAGCATTTCTTATACAGTTTAGAGAGAACGGGAGTCTGTTCAGGAGCACACATCTTAATGACTATTACAGTGATACCATCGAGTCTATATGCTTTGTGAGGATCTAAGTTAGAGATGGTAGCAAAAACCATGGAGGGTATCAGAAATTCTATCTAACAAGCAACATTTATGAGAGGAAAAGGAACGATAAAGGAAGAGATAACTGAAGAGATAACTGAATGAGTTTACTAATGAAAGTTGGAAGCACATTTAAGAAAAACCCGGAGAATCAAGAGACAGTTCCCTTGCCAGTGGGAGATGCTATTATTATTATCATTATCATTATTATTGATTATTATTATTATTATTTATTATTGATTATTGTTATTATTATTGATTATTATTTATTATTGATTATTGTTATTATTATTGATTATTATTATTATTATTGTTTATGCATATAATAATGTTGGCTGTAGTTAAAAGAACAAAGTGTGTAATTTATTTGATGGACAGCCTATATATAAACTGAAAAAATGTCACATTGAAGCCATTATTTGTTCCCCAATTTTAACATCTTAGGTGGCTACTTCTCCAATATGCTATGGCCCTTCATGATGTGAGTGATCATAGCTCTCCACAACTTCTTTTCCATTGTGGCCAGTAGCAGCATTCCTCCCTCTGCCACGCCTGGCGCCCTCGTTCCATCATCCGTCCATCCATCAGGTAGGTAGCTCGTTGCTTTCCCGTCTCCCTCTCTCTTTCTCCCCTTCTCTCTCTCTCTCTCTTTCTTTCTCTCTCTTTCTTTCTTTCTTTCTCTCTCTCTCTTTCTCTCTCTCTCTCTTTCTCTCTCTCTCTTTCTTATTAGGTTGGTGCAAAAATAAGACCTAATATGACCTGTGAGAGTTATGTTCTCTAAGCCGTCCTCCTTCATTAAAATGTACAAGAAATTTCATCTCTCTTTCTGATCTTAAGTATACTTTTTGTTACCATTCTCTTTGAAAGGTCTTCGTTGCTCTATGTAATTCTCAGTATCCACCTGCAGAACCACATTTCTGTTACCTCCTGTTTCCTCTTCATCTATAGGTTAATCGTCCAGCATTTACAGCCATACAAGGTCACGTAGCAATTCAACACCTGGTGGGTATATTGGGCTGCGTATATTTGTACCGTAGCGTCACTTCGTTGGTATGCTAATCGCTTGCTCAATGATAATAATAATACATAGGTAACTGAGTAAACACCTGTTGTCCGGCTAAATAAATAATTGGGGTATAAGTACATGGCAGAAGGCTAGAAAGAACAAAACTTATTGGAACTTTGCTATTCAAACGTATCAATTTATTCAGGCCGAAGAACCGATTCTAATCATCGAAGACAATTTTATGAAAATCGATGAATGGGTGGAGTTGTTCGAGTAATCCAGTGAGAGAAATTGAAAGAGGGTGAAATGCCAGATAAACATCATGAACTTCATGTCGAAAAAAATCTCTAGGAAAGGAAGGTGGCAATTATAGAAATCGTTATTGATATAATTGGAATAATCCAAAAGCTCTTGCAAAAAGACGAGATAATTGAAAACTGCTGTCATAGATACGCCTATTGAGGAGGGTACTGAAATACTAAAGAGACTTGCTGTCACTTTATCCAGATTATATAGGTGCGGTGTCAGAGTATGGAAGTTTATTTAAAAACTTAATTTGAAATAATTCTGCTAATTCCGCAGTTGTTTTCCAAATGTCTACTCATTTTCAAGCTTGGCCAATTTCTTACATGTAAGCAAATAAAGTGGAACGTCGGTTCAAGAATTTAATTCGTTCCTGAAGGCCGTTCGTAATCCGAAATGTTCGTAAACCGAAGCTATTTTTCCAAGAGAAATTAATGTAGAGAAAAGTCACGGTACAATAAAATTGGAAAAGAAAAGCACAACACAATATACGAATGTATACAATATGGCGGTCGACTCGGAAATTATTTCGTTCCGATTAATTTTTTTCGGCAATGTTGTTCGAGAACCGAAACTTTGTTCGATAACCGAGGTATTTTCATATGGAATTTTCTGTTCGAAAACAGATTTGTTCAAAATGTGAGACGTTCGAGAACCGAGGTTGCACTTTAGCTGTTCCTTTTCTAAAGATGTGCATTCTTTAATAGGGTAATTGAACCTTTCTGTGCTATAAAGAAGTCGTGGAGAGTCATGATCGTCCACGTCCCAAAAGAACAGGTCACATATAAGAAAGAAGGGCGTTCGGCCAGGGACTTACGAATAGCTCTTGTATATCCCTACCAACTGTGCCTGAGTTCAAATTTGTGAAAATAAAAGCATCTAAAACAAAAGATGAAAAAAAGGTACCAATCAAAAAGTAATAAAGGTGAAAATAGATCACCATATTTAAGAACGTTTGGTTTATTTGAGGAATATTATGTCATAGAACCCCACTTACTTTCAGAATTATGAACTAGAATCAAAGAGAATCATCACACACTTACTGCAGATAAGTTCGTTGATGTTTGCAACTCTTGACAATAAGATCTATAGCCTTCAGGTAATGATTGAGTAGATAGATAGACAGATAGTGTTGTGGTCTCCTCCCTCTAAAGAGTCTATGATGGACTCTTCCGCCTACTATAAGATTAGTAGGAGAGAAGGCCTTGGGGGAACAGTCACATAGATTGTTCAAACTGTCGAACTCTCTGCCTCGCAGAGCAAAATTTGGTCCAGGGAGGTAGACAGTCTCTGAACCCGTTTAGGCGTGTTTTAAGGGAAAATTTTGGCTGCGCCTACGGGCTCGGAGAAACCACGGTAAATTCTGTGGCCTTGTGCCTCATACATCTCTTGTGGGCGGGGTCTGTTAAATATTAACAGTCGAATAGATTGAACGCTGGGTCAACTGACACACACTCAGTTTTACTTACTGTTTAATATATGATAAATCTGAAACACTTGTTTTGTTATTTCTTTTTTCACTATCAATGTTGCAATTAACACTGGACACCCTTTTGTCGTAGAGTTTGATTAGAATTCCTTTTTTCACCACTGTTGTAGACACTGGCAAAAGATTTTTATGATTTAACGGGAAGTCCGTTTCTTCGAATCCTTCGAACGCCAAGATGTTGTGACCAAGTAAATGGTTAAAGAAATAACAAAACAAGTTTTGTAGATATCATATATTAAACAGTAAGTCCAACAGAAGAGTATTACACTAGTAAGTATGTGTCGGTTGACCCAGCGTTCAATCTATTCGACTGTTTCACCCCAAGGCCTTCTTTCCTACTAATTTTATAGTAGGCGGAAGAGTCCAACATAGACTCTTTAGAAGGAGGACACCACGATAGATAGATGACAAATGTTCTGACGAGCTACATTTATTGGTTCCACCAGTCCAGACCTTCACAATTCGGTCTTGCCATGCCGCATACACATAGCCGAATCAGCCTCATTCCCTTTGGATTCCATTAATAAAAAAGAAATTCTGTTCCGGCAGCTTTTTCCGAAGAACAGCTAGATTATGGGATAGACTCCCGGCGGGATGCCTCCCCGATCACTACAATCTTAACCTATTCAAGTCCAGGGGTTAACCGTTATCTTTTCAACATATCCTTATAATCTGCACTTCTTACCTCTTCCTCTTACAACAACCTCATTCAGTAGCCCTCTACCTTGAGTGGCTCTTGGAACTTGTGTGATTATTATTAAAATAAGGAGAAAGTGCCAACTTGAACTAGTGATGAAAAATGAACATCCACTGAGACCGAGAGCTCACTGTGCGTGTGTGCCTTCAGGATACGAGGCTCCTTCAAAACTCATCTTTATTGTATTTGGCCCACGATCTATTTTCTGAAACTTTTCAAGTAGATTACCACTTGCTTTCCTTTACCTCTCTCGCCTTTGATGCATCCTGTGAGTGCTATATTCTCCAATCTGATCGCTAGTTCCTATTCCTGTTAAAACTTCTTCATTTGTTACATGCTTTGTCCACGGAGTTCTCAATATTCATCAGTAGACCCAAATCTGGGTTGAATCTACTCCACAGTCGGAGTAACTAACCCTTGCTCCGTGGCGAAGATTTCATATGCTTGATTGTCATTCATTATTGAAATGTCTTTTTTTTAATCATTTCACCCCAAACAAGGCATTAAAACTGCTATGACGCAAGAGATTACTGAGTGTAAAAGAATATGGGAAAAAGAAAACATTAAGGCGAGAAAATAAGTTTTCAGGAGAAAAAGGCCCAAATAATGATCTGTGTTCAACGTTTACGGCAATACAAACGGACCAGAAAATGTCTAAGACTAAGTCAAAATGTGGCCTCTAGGTTGTCCACCGGTAGTATTTGCAAGGACACCTAACGATATGTGACATGGCACTGTAAATATTTTGATATTATGCTACTGTTGGCAAGAGCAGCTTCTCTAAGCGCTACCAAATTCACAAGGCAGCAGCCAGAAAACCGCCAACCTGGTAGCCTCATATTAAAAAATCCCAACCACTAATCAGATTACCAATAATTTAGAACAGTTAAATCATTAAGGCCATAGAAGGAAAGGAAATGGTAAACCATATCCTAAACAAGGGATAAACATTTACTTCTGTTCATTAAACGTGGTGGGGAGTACTGGCCGAGCACTAGGCGAACCTATCAACTCTTTCAAAAACCTTCCCTCCAAAATCAATAACAAAAGCAAATGTCTAAATTGCATGGAAAGAACAACACATGAGCAATTAATTTACCACAAGTTTATCTTGAATTATTTGAACGGAGACCATTCATTCACTCATTAGAGTATGGCCGTATACTACAGTCTTTGCAGTGGTGTACAGTAATATGAATCGATTTTCAGGGTGAATGATGAATTTTGATGGCTTTGAAAAATATTGCGTCATCCGTGATTGCATCAGATTTTTATCACGACCAGACACTATTGTCTCTACTGTCGACTAATTGTCCTACGGCTGTTGACTGCGATGGACGTTATTTCAAGGATGCGTACGAAAATAGTAACGCTGCATGAACACACTGGGAAGCCTTACCAGTGAACAAATCAAAGTATTAGGTTGGTGCAAAAATAATGTCGTTTTCTCACATATGTTACTATGTGAGAAAACGACATTGTTTTTGCACCAACCTAATGCTATAGACCGGCCCGGAAACTCTCCCGATTTAAATCCAATCGAGAATCTGTGGTCAATCTGCAAGTAAAGATTTCGTGGAATGGACATATGAAGTAATAAAATGTGCACTGGGTCATGTTTCATTTGAAAAAATACCAAAAAAAACGTAAATAACGGAATTATTTGTTTTGTTTCAATTAATTTGCACAAGAGTGTAATAGTCCTAGGATGAACTATTGGGTTGGTGCATAATTATCAGGCGTTTTTTGAACAATATTTATTATAAAAAAAAAATATATAACAATTCAACAATAACATTTTTAAATGGTTATTCCGGAGCGTATGATTATCGACACGCATTTTTATAACCTGAAAATTAAATATTTCTATTAAAAAAGTAAACAAAACAGCAATACGTATTAACAAATAACGCCTACAAAAACGCCTGATAATTATGCACCAACCCAATACATCTGACAGTAAGGCCACTGATCGGGAGATTGGAGGTTTTGTGCAGCGTAGAACCACCTCTTAATTTATTAGGTTGGTGCAAAAAATAATGTCGTTTTCTGACATATGTTACTATGTGAGAAAACGACATAATTTTTGCACCAACCTAATATTTTGTTTCCAGATCCACCAACTATGGGCAAATAAAAACAAAAAACCTATGAAAGTATAAGAATACATTGCACCAGCAAAACTCGTTTAAATAAAGAATTTACCAACAGTACATAGTTATAGTAAAATGACTAACAATAAATTTTATCTGTAATTGACAGAATACAAATGCGTTCAAAATATTTAGATTTCGGCATTGAATAACCCATAGAGGTGTTGATATGCCGCTAAACAAAACTAGTCAACCAAACACAGTATGAAAGAACTCTTTCATGACATTAATCTATATAATATCCTAAAATTTCTTAAATCAATCTGTATTCCAAAGTATAACTTTAACAAAACTATAGCATAAAACACGCACATCACTACCTCAAGTAAGTATGTCCACACAAACATGTAAACATGTATATGCACAAAATCTGAGCATCATCTACCATGTATTCAATTGTGAAAGCAGAATGGCATATATTATTACTCTAAAACTCCCAAGAAAATAAAATGTCTGCATTAAATGACCCATAAGAAATTGATATGCCGTTAAACAAACAAACAAAACAGACGAATTTAAAAATAATCTTTTGGAAATAATCTCGAATTTAGTAATTTCTGAACCTCTCTTGCGACAACCAGTCTTCAGGAAACGGAAACTTTTAATGTTTGAAACACAAATATATGTTCCTTTAACTAGCCGAATATTAAGAGCATATGTCTATGGCGCCATGTTTATAATTCTTAGGTTGGTGCAAAAATAATATCGTTTTTTGACGTAGATTTTAACGTCAAAAAACGATATTATTTTTGCACCAACCTAATAGCAATTTATAGCGATAACCGATTTAAATGGATTCCTTTCACAATTATACATCCGACAATGTGCATGATTTGTTTATTCCTGGATGCTCTTTGTAAAAGGAGTCGCAAACAGTTCTGGATGATTCCTCTCAGCCTGATCCATGATTGCAGCGTTTCTCTACTCAAGGACCGATTTGCACTCCTAAATCTGTTCTTCTCGTCTCCTGTAGTTTTCAGTCCGGGTCCTGTTTTTATGAGATTACCGTTACATAGGGCGTGTCCGATGTATTCATACACCAGCTTCCTCAACTTCTGTTTCATGTAGTTTTGATTAGTTATCCCCAACGAGTCAGTGTTAGAAACCGAAGACCTTTTAATGATCATATGTCGTAAACATGTGCGGACAAAGGTCAGCAGCTTGTTAGTATTAATCACTCTTCGTGTCTCTGGTTTATACAGTCCACACGTTGTGGTTGAGGATTCTAAACTTATTTCAGAAGAACTTGCAGATGTGGGTCTTTCCTAACTCGCGTATCGGTTCTTTAGATCTTTGTCTGCACCGCCATTTCTTTTCCTATTATTATGCTCTCAACGCTAGCGAAGTTGTCTGACTCTTTGCTGTTCGGCTGTTTTCCACTAAAAAGGAAAAATCTGCTTTTTGCTGATTAGCACCACCTCCATCTTCTTCGTATTGATTTTTTTACGGTCAATTTTTTCTGCATCTTCGGAGAGTCGTATCATCTTTTTTTGCATGTGGTTTCGGGAAAAGAAATTTAACATTGTCCGTAAAAGCGACGTCCTGTTTGATAAAAGTCCACCAGATGCTTGTGATTTTATGTGGCCGAATGGTGCAATTATTTGTAAATGCTACATATGTATTGGGTAAACAAAAGTTTGTAGCGTTTTTAAGTGAATTTTAAAGACAATATTTACAGATTTGTACTTTGTGTTATTGAAGTGTGTGTGTATATATATATATGTATATATATATATATATATACACACACACGCACATACACACACACCAGTTCGTTCCACTATATTTTACCATCTTTGAGCCAGCTTCATGATTTCATCTTCCTGGAACTTGGCATTTTTCTATGTGATGAATTTCAGTTCTCCGGAAGGCCGTAAAAACACTTAGACAGGTGTTTTTACGGGCTTCAGTAGAATTCAAATTCTTCCCATTAAGCGAATTCTATAGTTCATATAAGCAGTAATTCGAAGACGAAAGGTCAAGAGTAGTGTGACGTGGTTAGTATAATGTCCTAGTGAAACTGTGACAATTTCTTCCAAGCCTGCAAATAGACCTGAGGTCTGGCATTGTCCTGATGGAAGACAACCTTCTGATTGGTTAATTCTAGATACTTTTCATCTGTGGTTACCTTTCATTGGTACAATTGGGAATAGTACTTGTCTGATTTCAACGTCTGGTTTTGCAAAATAAACTCATACAACACCCTTCAATTCCCATCAGATACACAGTAGCAACTTCTTCTGAGTTACGCCTGTTATTGTCCTTGTGGAAGACACCATTCTGATTAGCCAATTCTAGGCGTTTTTCATCGATTGCTGACATTAATTGGCCCAAGTGGCAGCAATATTTATCTGAATTCAATTTCCGATTTTGCGGGAGAGATTGTAATCCTGCCAATCCCTCCAAATATACAGCATCAACTTCAGAGCGGCTTTTGGAATTGTTAACAGTGGCTCTTTTCATTTTTCCCCAAGATCTTTTCAGCTCCACATTGTTGTAAACAATCCATTTTCATCGTCTGTGATCGTTCTTTTAAAAAATGAGTCGTTTTTGTAGCAAAGAATCGCAGGTGGAAGCACAGGCTATTCATTTCTGCCGTGAAATTGTGAGTCATCTAAACAACGAAACGATTTACGCATCCAAATGTTTTCAAACCCTAGTGAGAGATATAGAGATTAACACTGCTTTGCGCTGTTATATGTGATATGGATTATTTTTAATCAACGATTACAATAATACCGGGACGTTCTGTCTCCTACATCAGTTAATATCCAATTCTGAGTCTTTCGAATCACTTCTGAAACGGTACTCTCAGCTACAACACCATCACTATAAACGGCACCTATCATTTTTGCTGTCTTACTGAGTTTCCTATCTTCAAGTCTTTTGTGAAAGTTTTAATCTGAAAAGTAAATATGAAGGAAGATGAATTGCATTTTCGCCATTTGATGTTCTTTTATTTCTGAAATAAATAAAAAAAAAAAAAGAAAAATCCAAAAAGTCGCTATACAAAAAGAAACAAATATAATATGATTTATGGAGACGATACCATAGGTGAGAGTACTTTTCATCTGTCTCTCGTTAGGTTCAGAAGTGGAAATTTTGATCTCAAAGGCCGGGAACGTTTTGGCAGACCTGCAGTCATTGGTGATCAAATCGAAACGCTGATTAAAAATAATCCCGGTCACATGACACGGGACAACGCAGAGATACATGGTACATAGGAGCGTCGAAAGGAACCTGAAAAAAAAAACCTTTGGATGCGAGAATCGCTGCGAGGTTCGGATGCCTTACGATTTAACAGGAAAAAAATGAATGGAACTCATTTCTATCTTCGATTCTCTGCTCATACGCAACAAGAGACGAATCGTTTTTAATATAAAAATCATAAGTGACGTAACATAGATAGTTTATAACAATTTAGCGAGAAAAAGGTTCTAGGGAAAACGAAATGAGCCAGAGTTAAACATTGCAAAACTCGATTTCTATAAGAAGCTGATGTTATATCTTTTGGTAGGGCTCATTGTGTATAACAATCTCCTTCCGCAAATGTTCAGACGTCGAATTCAGACGAGTACTGTTCCCAATTGGACGTATTAAAGGCGGCAATTAGTAAAGATTGGCTGTGGTGTCATACTATAATACATCGGTCGCACTCACCTGATCTGGCACCTTAAGATTACCACTTATTTTGATCCCTACAAAATTTTATTAATGGGAATAATTTCAAGGTTTTGGAAGCCTGGACAACGCAGATACCGGGTACATAGAAGCTTTGTAAGGAACCTGAAAAAAAACCCTTGGATGTGTGAATTGCTGCGAGGTTCAGATGCTTTACGATTTAACGGGAAAAAAATGAATGGAACGCATTTCTATCTTCGATTCTCTTCTAAAACGCAACAAAAAAACGACTTTTTTAATATAAAGATCATAGATAGTGTACAACAATTTAGCGAGAAAATGGTTACTTGCATTATTTACATTACTCGGATTGTTATTCTCATCTTCATTGCCATATTCACAAAGTTTCGGCCGTTTTACGCTCTTTATTTCTTCCACCGCGGTAGATTGTTCTAGTTCCTCGTACCATGCCTCTTCCAGATGTCTCAGTTATTTCCCCTTAACTCTCCAACTTTTTGGTTCACTACTGCTGTGGCCTGGTATTGAACTCTCAACTCTTTGGGTCTAGTCACTGGATCTAACCAATGTCTTTATCCACTAGGCCATGTGTTCTCAAGAACAAAAAAACAAAAACTTTGAGAGTTAAGTTAAAGGGAAATAACAGATATCCAGAAGAGGGATAACGCGTGGAACTAGAACAATCTACCCCAATGGACGAACTAAAGTGTTCGGTTTGAAATTCCAATCACAAGAAGAAGGCTGGAGCGTACAACGGCCGAAACCTTGTGAATAAGGTAATGAAGATGAGGATAGTAGTTCGAATAATGTAAATAATGCAAGTAATCATAATATCTCATCTCAGAGATATAGACAGAGAAAAAGCTTCTGGAGAAAAAGAAATGAGCCATTGCAAAATTCGGTTTCAATTAGAAACTGATGTTATATCTTTTGTTGGGGCTTATTGGGTATGACGATATCCTTCCGCAAACGTTCAGACGTTGAATTCAGACGAATACTGTTCCCAATTGGACGTATTAAAGGCGGCCATTGGTACAGATTGGCTGTAGTGTCTTGCTAGATCCGCTGTACTCGCACCTTAAGATTACCATTTATTTTGATCCCTAAAAAATTCTATAAATGGGAAGTTCAACTCTTTGGAAGCCTGTAAAAAACCACTTACATCAGTTAATCTCCCAGAAAGATGCAAAGTTCTAAGAGGATGAAATCATGACGCTGCCTTAAACATGGCGGAATTAGTTGAATAAATCTATCTAAATACTGAGATCCCAGTGGCACACTAGAAAGAATATTTCCAGTTTATATTTCTTCCTTATATCCATCATATAGTAACACCTTAATATATGAATGGAACAGAATAATTGAAAGAAAGAAATGACAAACATGCATTATTCTCAAAGAGTTTGTATACCGTTATGTCCTGCAAGAAATTATATATAAATAGATTATTATTTTTTCAAACACAGAGAAATTGTAACATATGAATAAAACAAGTGGAAAAGGCAAGAAGTGAGAGGGTCTTATCTGTAATAATTCGCAAATGGAAAACGACCAACAGCGGTATGTTTTACAAACTTCGAGGTAACATATGGTCACTTCTTTTACCTCTACCACTGTGGGTTCGAGATTAGGTCAAGCGTCTTAGCAGTCTATCATGAGCAACTGACGTGGGGAGATGTGTATTGTCTCTACAAATAGTAACTGGTGTTTTGTCACCCCCACAAACTGACCTTGCTTACCGAGTGTCACGTGATCTTCATCTTAACCAGATTAGCGCCGCTCGGGGCCCCAACACCATAATACAAACATTTCTTTCATTATTCAATTTTGTAAGAGCATAACAAAAGTGTATTATTTATATTCAGGTTAAAGGTCTCATCTTGTTACTATCACGTTTCCGCAGTTGCCCCTTCCGGCTTTCTTCAGGTGCTGATTCTTTATTTAATCTACGGGGGTGGATTAAAAAGTTATGACAAAACTCAGAATGTAAATGATAACTCCTCATCCCAAAAATTCAAACAGGAAAAAAAAGCATATATTTAAGCAAAATCGACAAAATAAGCTGACCATATTATCATCAGGTTTTCTTAATCAAAGAAGACTAAAAATCCCTTGTGTCCTCTTCAGCAGATGTCAGCGACATTGTGAATGTTTACAAAAAATAATACTATGCCCATCATTATGAAATAAATAAGTTACAATATGAGATGTACCAAAAACGAAAACAAGACTCAGGCTTTTTATTATATATATTTTCTTTTTTGTACCTTGATGTTCACCCTATACAGGGCCCGCGAGCAACTCAAGGTAGAGGGTTACAGAGCAAGAAGGACAGTTTATGCGGACATGTGGGGAAAATAAAGGGTAAACCCTAGACTTAAACCGGTTAGACTCTCAGGAGTCAACGGTTCATGTGAAGAAGCTGCTCGGATGGAACTTACATCCCATCAATAGAAAATGAAGGTAATGAGGGTGGTTCGCTACAATCTTGCACTAATAAATGACATTATAGAGGTGTATATAATCTGGATACAATACCCAATCCAGTTTCTATTCTCAGTCTGGAGAAAAAAAAAACTTAAGTTGTTGGCTAAAAAATCCAACCGCGACAAATACAGGGTGTCCATAAAGTTCGTGTGCACTTTAAAAAATTTATAACTTTATTTGTATTTGCGATAGAAATAATTTGTAAAAAGGATTAGAAAGTAGTAAATCTATATTTTTTAAGGTTTTATTGAAATTTTATTTAAGTTTCCACATGTCCTCCATCTTTAGCAATACAAAGGTCATTTTTGCAGTTCACGGAAAACCTTTGCCAACTGATTTACAGTAATGCCTGAAATGACATTAGTTATTTTAGCTATACGTAAAGCTAGGTACATTAAATTTTATAACATTTTTACAGTTTATTTCTATTGCAAATACAAATAGTTATACATTTTTTAAAGTGCATACGAACTTTATGGACACACTGTATATGAAAAAACAGCAAATATCACGACAATTTTGAAATATCCTCCTTACGACCCAAATCTAGCACCCTGCGATTCCTGGCTATTCCCCAAGGAGAAATATCACCATAGTAACACATTTCGAGCATGTGACCAGCTTCCTGTGTGTTATATAAGGCCACTGGGTTGTGTGATGTCCGCTATGTTGGGCAGGAATTACCCAAGATACCAAACCATTCCAATGACTTATCTAACCCAGATACACAGACAGGATCAATTAATTCCAGATTATCCTGTAATCCTTCTATGCTAATCCTTCAGTGTTCTATGCCCCATATATTCAATGCGGCTCTTGCTGAACTTGAATTTGCCTTCGTTTTTTATCCCGTCTGCTTTATTCGCACGAGATGTTTTCTCAGTCATTCATCTAGTTCTGACTTGCTTTTTTCATATTAAAATGTCATCTATTTACATTATTCGGACTATTGTTCTCATCTTTGTCGCCATATTTATTACAACATTTCGGCCCTTCAGTATCTGTCTATATTTCTGAGATGAGGTATTATGTACACTATTTACATTATTCGGACTATTGTCCTCATCTTTGTCGCCATATTTATCACAACGTTTCGGTCGTTGTACGCTCCGACCTTCTTCAGGTGGTTGAAATGTCGAACTGAACCCTTTATTTCGCTCACTGGGGTAGACTGTTCTAGTACCACATGCCATGTTTTTAATGGTTATCAGTTATCTCGTGATAATTCCCCTCTCCACGTTCTCCACCGCCTTAACTGGGTATTGAACTCACTCTTTGGGTCCTGTCGCTGGATCTAACTAACGCCTTTGTCCACTGTACTATGTGTCCTTGAGGACATCTGTTTATAACTGATAACTGACATCTATTAGACATGGCACGTGGAACTAGAACAGTCTACACTAGTGAGCGAAATAAAGGGTTCAGTTCGACATTCTAACCACTTGAAGAATGCCGGAGCGTACAATAACCAAAACGTTGTAATAAATATGGCGACAAAGATGAGGACAATAGTCCGAATAATGTAAATAGTGTACATAATACCTCATCTCAGAAATATAGACAGATACCAAAATGTCATCTGTTTACACTCCTTTGAAATCTTCTACCAGCTCCAACATACGACGCTGAAACATTTCAGGTGCTGATGACTTTCAAAACTGTAATCGTTTGAAAGAAAATCGCCCAGTGTTATGAAGGTTGTTAGAGAATTTTCTTTCTTCAACAAAACTGGTAAAAGACACTTGTAGCATGCAACTTGGAAAAATCTAGTCACTTTGTTCAGTTTTAGCGCTATATCATTTAGCTTGGGCATCATATAGTTTTCTCGTTTGACCACGAGATTAAGTTTCGTCAAGTCCACACAAAAATGCACACGGCTATTTTATTTTCCTTGTGTTTGCATAACGAAAGGAAACTACAATAATTGACAGAGGAGGAGGCAGACCCCAATGCCCTTACATAACACATCGTGAAGGCCATAAAGAAAAAAGATATTTTCTTCTTTTTTTAAAAGAAAAGCTTGGAGAAGAATGAGGAAGGTATAAAAATAAATAATACAATAGAATAAGTTTGATTATTGCACTCTCTTTTAAGGGAAATGTTTTAATAAAATTAAATCGTGGCATTGGTGGTGGTAGTAGTAGTAGTAGTAGGTAAATGTATGAGAGCATTATCACCATTATTATGTAGGCCTTCTTTTTCTCACTAAAACTAAACAGCACGTCTTGTATGCTTTCTTCTTTCCTCGTAAACATAACATAATGTTCCATTATTTATCTATGGTAATGGCAGGGCGTAACGGACGTGCTAACTTACTAACAGAGGAACAAACAGAATTACAGAGAATACTGATAGTCTACTGCATATGATAGCTGGCCGCTTGTATTCAACGATACCTGTCTACTAGGGCGGCTAGCCAATCCCTATTGCAGACGCTCGCTCAGGCACATTTGTGTTCATCACCCACAGAGCCCACCTGTGGTTTATACTGTAACTATGCTGAGCAGACCTTAGTTACAGTTTCTGGGAGAGCATGTTATTTAGCGTGATCAACAATCTTAACAAGGCTAGCATGATGACTTGTGACTAGTGTTCCGCATACCCATATTCACTCACAGGGCTTGGGTCAACCCGTGGTATGGTTTTCAGGAACTTTCCAAAGGTGCACATGCTGGGATAGCACTACCCCCCCACCCTCGCTTTAGATTGATAACATCAAGAAGTCTCCTTCCTGAAAAATGAACCGTGGTGAGATTCAAACCCAGGTCTCATGGTCAGAAAGTAAACGTTCTAACCACTCGGCCATGCACACAGACACACACACACGCACACACATATATATTGTATATGTGCGTGTATATTATATGCATATTATTATATAATGGACTCTCCCGTCAGTTTTGACATATGACGATCTGCCAGCTTATTGATTGTTATGAAACTTTGTGATAATCTTAAGTGGCATTTAAGACCCGCTAGTGATTTACAAAGGAGGCCACATATGGAGCAAGTGTGAGGATTGTGAGATGAGATCACTGTTAGATTGGCTGACGTTTTAGATCTTGCTCTCGCTTCTTGAAGATGATTCAGACAAGCAGATTGAGAATTGCTGAGTCCACTAAAACACATTAATATATATTATTTTATATATATATATATATATATATATATATATATATTTATTCGTTTCATTCATTTTCACATACAACATCCAGTGAATATTTTAAAAATCATTTTTTTACAAAACATGAAATGCAGTATATCACTTCTTTTGTTAAACAGTCTTTTTTTCCAACTGATATATTTTTCCAGTATTTGACCTTTGTGTTGTGCATGCATATTTTTTTTAGAGAAGTATACACTCAGCTTTATGATTGTTCAAATTCTTTTACTCACCACTTCTAAAAGCTTCCAATAAAGTAAAGGTCTCAAATATTTTTTCTTCGTAATTTCTAGGATAGTTATTTGTTTTTTTTTGTTTTGTTGTTTGTTTTTTTTTTATTATTATTATTTATGCTGCAATCAATTGTCACCTGAAAAAAAAATTGGCAGCTTGGAAGAACTCTAAGGAATGTCTGCAAACTTTCAGGAAGAATGAAACACATAAAAAGACAGCATTTGGTTTCTTGCCAAAACAATCTCTCCGACTTGCCATAAACCAGATTCATTGACAAATTTGACCGATACCATCCAAATATACTCTTAGAAGAAATAACAATAAATGGAAGCAGATTTCATTTATAAAATGTGAAACATTTCTTTGAAAATTACATCAGAAATCAAAAATCTATTAAATAAAATAAAAAAAATTAAAAAAAAAAGTTACCTGGAAACAAATTGGAAAGTGAATTTATACATTTTTTCCTGTTGGAATTAACCCTAACCAGCTCAGATGACTTCTTGTTTTAATTTTCCAAGGGGAGTGCGTTCTCTTCAATTTCATATATTAAGGCTTTACTCAAATTTTAAAAGTAGTAATATTACTGGGGGAGTCTGTGATAATAGTTGGTGTCAGTAGGAAAAAAAATGTCCTCTTGATGCAGTTTTTTGGGGCGTTTTTTTTTATTTTTGTTTTTTGGGGTTCTTTTTTTTTCTTTTGTTGTTTTGTTTTTTTTCTTTTGTTGTTTTGTTTTTTTCTTTTGTTGTTTTGTTTTTTGTTGGGTTTTTTTTGTCAAGTCCTAAGTTAAACTTTGCCTTTTATAGAAGAGAATCTAGTCATTAAGTAATCAGTTTGAAAAGTTCAGAAAAAGTCATATATTCTTAGCTGAGCAAATAACATTTTATGTTCAAAGCGTGTTATTTCAGCCCAATAAACTGTACCTGAATTAATGTAAGAGAAATCCCTAGAGTAATTTTGCAAATATCATTAACTCCTTCTCCCAAAACACTTAAACCTATGGTTTCTCAAATTCACAGATTATATTTCTTTCTTTGTGATTCCAGTTTTCCTAAATTCCTCTGCCATTTTTAATCTTCCTCCACTGTTTCACTGTTATACCTATAACTTAGATCTATGACTAGATTTCCTCCCCAATTCAACCCATGGCTAAAATCCCTTCCCTGGAAGCCATGTTCACTCCTTTCATCAAAGAAACAAATTCTTCTTTTAGTAAATGTCCAGTGGGTAGATACATTCACCTTATTCATTTTTATATATAAACTTGTATAAGAAAAAGTCTTATAAAAAAAAAATATTGTTCTTTTGAAATTAATTCTTTACAGCAATAGCTATCATAGTGAGTACATCAAGGAGATTCAACTCCAGCATTGTTCACAATATTAAAAACATGTCACCCTGACCTACAGTATCAACACAACCTTGGCAACTAATTTTTTTTTATCCTACTTGGTGTGAGAAATAAAAACACAATATATGTCTTTTGATGATTTATGGCAAGGTTCTTGTACTGTCATTTTACCAGGAGAAATTAATTTATGATTTTTAATTCAGTAAAAAATGATTTTTCAAAACTAAATTTTACAAAAACATTATACAATTTATATAGAACTAGCAGAATATTCACTTAAAAAATATCCATAGTTAACAGCATTTCTACCAAAGATCAGTGTAGTATCTGTACAGTGAAAAGCATTATGTGCATGCTCACACATTGCAGTCTTTTTGGGGTTTTTTTTTTTTTTTTTTTTTTGGTTGGGGGGTTACATGGATAGATAGAATTTTTGTTTAACTGTTCAAAATAATTTTTAAAAATAAATATATTAAAATTACAAAGCCAAATGTCATAATTTAATTATTTGAAAACATCAACAAAGGTGATTGTAAACACAAAATTAAATCAAGCTACAAAAGAACAATACAAGGAAAATATTTTTCTTTTAATGATTTCATTGCACAAAAGAAAAAATATTTTAAAGTGAATGAAGAATATTTCTCAAATCAACAAGGGGAGTTTAAAAAAGCAAAGAAAAATATAGTGTTCAATTATCTCCCTTGTTTTGAAACCTTGAGAAGTCGAAAGAAATTTGCAATTTATGATTTTTTTTTTTTTTTTCCCCATCCAATCAAATACTAACAAGAATAAATGCCAGATAAGGACAACATTCTTCATCAAATCCCAAAAGATAGCAACCCAGTTAAATCTATTCAGTGATTATATTGGGTAATCAGATTTTTTTTTTAGTTTTTGTCATGTGTAGTGTTTAGTTTTAATGTCATTTTTGACAGCTGTCATATTCACATGCATTAATTTTTTTTTTTTAAATTGTTTCTTGATTCACATATAGAAAATGGAAGAAAATAAACAACATCTTGCTTTTTTTAGAAAGTAAAGATGAAGCTCAAACACAAAAAGGGTTTGCATTTATAACGACATTGTGAATGATGAAATGTTTCAAAAGAGGCTTGCAGAAAGTTGCTCTGCAGGTCAATAACAATCAAACACATTCCATGATAATAACCAACATGTTCATAATATACAAATCAAGTTTGGCAAATCATCTGCACTGACTTTGTTACGTTAATTTCTTGTGTCTAAAAAAATTTTTTTAAAAAGTACTGGATGTACAACTCTCTAAATATAATAGAATAGATGCTTTAGAACAATATATGCTAATGCAAGTGAAATTATACCAAAGGTCAGTCTTCATTACACTACCTTAAGCAAAAGATGAAAGAAATTCAGATCAATACTAGAATGAGCATTAACAGCTAGTGAAGACTTGTGAAGCCCATTTTCCTGTAAAACTGTTTTAAGAGAAAGATTGTATAAATTTCAACTGACAGTAACACTGTTTGGACAATGAATGCCAAATGTTTCCTGCATTGCCCTAAACAATCATCGAAAAGTGATGATGCTGTGTGTAGAGTGGAATCGGAAAGGTGTCCTCTACTAGGACTCCCTTTGAGAGAACCAAACGATTTTTGATTTGAACAAGTA
This sequence comes from Acanthosepion lycidas, assembly GCA_963932145.1. NCBI lineage: Eukaryota > Metazoa > Mollusca > Cephalopoda > Sepiida > Sepiidae > Acanthosepion > Acanthosepion lycidas. The sequence continues at coordinate 12,739,831 of OZ010586.1, forward strand.
CTGATACCAATTAAAAGTTGTATCTGGAATCAATTAAGAACAGAGGGGTAATATTTCATAAGCATGTGTAAATATCTCTTTGGAAAACAGGCATTGACTGGCACTCATCAATCATATTTGTAAGATATCAAACCTTTGGATAACTATTTATTCTAGTCTTTATAGAATTCACTAAATGAAAAAAAAATTTTCTATTCTCTGAAAGCATCTAGAGCAGTTCTTTGATCATAAAAATACAAAATTAGTAAATTGGTTGAAATATGACAAAAGACAGTGAAACCAAATTGTTATGTTAATTTACCCATGCACACATGGACTCAGCAGGTACTGCCTTTTGGAGATAGACATTTCCAGTAGTTAGCTCTGACAGTCGGAACATTCTTGCTGTAACAATCTCTGTTTTATGTTTGTATTACTGTTTCTGTTAATATATTTGTTTTAACTCAATTCCTCTTTTTGTGTCTTTATTTCTGGTCCTAACAAAATCACAACACCAATAGAAAACATCTTGTTCAATAAAGTTAATATTGAATAATATTTTAATTATAGTATATAAAGGTAATGGTTGGTGGTATCACCATTCTTTATTGCCATGGAAATACCCAGATCTAATATCAGTCGTGCTCTGATATCTAAATAGGCTTCTCTTTGCTAAAGCAACATTGGACATTTGACATCCTTTGATCTATAGTAGCCCATTATGTTCTAGTAGAGTACCTTATGGAAGGCTTTCTCATCCCCAATAGAGATCAGTAGCATCTGCTTAGAATTGTCTGTTGTAACAAACAAGCAACACTGGTTCAAATCACAACCATAATTAATGCAGGCTGTACCAAATGCATATCCGGTACGTTGAGCTTCTTTTTTTTTTTTTTTTTTGCTTCCATCAGATATGGAGTAGAAAAACCAAGAGGATTAATGTCGCATCACTAGACACAGTAGTTTATGCAAGCTCATGACACAGTGAATGTGCTGGGTTAGTTTGTATATCATATATTGGAGACTGCTATATTGGTTTCATGACCATTTTAATACTTCATGGACACCCATCCTGGGTAAGACGATAAACTATGTTCCACAGCAAGGCCTCTGATCAGGAGGTTTTGAGGAGCATGGAACCACCTCTTAATTGCTGGTGTTCCCAGGTCCACCCTGATCCGGGGTGGTAGCACCTGTTAGGTTCCCAGCTATAGTCAAATAGTTAACACCCAAACTTGTGTAAAAATAGGTTTTAATACCAGAAATACTTTGTAATAAAAAAAAGCATTATTACCAGCAATAATTTTCGAAGGAAAAATTATCATCAGCAATACTTTAAAAAAAATACCAGCAATACAAAAAGCTTTTCTTTCTTTGAAAGAAATATGGCCAGCTATAGATTTCTTCAAGAAAAAATATTCCCAGAAATAGATTTTTGAAGAAAAACATTACCAGCAATAAACATTGTCAGCATTAAGTAACCCATTGAGATTGATATGCCGTAAAACAAACCAAACCAAACCTTCGTGGACTCCTTATACCCCAACAATAAGGGATTATTCCAGCAAGATAACGCATTGTGTCATGTGAGCATAGTTACCAAGAAATGGTTCAAGAAGTATTCTGGAATCCAGCTCCACCCTCTTTTGCAAGGTCTACTTTGGACAAACAAGAAGTTTATACTGCAAAATATACAAAGAGCTACTGGAAAGTTCTCGGCTTGACCAATTTCTCCAAAATCTGACTAAACCCCAAAATTTATTTTTGAAATCCCTTCTTTTCAACACATCCTCATACAAAATAAAATATAAGACTTTTTCTCCTCTTTATTTTATGACTCTCTTTCTGGTTGAAAATTAACATCAAAATGGCTTGAACATCACCCCCCCCACACACACACATACAGCAGCTCGAGAATTTTATGCACAGAAACAGAATAAGGCATGTGATTGGAACTTAAAAGAATGATGCGCTGAAGAAAGTTGTTCATGAAACTTTTGGTAACAATAATTGCATTAACAAAATCAACATTATTCACTTTAACTGAGTATAACAAACAATTTCCCCATTAATTTTTCCAAGAAGCATAAATACTTAACTAGAAGAGCATTGAAATTATAATCTAAAGGCTCTTCTCAATACGTTTTGTTTGAAATTTTGATGAGGTTCTGATAAGGCAAAAATGTGTACAGTATCACTGCCTCTCACCTCCACTTTGTGATCTCATTTTCTGAGGTTTCATTTACCCAACAACAAATCCAGAAAGAAAGAAATAATTCCAAAGTTTTATTTAATAGGAATCAGCACATATGCTAGGCCACAAAAATCTCCTGAGCCGACCAAGCATAGAAATGAATACAATATGGGAACCAGTAATAGGGAGTGCTAGAGAAAAGCAATGAATAACAGCAAATTGCAATATAAGGTCTGGTAAAAAAATAAAAAAAAAAAAAAAAATGAAAAAAAAAATGAAATAATAACAAAAATTGCAATATAAAAAAAAATTGTTGCTGAGACATTAGGTTTCTAAGTGCTAAAAATTAATACCCAGATGTCCTCAAGGACATATGGCCCAGTGGATAAAGATGTTGGTTAGATCCAGTGACTAGACCCAAAGAGTTGTGAGTTCAATACCAAAATCTTGGAAAGTTAAAGGGAAATAACTGAAATACCTGAAAGAGACATGGCATGTGGAACTAGAACAATTTATCTCACTGGACAAAATAAAGGGTTTGGTTCAAAATTCCAATCACCTGAAGAAGACAGGAATGTACATGGGCCGAAACCTTTTGAATATGGCAATGTGGATAACAGTCCAAATAATGCAAGTAATCATAATACCTCATCTCAGAGATATAGATAGATATTTTATTTAATAATTGTCCTAAAGTACAAGAGTAGACATACCAAAGAAAAGACGTGAAACATTTCCTTTAAGAGAAAAGATAAAATATTTCTTGACTTTATCAGGAAAGAAAGAAATCCTACAGCATCAAATCTTCTATCAGCCAAAACATTTTTATTACAATACTAGCCTACAAGCCGCACTTTGAGCTTATTTTAAACTAGCTCTTGCAGATCGCTTTTCCTCTTTTGCCTTCAGCGTCCTATATATTGTAAAAGTTATAAGAATTTAGAAATAATGAAAACTGAAATTATTCTGTCTTTATTCAACACCTTAATTAAGCATAATCTTCTTCATATATACAACCAATCTCTAGTGTTTATTTACATTTATTTTAGTGGGCAAATTTTCTTTTCTTTTAAAAATCACCATTCTTTCATATAAAGTCACTCTTAAAAGACATCAGGGAACCTGAACTATATTTTGAATGCATCACAGTACGCATGCTAAGAAGAAAAAAAAACATGTGAGCAACATAATATACCCCGCTTAAGTTTTAATTACAGTTTAATTAGACATCAATTGCAACTGCGACGAAAGGTGAAATTTAAGTTAAACCTTTAGTAAAGAATTGTTTTTTTAAACTTTTCATTCTAATACTTAAATTTAACTTTAAATGAGTTACATAATTTTTAATCACGTGTAACTGCAGTAATTACTACATGTTGTGACATAATTTAAGTGTATTAAATTACAGAAGGGGGAAAGAAAAGAAGATGAAGTCTTTAACGTTTGTTTTGACTTTTGACCTTCAAAATCGTTAACGTACAAAATTTAAAATCTCCCTTCCTCTTTCATGCTCCGTTTGTATAGCAAAGACGTATTACTTCTTGACAAGGGAGGTAACCATGGATTATTCCAAATGGACCATATCCTCTTTTTTTTTTCTTTTTTTTAAAAAAAAAAAAAAAAAAAAAAGTCTTTTCAATATGCAACCATATCTGGTGTACTAGATATGTTCACTTTTTCTCTAAAAAAAAGTGGCATATCCTGATGAAAAAGGCCCCAAACTTAATAAAAAACGTTTTATCGCGAAAAACTTTGTTATTAATAAGAGGAGAGACCAAAGTATTTTTTTTATTCCTTTTTAGTACATTTGAATTTGTGATAGAAAATCTTTTTTTTAGGTCAGAGGTCACCTATTATTTAGCATTAGATTTTTAGATTGCCTTTTTCACTTGAAAAACACATTAATTTGGAAATTCTTGCAAAAATCAAATAATTCTCGGAATTTAATGAAACTTTCAGAAATTATTCCAAAATGAATGAATTTATTTTAGAAATGTTCGCCTTTTAGAAAATCATTGTAAAATATTTATTTATTTTTTTTTAATTTTTTTTTTACGTCTGATACCCCCTCGCCCTTACTTAATTTTATGAAAACTTTAAAACTTTTTGTGTAAAATTTTGACTCGCAGAAAAACTGATGGGTCGACGCCATTGGCAATTGGCTTTTCAATTCCAGTTATTTAAGTTTAGTGTTGATCCCCTGACAATTCAACTGGACTCAGTTTCTCTGAGTAACTGATATCTGAAACAGGTCTTGATTGACGCTGCAGTGGGTTGGTAATTTTTATTGATGATGCTATTCAGTCTTTCACCTTCAGTAAAAAGGTATTTCGGCATTGAATTTCACTGTCTGTCAAACCTTGGTGAAGCAAGTTTTACAACTGCTGGGGAAGCTTTTGGCGTTTTTACCAGACATATATTTTCTTTTTCTAAATGTAACTCTTCCTAGGTGTTTTTCTTCATAGTAAGTGGCAAGCGTAATTGGTTGCGCAAACTCTTTTAAACACGTTTTATATATATTCTGGAATCTACCAATGTCTGAAAAGTTCTTGAAAATCTTTTCTCTATTCGTAGTCTTCACTTTTTATAGAATTCACTCTCCTCAGTAGGTTAAGAGTTTTTATTGCTGGTGCCCCCAGTAACAGTTCCCTCAAATTTTCAATAACAAACAAATCCTGTATATTTTGCTTTTGAAGTATTATTTGAAATGTTATTATTTTACTTAAGTGTAAAGTAGTCGTACATTTACAATTCCTTACAGCTAACCATGAAAATAAATGCTGATCCAAACTGTCTCTAAAACCTTTAAGCGCGTATTGCCGCAAAAATATCAAATGTTGCCCTCCTCCGCCGAACGCGTCATATAACTATTGGCTCAGGACACGCGGTTCCTATGAAGAAGCTTTCAGAATGTAACGTCCTTGTTACCAAAGGAAAATGTAGGTGATGTGGAACTGATTCAACCCTGTGGACGTAGCAAGGCAGATTTGAGCTGGTGTCACTAAAAATACAGGTAATCGGAACATTTGCCATGAGAGCAGCAATAGATAAAGCCTCCAGACAACTGATAATCTAGTCCATACAGTTGTTGGTTACATTTTTTAATAATTGGCGAGTTTTGGGGGGTTTTTTTCTTCTAAAATAACAACTAAGGACTGCTGTTACATTTGCTTCAGTATCCAATTTGAAATGAATTTATTTTACTACATAGTTTTGTAGTAACTTTAACTTCATCTTGCCAGGCTTCTTCTGTGACCGCATTAATTCTATCATTAGGATATAATGTTGTTCTTCCTCTTCTCAAATTTTAGATCTGCCGGTCATACTTTTTTGCATAATGTCCTTTTCTCGAACATTTTTGGCTGGACAGTTATTTTGAGTGTGAGATGGAATAATGCTACAGCATAAAAATGTATTTCTATTTCTTTCATGGCGTATTGTCTTGAGGCTTCTTTTCATATTTCTTTGGTGTTATTCTAACATTTGATTCTGTTGCATTTATTGTTGCCTAAAGAAATATTTTGAGTTTGTTGCTGGAAAGTTTCATAAGCTCTGCCTATGTCAATACATTTGTATAGGGTTTAAAACTTTTCCCTCACTGTATCATCTTTAACACCTACAACTATTAACCTATCTTACATTTTCCCAGCAACATATGCATCTATACTCTCTTGAAGCTTTTCAAATATGAAATTTTTACATAGGTTTCTCCAAAGAAAATTCTTTGAATTTCGTTATTACTACTTCCAAATTTTCTTTCTTCATTATCAAATTTCAACCCCTCATAAATGTTGTATGTCTTCGCTTATAATTAACAAAAATACGGATGTTTGGTATAATATAAGGTTCTTTAAGTCAACTGGCTTTTGAATAATTTCGAAAATTTCAAATGAATTTTTTTCAGTTAGTTGCCAAATTCCCTGATCAAACTATTTTTTGCAGGAGGTTAGACATATGCCATAGATTGCCTTTGATTATTAACTTTGTTCAGAAATTTGTCAATAGACAAGTCATCAATTGGACTAAACTTTTTTTTTTTAGCAAAGAGAACAAATTTGTTTTTACTTGAAATGCAAAGAAATTTTTAAAAAATGACTTTTCTTACAATTTATTGTAATGCTTTTTTTTTTTTTTTTTTTTTTCTCTCGTGGTACAGTGTGACCCGGATATAAGACAGACTTTCTCTGCTCCCAAATTAGAGCCATACTTACCTAAACAAAATATACCAAACCCGGATATAAGAGACTTCTTCTCGGGTCCCGACAACTCTCTTATATCCGGGTTACACTATGTGTAGCGTAAGTTCTTCCTAGAACCATGTGATGTAATTTAAGTGTATTAAATTACAGGTGGAGGGAAAGAAGAGAAGATGAAGTCTTTAACTGTTTGTTTTGACATCCAAACTCATTAATGCATAGAATTTAAAATCTCCCCTCTTTATACACACTCCATTTTTATAGAGAGGCAGACACCATTTCTTGACAAGGGAGGTAACCGTAGATTACTCTACACCTGTTAGTTGTTTACGATTTCGACAAGATCAAAAAAAGACATGGAAGGAACGCACATACACACTGCATTTATCATTGTAGATATTGGTAGAATTTAAAATTAGTAATTGCTAATCGTGTCTACATTATAAATTAGACTTTACCATTGGTATATATTAGGTATCTCCAAATATTGTCCTAAAAAAAATTTTTTTTCGTTAAATGTTTATAAAGAGAAAAGACGAAAGTATTTTTTTTTTTTGTTTTTTTTTATTTATTGAATTTTTTTAATCCTTTAGTTTGTGGCATGTTCAAAATGTGGGTTGAAATTTTGTTTTTTCTTGAGTCAGCATTGGGCCAAAAATTTAGTTTCTATTTTGTGGTAAAAACACATTCTTACAAAAATCAGATAATTGTCAAATTTTAATTAAATTTTCAGGACTTATTCACAAATGGATTATATATATATATATATATATATATTATATATATATTTTTTTTTTTTAGAAAATCTTGGTAAAAATATATATATATATAAATACATATATAATGTATTCAGGCAGCAATCCTTCATTTATACATGTTTCATTAAAGATAGGCAAGGTACTATGATTAAGCTTTTTCATTTAATTTTTCTAGTGTTTGAACAAATGTTTTCTTTTCTGGAGACAGTGTGTAGAAACTTTTTTTAACTCTTATCAAGGAGGATTTTATTTTTGCTTTTAACTGGGTGTATGGGTTGTATGTGTGTGCTTCTCTAGAGTTATAGGTATGTTTTATTTTCTGAACACAGCATATTGTGGTCGTATTCGTAGTTAATATTATTGAGTGTTTGCTTTTTCTTTTTTATTGAACTTCTAAATAATACTCATCCATTGTAATTTTCATTTACTGTTGCATTGTTATTTTTGAGGCTAAGATTAGCTGTTTTATATTCTTTGTAGTAGATAATTAATATTTTTTTTTTGTTGTTCAAGTTAATTGGGGTAATGTATTTCTTTATGATATTTCTAAGTGAAGATTCATTTTGTTTATAGTTGACATGCATTTGGCTTTTGTAGATATTTATGTTATTTTTTACTGTGTTCACTATTATTATTTACTTTGGGGAAAAATAGTCTAATTTGGGGGTTAAGGTGGTTAGGAAAGCCATTGTTAACTAGCATTTGTTTTGCATTGTTGAGTTCTTTAAGGAAGAGTAAACACAAGGATAAATTCTGGTATGCTCTTTTTAGGAAGTTTTTTTTTTTTTTTTTTTTTTTTTTTTTAATCAAGATTTTGTATCTGAGTGGACATTCACTCTTAAAGTAATGACAAGAGTTTCTGCTAGTCAGTTTGTTATAAAATGAGGTGGTAAAAGTTTTGTTACTGTATTCTACAAGAACATCTAAGAATGGGAATTTTTTTTTTTGACTAAGTAGGTAAAGCTAAGGACATTTATTTTTTTTTTTTTTCAAATGTGGCCTTGAGAGTATCTCTTTTGTGTTATTTGCTAAAATAAAAATATTGTTTACGTAGCAGATATATTTTAGGTTTACAGTCCGGTTTAAATATTGTAATTTCTACATGGGGGGGACATGTAATAATTGGAGAAGCACATGACAAGCAGATTTCCCATATTAACACCATTAGTTTGTGTGTAAATGTTGCCATTATGTCTTAGAATGGGACTTTGGTTGTGCAGGCATCTCTCTCTCTCTCTCTATATATATATATATATATATATATATATATATATATATATATATATGAGAGAGAGAGAGAGATTTTTTTAACGTCAAAAAACATTATTACGTCATTATTTTTGCACCAACCTAATATTAGGCATTTTTGGTAACTGCTTGGGATTTATATCCCCACAGATAGGAGAGGAATAAAAAAAAAAAATAGAAAAAAATAACAAATAATTCCCTTATTAACATAACTACAAAAGCAATCATAAAACACACACACACAAAATAAACAAACAAACAAAAGGAAACAAGGATGATTATAATTTTTTCTTTATTCTCCCCTTCAAGTAGATATTTACAGCCCTTGGAAATTTTACAAATACACAATTCAAAAACTCACTCTGGGTGTCCAAGCTCTACAACGGCCATCTCTAGAAACTGAGCCAGCCACATTTTCAACATGGCCCTTCAAAAAACCAATAACTTTTTACCAGATGAGCCACACCATTTGCTTTATTTTTCATAATCTATTTCTTTGCAAAAATAAAAATCCAAGCACCTCAAGGCCAAAGATCAAAGTTCAAAAGTTAAATATATTGCCTTTAATAATCCTGTTAACTGGAAAAATGACTAAGCTGGAATCAATTAAATCCAACTTGATCATCAGACTTTTCTTCTGAATTTTCTTTTCTCCCTTTTAACTGACACCCTGTCAGAGTTGGTTTATTGCTTATTAAATTTGGGAGTGGCGGGATAGTTGGCCATTAGGTGATTTCACATATCTGCAACATAGATGAACCAATTGTTTTTGTTGTTAGTTTTCTGTTTTGTTTTTGTTTTTTTTTTTAACAGTCATCAGATTATCCCATTTATGAAAAATAAGTACCCCACCCCGTCTCTCGTAATGGACTATCCCAGAGAATTTACAAGAACCAAAATGGATTATATATATATATATATATATATATATATATATATATATATATATATATATCTATCATTTGTTTCTTTTTGTTTATATATGATTGGAATGAACACTGGTCTGGGGCTGACTGCAAGATTTTCACTTTCAAAACAGTAATTTAGAAGATATACATGTATCTTTTGACAGGCACACAAAACATGCATAGCCATTCCTCCAATTAAAATAGATTCAACATCATTTTGAGGCAGAGATGTGTTTCACAAATAAAAAATTAAAAAAAATATATAAGCCAATAAAAAGTCATCTTAGAGGCATGGTTAGCAAGTATTACACATACACACACAGACAAAAAGAGAGAGAGAGAGAGCAAGAGAAACCTTTTAAAAGATAACTCAGAAATGCAATGCTGGCTGAAGCGGTGCATGTCCATTCAAGACACAGACAACCAATCAGATATGAAGATGCTGCATACACAAATTGAGTTCCCTTCAGACAGACAGGCATACACACACACATGCTGTTATTAGGCATGCATCAGTTTTGGTGTTTTTAGTGCAACAAGAACCATGGAATAAGAATGTATGTGTTTGACACAAAGGTAGCTATTTATTTTGGGAGTGGGCAGAAGAAAAATGTATCTCAACAAAAATCTGGACATACCACAGCCGCAAGGGAGGAGGTTATGGGGGACAGAGAAGTCGAAAGGAAATAATCTAACAGTGCTCTCACCCAAAACTTCCAAGATGAAGTTACATTTGGCAAATCTCCAACCTTCATCAGATTACAGCAGAAATAACAATAACACATTAAACAGAGACACGCATGCACACACACACTTTGTCACAGTTATTCTAATCCTGACCAGTTCCACTGCTTCAGAAAGGGAGTCACCAATATATCAAAACATTTGTTACACCATACCAACTGTTCTCTATACACTCTACGTTCCATTTAATGATTCTCAGAAGAAGATTTGCAAAATTCTAAATAATCCAGAGAGTATATCCTCTGGAAAGAAGATTTCCTAACAAACCAGTCATGAAAAGACCACAAAGAGGTCAGCAGTGCTAGTCATGAGTCCTGCTTGATGAAAATTGGACATTTACCAAAAGAGTGGCTGAGCAGGGGGAGTTATCATTATAATCAACATGCCAAATGATGGTCAGTGTAATAATTCCATACCAATTCCAGCAATGCAATCTGCCCATGTGTATCAATATAAGACAAATGCCAACGTACCATTTCATACAAAGGTTCAGATTGTAATTTGCATATCTTAAATCCAAATATTGGCAGTCAAGTTTAGGGGAGTGGAGGGATGGGGTTAGTTAATTGAATCTGTTGTCATACCAACTGAAGGAGTGGGAGTAATCCTGAAAGAGGTGGGTTGCTGCTAGCTTGTTACATTAGGGGCGGGGCCAAATAAATAGAAGTGGACTACAGTAGGAAGGGAACAGAATGCACACTCATCCAAACACTTGACAGTTCACTGATTACTGAAAGGAGTTTGCTTCTGAATTTGTAATGAGAAATGGGAGGAAAGAGACATGTTGGGAAGAGGGAGGAGCTGATGATCGTCATTGTCAACAGACATCTTGTGATATTCCCCCCCACCCCCACTTTTGTCGTCTTCTTGAGGCTACCAAGTGCAAAGATGCATAGGGTTGAACACTTCCCAGTTAGCACAGGGTGGCCAGATGGAGTGGGGCAGTGTGGTTACTGGTTCCGTCCCAGGATCACAAGTTTGAACAGTCACAGCACGGTTGGTTGGTTAGTTGATAGATGCTAAAATCTGTAAGGCCTGCTATTAGGGGTACTTTATATCGGGGTCTGGCTCCACAACATACTTGCCTACAAAAGATAAATCATAAACAGACTGAGATTTCAATTGAGACAGAACCTCTTCATTTCTATTTTATACAAGATTGTTACTTTTAAGAAAATGTCAAAAGCACAAAACTTGCATTAGCCAAACAGAAGCTGGCTAATAGATATAGAAAAATGTTACTTACCTGTGCCAAATCTCTTTTTCACCAAAGAGAGTCGATAACCAAAGCCAACGAGTTCAAAGTCCAGCCCTGAAAGTGTGGCTCCTTCAGCAATGAATTGTAGGGCAGTGGGCAAAGGATTGTTTGGTCCATTGCTAGTGTCAAATTTGGCCCGAATGCAACCTTGGCAACCATTCTCACTCAATTCAGAGATGTCTGACAGTTTCCATGTGGCACGCTTTTCCTCTAAATTCCTGTGCAAAGAAAAAAAGAAATAAAAATGACACTTATTAAGTGGCAAGAAAGATTTTTGGTTTTCGGAACATACCAATTTGAATATCACATCTATCTTAGAGTACATTTCATAAAAGTGCTTCGGCAAGTTAACAATATAGGCAAGGAGAGGAAGAGAAGGAAGACAGAGGAGAATAGTGCATAACAAAACCCACAATTATAAATAAACATCATGAAAAGATAAATACTGACCAGTTTCCTGTAGGGATACTTTGCATACTGGACACCTGACCATCAACAGGAACAGTTACTTGAATATTCTTCAGGGTGACAGGCAGTGACATAGGGCTGGGATTATATTTATAATCCAGCCGATAATTTGTATCTGTTGGGGTGCATTTCCAGTATACCACCAAAGGCAACGGGGTGTTATCAACACCTGGTAAGGTTTTTACCTACACAAAAAGAATATTACTCATTGTCCTTATATAAGAAAAAAATTACAAATATCAAAAGAAAAGTTTTGTAATATTTACATAGTTCAGACTGTTGTCTTCATCTTTATTGTCATATTCACGACACATGGTCCAGTGGATAAAAGGGTTGATTGAAGTAATCCATTGACTTGACACAAAGAGTCGTAAGTTCAATATCTGGCCACAGCAGAGGCAAACAAAAACTTGGAGAGTTGAGTTACTAAAAGGAAATAACTGAAACCAAGATATCCAGAAAAGGCATGGCAGGTAGAACTAGAACAATCTACCCCAGTGAACAAAATAAAGGATTTGGTTCAAAATTCCAACAAGAAGGCCGGAGTGCACAACAGCCAAAACATTGTGAATATGACATTAAAGATGAAGACAACAGTCCTAACAATGTAAATAGAGTAAATCAAAAGAAAATTCAACCAATTATTCCCCTAACCCAAATAGAGCATCACATAATTCCTGAGAAATTACATTAGCCACACCCACTATGTAGAAGTCAAATAACTTACCTGCTAACATGGCTGCCTTCTGTATCTCCTTCGAAAGGCAAGCCTGCTAATCTACCTCATTTATAGGAGAGTACCTACCGCAGCAGGTGGGTTAGTCCACTTTTTTGGAATGGATCTAACCAACACATTTGCATGAGTGAACTCTATTTACCCATATATCTCTACATTAAATGACTCAGGTCACTTCGACTTGAAGTGGCTATACCAGTCTACTTGCAAGCTAACCAATATTCAACCCAAATAGAGCATCACATAATTCCTGAGAAATTACATTAGCCACACCCACTACAAAAAAATGTATAAAATATTCAATCTTTATTGAGTTAACAACAACTGTTCTCTTTGTATCAGAATAGCTATCAAGTGGACAGAACTTTTTAAAGTAGTTTCATGCAATCTGTATTTTAAAGCTGTGCAAATTCAATTTGTGTTCCAACTGAGCCTGAAGCAACAATTCATTTCATATCATCTTTATGAGGCAACTTATTTTGCCATGAACATCCAAATTAACAATCACTTTTTACGATGATCTTTTCACTTTTGGATAAAACACTACAGGAATTTTGATGCCTATCGTTTTATCAAAAACATTTGTAAAAATTAACAAATATTTCTTTCATAAAATTGGAGAAAAAATTATATTGATGCTGATCAAGAGAGCTTCAAAATTAATGATAAATGTAGAGAGCTTACAAAATGGTACCTTTACCTGATATTTCAATATGTCTACATTAAAATAAGATGCTGACTTGTTCATCTCTCCCTCTGCACGAAGATGTTCTGTCAGCGCAGTCATATCAAAAATGTATGTAAAACTTTCTGATGTGCTCTGCAAAGTATCCCTAAGAAAAGAGAAAAGAAGTTTTTTTTTCACTTGAAAACAACAATTTTTAAGTAAACAAATAAAAAATATTGACATTGATCAATCAAAAAATTTCAAATTCATTTCTTCCAAAATGTTTTTTTATTGACAAGACCCAAATAAATGATGTAAGATTCAAACAGTCTACAATAAACTGAATGAAATCCAGTTTTATATCTATTTGTCATTGCAGATATAGATCTAAGGACTTTTCATTCCAGTCCCATTCAGGTTTTCTTTGGAATTAAATTACTATCGATATTTTCTTGATGTTTTAGAATTTTACTAAATGGATTTACAGGGCCAAGAATTGTTTCCCTTGAAAAGGCTTTAAATTCAGAATAGTTCTTCTATACTGGTCGATACGAGAAAGCCTTGTATTCTGCTATTTAAACCTGGAGAGAGAAGTGGATTCATCTCTTTTCCAAGGACATTAGTGTGAAATGAATGCAACACACTAGGATAAAACATGAACTTGACTCACAAATACTACTTTCCACATGGGGGTTAACCAATATGCTTTATCCCCTGACAGACAAGGAATTAACACACACACAAGTTCTGGGCCCCGAGAACTAAATCTAAAAACATTCCTATATAAATTTTTAAAGGAAATGAAGAACTGTTACAATAGCTTTTTCCAAAAGTCATGGCAATTCACATATAATAATGAAAAGGAAGCTGTGATGAGCCATGATTGCTTACCTCCAGAAGTAACATGGCATTTTATTTCATATAAAGTGTTCCTTTTTTAATTTAATAATACAGTCCATGCTTTAATAAGAATTTCAGTAAAAAAAAACTTAACCCAAAAATGACATTGTATTATGTCATTAAATGTTTTCATATTATCTATAGATGAAAGACCAAATCCCCCTACCTAGCCAGTTTTGTACCTCATATTGTAATTTAATAAAAAACAATGAAGTTTGCTAAATAAAAAATAAAAGAGAAAAGTAGAAATGGATGAACCTACTGAGATATCAACTGAGTATTGATTCGGACATGCTCCAAACGTGCAGCACCAGTAACTCGAAAACTAAGCATGGATGGAGACGGGTTTTCTGTCAGCACTTTGATGATTCCAGCAGGGAAGGACATCATTAAATTACCTGTCAGTGATACAGAGCATCTGAAAACGGAGAAACACCAAGACAATTTAGGAAGGCAAAAAGAGAATGTATTTGGAGGGACACAATCACCATTGAGTTTTGTTAAGATTTTAACAAGTAAAATATACATATTTTTCTCTTGGTCAAAATCAACAGCTTAAATAAAAATGGCCAACTTACAAAATAAATTTAGATAATTAGCAAAAAATCAAAAGAAACCATTACATTAAAAATAATGAAAAAATTGTATTTGGAGATTTGACAGCAAAGGTTTATAATTGCAAAAAAAAAAAAAAAAAAAAAAAAAAAATTGCCAATTTGTAAAACATGTCCACTGAGGACAAAGGGAGTTGCCCACCTGTAATGAATACTCACTGAAAACCAAGAGTGTACTCATCAACTTTTAAATAATCACATTTCCAGCAATATTTCAAATTTTTGTCTAATTACATTTAAAGAAGGAAAAGTTGATTTCGAGTAAATTCATAGAGTTTCTTTCATTTCAGTTTTTATTTCCATTGTTTATAATCAATAAGAAAAATGCATTCCTGTCCTAAACATTTGAAAACATTTTTCAGGATGAATGAAGATGACTCAAATATTACAAAGATTTCCAAATTTAAAAGTAACATTGTCAGGGTCATAAAAAACTCAAATGTTTCACATGAAAATTCTATAGAGCTATTTGAGAATATCCTGTTCAGTAAAATTTAAAATTGTTTGTCTTTTGAAATAGAGTTCACTTCTAATAAAAATAAAAAATATCGCTATGTTACCAATAACTGAAAGCAAAAAGTTGTAAGTGTTGTTGTATCAATCAGAAAAAAAAATAAAATAAACAATACCACATTTCACTTATTGTTATTTTTGTCTAATTGCCTTTTGTGTTTCCAGTTATGAAATTTGTAGTTAAAATAGTCTTCAGGTTAGAAAAGAATTTGAAAGATAGTAAGAGCTTCAAACAAAACTCAAACTCTACTACCACTACTATTGCTACTAAGTAGGCCACAACAATACAACCTAGAATAAAGTCTAAGACATTGAGAGAAAGATTAGAAATGAGAAACCTTGTTTTTGCTAAAGTATTAAATGATAAAATGGTGTCATGAGGTTAAAGTCACATCTAAATTGAGGACAGAAGAAAGGTTAAGATACTACTCAAAACTATTTACAGACTTTACATTCAGATTAATATCCTTAGCTTTGTTATCATTTGGATTGTTGTGCCCTCAGGCCTTCAAGGATGACAGCCTAGTGGGTTAAAGCAGTGGTGCATAAATTTGGTAGCATAGTATTTGTGAGTTCAATCCTTGGACAAGGTAGTACAGGGTTGCTTAGTTCTTGAAGGATACGTCATTTAATAAGCCAACATTTTTCTAACTTGTTCTGAATATCATTTCTTTTCAGACAAATGTTGACAAAGCTAACTCAGAAAATAAAAAGGCAATAATGAAAAGACACACTGTAATCATTGCCTTAAAGGCAAAGCATAGGGATTTAGAGATCACTCACTTTCTGAAAGTTGCATGGTCGTTTATTGTCAAATTTTGAAAAGCTATTCTATAGCAGTATATATAACATAAAATGCCTGCTAAGGATCATAATACCATCAGAACACACAAATTTGTACAAAAGGTGCAGAAAATTATCAATAAGAAGCCCAGAAACTCAATTAGCATCGTTGATAAGCAGCTCAAGTTTTCAAGACATTCTATCAGAAGAATTGTGTATGAGGACCTTTGATACAAGTCAGATGTGATGTGGATAGGCCAATTCATGTCAGATTCATCTGGTCTGTACAAAGTGCTTGTTGAACAAGGTGAAGCATCAAGAGCCTGAAGTGCTTTAGTTTTTCTCTGATGGAAAAAAAAATTTGATCAGGACCAAAATATCAACCAAAGAAATGAAAGATGGTTATGCAGAGACTATAAAGACATTTCAATAGATATGCACACAAAGTTTCTGGTAACTATGACAGTTCTGAGAGCTGTGAGCAACAAGAGGGATGTCATACCTCCTCACTTCTTTCCACAGGGTTTAAGGGCCAATGCTGCTTACTATAAGGAGATATTGGAGAAGGTTGTGAGGCCTTGGATAAAGAGTGTGACCATACACCTACCAACAAAACACTGCGCCATCTCATAAGGCCAAAATGACCCAAGAATGGATGAGTTACAATCATATCATCCCAAACATATGGCCTCCTAGCTCTACAAACTTGAATCCATTGGACTACTATCTATGAGGCATAGTCAAAAGCAGTCAATCAATGTCCCCCAAAACATTATGAAATCTCTGAAATCTGCCATAACTAGTATCTGTCTATATTTCAGTGACAGCACCCAAGGAGTGTGAGTTCAATATCTGGTTAAGGCGATGGAGAACTTGGAGAGGGGAATTAACAGGAGATAACTGATAAGTGACATCCATTAGACATGGCCCATGGAACTAGAACAGTCTACCCCAGTGAGCGAAATAAAGGGTTTAGTTCAACATTCAAACCACCTGAAGAAGGCTGGAGTGTACAATGGCCGAAACATTGTAATAAGTATGGCAACAAAGATGAGGAGAATAATCCAAATAATATAAATAATCTCCTATAACTAGCACAGTAAAGATCATCTGATTTGGTTATATCAACATTTCAGATTTTGCATTGAAGTAGTCATTGATGCTAATGGTGGATTCATTAAGTAGAGTTCAAGATTATTCATGCCAATATTTTTTTCATATAAAGCTCTTCTTTCACGATGTAGACATCTTTTAGTAAATTCATGCAAATGTCCTCAAAGAACTGAGCAATCCTATATAAACTCAGACTTTGTAGAAACACAGCAAGTAATATTGAGCAGTACTAAAAAAAAGATCTCGTGAGACACAGGCAGCAGAACAAGAACACTATCCCCATAGATTAAATAATGAGTTCAGTACAAAATTCCAATATTGTTATCCAGATTGAGAGACACCTAAAGAAGGCCACACTGTTCGAAATGATGTGATAACAAAGATGAAGACAGAAGTACAGACATAAATAATGTAAATAATATAATCCTTATTGCAAAAATTTACACTGAAATTACTCAAAACTAATAAAAAAAATGTCAGAATTTATTTTTTTTTTAAAATTAATTAAATAATAATATTAATGCTGTTGTATATTTTTCATCTTATTTTTAAAGTATTCCCAATTCAAACAAAAGATGTACTCAGTTTTATAGTAAAACCAAACTGATCCAGTAATAATTAGCAAATAACAATCACATATCAGAAAGGGCTTCTCTAATGACAAGAATGGCACTTTGACAAGATGTTTGATTTTCCCAAAACATTCAGGACATTTCAAAGATCTTAACAAATGACTAATATTCACAACTTCTTTCAAGAACATTAATTTTTCTAATAATGCTGATGATGATTTGAACTTTTAAAAATGGTGACAAAATTTTTTTCTAGTGACAATGAGCTCAGTAAAATGTGAAACAATTCAGAAAAGTTTGTAGTAGGGCAGAAAAGAGAGATGAGCTCTGCCCAACACCATAACATGAACCAGGAATACTACAAAATGAAAAAGCAAAGAATCGACAAACTAACAATTCAGTCAGCCTCTGAATATTTTTTTTATCTCTTATCTTTATCAGCGAGCATTGTGGAACTTGTGCTCCAGCCTCAGCGATCTTGCATAAGTTTATATTCAAATATACAACATGTACGTTAATTATTTTGTGACGGACTTACTTTGTGGCATCTGTTCCTTTAAAATTGGCATTGATATTCTCTGTGAAGGCCACGGCCATAGGAATGACATCAGCCATCCCTAAAGTGAGGGGACTAGAACCCCGTGAAGAGCCTAATGAAGAAGTTGTGTTGAACATGGAACCAGAACTGTCAGGAGGAGAGATCAGGGTAGCTGGACTCATGCGGCCAGGACGTAGAGGCACCTGTAAGCAAAGTAAAAGTACAGAATGACTGCTGCCCAACAAATATGCATATAGCCAAGATTCATCTAATACATGTACACGCATGATCAGTACACAAGTTAAACAGTTAATTGTGTGTGTGCCAGGTAGTAACTCACCTGGTTGAAAGATTCAAAAGAAACCCACTTGTTGGGAGACTGTAGACTTGACTGGTAACAGTTAGAAAAGTGAGAAATGGGAGAGTCAATCAGCGATGGAGAAGAAGAGAATAAGGAGTCTATGAGACTAGGAGAGGAGGGAGTGGAATGGCAACTACTCACCTGTGGGAGTGGAGTCTTGGTGCGTGATGGTGGTCGAGGTGGGAGGGGGAAACTAGGGTGGACAGCAGTAGTAGCAGCAGCGGCTGCAGAACCAACTGGGGATGTGGCCTGACTAGAAGTGCCAACTACTTTGGAACTGGGAGGAGCAGGCAGTATACATGTGTCTTGATTTGTTTGATTTGAACCACCAGCCGCATCACTAGCATCTGAAAGAAATAGAGAGAGACAAGAAACTATTAACTAGACATGATACTATTTTATGTATCTTTGTTGTTACACTCAAAACATTTCAGGTGTGTGTTAGTGTACTTGGTAACATTTTTAGATGGTCAAATCAAAAGAGATTAAAATGGCTGATCATATAGCAAAAAAATATAAATAAATAAATCATGGTCATCAAACCTTGTGATATAAAGTCATGACAACAGACAGAAAACAACATTGGAAGTAAGACAACTGAAAGAATCGGTGCATGTTAGGCACTAACAACCTCTCATCAGTAGACTCCAATTTAAGAAAGAAAAGGTACTCAATAGAAATTCTGACACCAAAACAAGACCCCTCCCAAAGTCCCCTCCACTTGACCCCAGGACATTCATCTAATGACAGACATTAGATTTTTTATTCTCCAGAATTTCAATACCAAGATTGCCAAGAACCATGGCCTAGTGGATTAAAGCATTGATTAAAACATATCTGATTTCCTGACAGTTTCAAGTTCAATCTCTGGGTCTGGTAGTGCTACTATTCTAAGTCAATGGAAGTAATGTACAAGTGAATAAAAATATGAATCATGAAAAGGAAAATAATCCCCAAATATGAAAAGTGAAATGAGAACAATCTATCAATTATATCAATTAAATTAAATTCTTAAATAGTACAGCATAGAAATGATAATTCCTCATTCGAGGCTTAATGGAAAGAGATTTTTTAAGGCTATGTTTAATACAAAACCAAATCTAAGGTATTTTATATCCACACTGACAAACCTTCTATAAAAGATTGTTACAATAAATTAATAAGAGTTGTTATAGATGTTCTAGATACTGGCAAAGATCAATTGTATCCCAGCCAGTATCAACATCTATACTAACCAGATCAGTCAAAACACAGAGAAACAGAAATATAGCCAATTAAGTAGCACAACCCCTATAAGGGTGTCAGGACTACATACTTGGTCTTGGCTCTACAAGAAATAACAATTTACTTGGTCTTGGCTCTACAAGAAATAACAATTCAGAATCATCTTTTTACTAAAAATAGCAAGAATACTGAGGAGGATGCTTGAGTATTGAGAAGACTGTCACATAATATACATTCTAAGGCACACACTCAGTGAATAACAATAACTAGTAGTACCAATGATAATTTCAAATTTTGTGATTTGAATTTTCTGATAAATCTTAATTCTTAAGTTAATGTTTGAATAAGCTCCTTGCAAGTTCTACGACTATAAAATAGCCAGGAAATTCCCATATTACATCAGTAATTACTTAAGCTTAATGACTTCAACCAGATATTGCAATAACAAGCATAAGTATGAATGCAGGTCATTATCTAAAGAAGTAAGAGGGTACAAATGAAAAGTTTAGAAACTGTAAAGGTTTTCCATTTCACTGAAGCAGAAATTAAACACAAGAGCATTATCATTTTATTGATATCTTTGTTTCTCACTGAAACCAGTGTTTCTGATGTCTTTTCAGTCTTTCCTCATGATCAAAACAGAATAGTCCATTCAGGGTTCCCATGAATCTGTGTAAAAAAAAAATTCCAGGACTGTGTTAAGTTTCAAGGACTGAAACTGGTGTACACACATGCACACAAAATGAATGGTCATCAATTTCAAAAACACAAACTTTGTGATTTATCTTTTAATAGATTGACAGATGAGATGGTCAAAGAAAACCTACAGCTGGTTCCAATAATTCATATCACGTGGATCAGTTGAAAGCAATGAAGAAATCAAAGTATTGAAGGCTGAAACACAACTAGAGCCTGCAATATTGTCAGTGGAAATTTCCTTATCGACTGAGAAAACACTATCCACTGAAGCCTGTCCATGAGAGAGAGAGTACCAGCAATCTACCAGATTTCTGAGATTTGCTATTTTGACTCTTATGAACTGAGAAAAGGATGTTTTCAAGCCCTGAAAAAAGCCCTGCCAATTTTCCAGGGCTTTTCAAGCTTTCCAGGATATGTACGAACCCTGTACGAGGTACCACAAGACTTAACATGTGGTAAATAATAATGATGGAGGAGCTGCCTTCGTTGATTTATGTCAATCTCTGAAAACTGGATAATGGACAAAAACAGATTGTAATTTCACAAGGCCAAAAATCCATATGTATTTCATTCACACAACAAAACTTTTTTTTCAATATAATCTTTCTTGTCAATGCACTTAATTCAATAAATATTAATCACAAAGTTTAAGCATTATAAAGCAAAAAGTTTAGCTAATAATTGTGTCAGGCTATGGACTTATTGATTTGTCTTCATATTTTATTGCTAAAAAGAAATTTTATTCAAAACAACTATAAATTAACAGATTTGATCGTAAGAAGGACCAGCAAAACTTGAACTGCATTTTTTTAACGTGTCATATTTAGCAAAGCAAATTTTAATAAGTGTAATACTAACATTTTACAGTTCTATAAATGAACGATGCAAGTCTGATTTGAAAATGCCACCCTCCGATCATTGGAATCAATCCCTTATGAAATTGAGTGAATATTATACATACTAGAACTTGATAACGTTGTAGTTGAGCCACTATTGGAGGTGTGTGAAGTACCATCCGCTCGTGAAGACACCAGTGGAGAAGGAAGATTGTAGGTGTTGCCACCAGTAGGTGTGGATGCAGCACTAGAATTGAACAGGTCCAGTTTAAGAAGGTCATGGCTGGGCTTGCTAGGGCTGAGAAAAAAAAATGTTTTTCAATAAAAAGCTTAAAATAAAAAAAATACTTCTAGCAATTATAAGAAACAGAAAAATGCTGGCTTTTCTCTTTGAGGACAATACAAAAGGGAAGTGCTTGTGAGGTTGCTAAAAATTGCTTCAAGCTTTTGATTACAATGGAAATAACTAGGATAAAATGGGTTTGGTTTGGTTTTATTTTGTCTTTCGACATATCAACCTCAATGGGTTATTTAACATCGACAAAAATTTTAGGATATGTTCATATGAATAGAATATGTATTCTTTTTAAGAAATCAGTTTGCAGATCAGGTTTCATTGATGAATTTTTGTAAAGAGGGTTTTTGTTTATTTTGTCAAGAAAAATCTGTTGCTGGTAATATTTTTCCAAAGATGTATTGCTGGTAATAATTTTTTTTCTCACCTGTAATAATTTCACTGTATAATTTTTTGCATCATGCCTATGTATTAGGGTGTTATGAGTTTTTTGCTTGTCTATGTCTATGTTTAGTGGGTGAAGTGTCCATAATTTCTATACCCTCAAATCTGTGAGCACTTTGTTTCTTATCATGTTTTGTTCTTTGGAGGGGGTTTTTGTTTCTGCTTGTCTGTTCAGTTGTTTGACGATCTTTGGATGATGACCATTCCCTTACTTGAGATGGGATAGAGTTTTGTTCATGTATGCCCATTTGTCTTGGTTCTTTGTGATATTTTTTTGTGAACTTTGTTTTTCTTATGCATGTTTGGAGTGTTCTATTTCTTGAAGGATTTTGGATTGCAGTTTTCAGAGTTATTGCTTTTGTACTTATAGATTCTTTTTTGTTTGACGTTGACAGGACAGGATTTGTTTTGAATATGGGTGTTTGGTTTATGTCTGGTATGCTAAATTTTAATAATTCTATTAGTTTTTTTAATTCAATTATTAGACTTTAAGTTCTTGGTTTCTTAGTGTGTTGTTCTTTTATATATCATTATGGTGATTTGTTAGTCTAATAGTATTTGCATATGTTGTTGGAAGTTAGTTTTGATCTGTTTTCTAGCTTCTTGTTTTGTGTGTATTTTATTCTTATTTGATTTTCCTTTTTCCTGATATTACACTCTTTAGAATCTGCTGAGTGGTTTCGTTTGAAGTTTGGACATAAAGGAGAGCCTTTCACAGGGTGACTCTTCATGACCAGTTTCAAATTCCTCACATTTGATGCTCTAATACATTATGTAGATGGCCAAATTTCTGACATTTGTGACATCTGCAGGGATTAGGGTTATTGTACATCCTATTTTTATTTCTTT
The DNA here is from genome assembly GCA_963932145.1 of Acanthosepion lycidas. Classification (NCBI taxonomy): domain Eukaryota; kingdom Metazoa; phylum Mollusca; class Cephalopoda; order Sepiida; family Sepiidae; genus Acanthosepion; species Acanthosepion lycidas. The sequence goes on from OZ010586.1 coordinate 12,762,728, forward strand.
GATAAGGTAGGTTCATTGAATGTCAAAATGTATGTGTTTGTTGATGTGCCATTTCTTTTTATTTGTATTCTTTTCACATCTGTTATGCCTTGCTTTTTAAAGGTGTCATCATTTTTAATTTCTTCCAGTTTGCAGAATGATAATTCTGGGCATTTTATTACTTTTTTTTTCTGACTTTGGTTCTATTATGACTGATATAACTTTTTGTAACACAAAAAGGTGACACTTTTGCTATTTCATCCTCTAATGTTTCTATGACTACAAAAATTGGAAAATAGTTTTTTTTTTTGTTTTTTCCTGATATTTCATTGTCACTTTCTGTTTCAGAGTTTTCATACTGTCTCTTGGATCATTTATAAGAGTTAGTCATATAATTTTGTTTTCATATTCACTATCAGGGGGGACTAATCTCATTAGCCTTGATCTGCCATTGAGAATGATTTGTAGTTATTAGGAATCAGTTTTTGTAAATGTATGCTTTATATATTGCAATTTTATAGGTATTTTTGTAGAAACAGGTAACTTAGGCATAGCATTTTGTATAAAGAGATAGTTTGTGGATTATGATTTTTGTTGGTAATTTAAAAGGTGTCTTTTTCTTTTTAATAGATCTTTTGTATGGAAAATACGTGTTTTTTTTTTCCTGAAGGCACCATCCTAGGTATAAACAAATAGGTTGTCGGCTTATCATATAAACCGATGACATGCAGGTTAAGTTTTCCTCATACAATTAGATTCTAATCCATCTTGCTTCCTATGTTACGGCTGGTAGTAGTTTTGTGTCCTACTCAGAATAGAGATGAACTTATTTTGTAAAAAAAAAGAAAAAAAAAAGAAAACCTATTGACTGCAGTTCAGCTTCATGCCCTGGATGTGGATGCAGTTTAATGTTATGCCCAGGACAAGTGGGGATAAAATGGGAAAGAAACAAGTGTGTAAATAAGACAATTGGCAAACCAATTTTCTTTTTGTTTTTTTCTTATTTGCTTAGACATTTTTGTTTTATTTTACCTCATTTTTGAAGAGCTTTTTCTCATTTTACATCAGATAGCATTAATTCCTTTTAATGTTATCGTTATAAAAACAGATTCTGCTTAAGAATGAAGATATTAACCTTGACTCAAGTAGAGACTAGATAACTCATTTCATTTATTTCACTCAGCATTCAAAATAAAAATTGATGGTGGAGTGAGAGCAGAATTCTTGTCCACTCAATCAAAGAATACAGATATCAGCAAATTACGAATTTCTTCAAGCTAATTTCAAAATATATATTATGATGTATAGAGACAAGCGTGCAATCAAAGGATTTCAGTCTTGTTTGGAAGAGGGGGAGGGAGAAAATTTACAGAAAAATCAACAAAAAAATTTTTTAAAAAAGTTCAAGTAGTGTAAACATTTAACCAAAAGTAAAAAAGTGAAATTTAATTTGAAAAGCAAAAGAGGCATTTATTGTGGCATAAGTAACAACTGAAACAGGATTTATACAAGATGCACTAATTATAAATAAATTGATACAAAAGATAGCAGCATTTTAAACAAAATTTCATTCATAGCATCATTAATCAGTCATCAGCACAATGACCAGACAATGCATGTTATACAAAGCAAAATGAGTGACAAGTGATTAGTCCACACAATATACATCATGTGAGAGAATTTCCTATTTCAGATTCAGGATTGATTACATTGGATTTGCAACAAGATGATACAAAGCAAAAACAACTATCAACTTCCTTTGGTAAGAAGAAAAAGTCATTTCTTTTCAATTATGAACAGATTCCAACAATTTATTAGTAAATTCCTTTTGGATCTCACCTAACAGAAAATTGTTCTCTGTCCCCCACAAAAGCAGATTATGTTTTTAGTCAAGAAAAATATTCTGGACATTACCATATTCACCCCACCCTTTTTTCTTTTTTGTATGAAACCTGGAGGTGGTTATTGATTATATATACATCTAAAATAAGTTAAGGCTGAAAATACAATTTGGAATTTTCATTTTGTAATCCTTTGTGTCTTAGTGACTTTACTGCATTGCATGCGGTGATACTGATTAAAAAAAAGAAATAAATAAATAAAATCATATATATATATATATAAAATGAGAAACACACCCATCTGTTAGAGTAGCTAGTCAATCCCTATTTATGTTTGTTCAACACCCACAGAGCCCACCTTTGGTTTATACTGCAACTATGCTAAGAGGACCTTAGTTAGAGTTTTGGGAGGGAGCACATAATCTGTTATGATTAGCAGTTTGAACAACCCCAATATGCTCAAACCTTCAGTTATGATGAATGGTGATTTCATGCTAGCACAACCATCAATGGTTTTCAAACTGTTCCATCTACCCAGTTTCAATCACACGGCTTCAGTCAAACCCTTGGTATGGTTTTCAGGCACTTTCCAAAGGTGTTGTACATTGTGATCATCTCACCACATTGATAACGCCAAAAAGTCACCTTCCCAACAAATCAACCATTGTGAGATACAAACACAGGTCTTATAGGAAGTGAAGATTAACCACTCAGGCATACTTTTATTTATATATATATATATATATACACACACACACACACTACTACTACTACTTACTCAAGTGTGTCAGATTCTGACTGTGATCGTTTCATCTTTTTGTCTATAGGCGTCTGACTACGTTTCCGCTGAAAAAAAAAAAAAAATTTAGGATATCAGTAAATTCCATAGAAATACGCATAAAAAGTCAATCTATTAATATCTGAGTGACTATAACATTAAATTTTTGCCTGAACTACTAATTACCTTAAAAGAATTTCTTTTTCTTTTTAACAACTGTTGGATTATTTTTTGTATGGATCTTCAAGAAGAAAAATAATTCTTAATTACCACTGCTGATGGAATTATTTTTGGTAAAGTTCAGGATGGATTTGATTTTACTGAAATAAGATCTTTAAAGATTTTTCTTTATATAAGTGTAAAAAAAAAAAAAAAAAAAAAAAAAAAATGACATTAAAAATTGGAGCCACTTAAATTACTGCTTACCTTTTAGAAACAAAGAGAAAGCATCAAATCAATTACAACAGACTTACATGTGTGACTGTGGGCGATAGTCGTAATCCTTCAATGGAGGCTCTGATGTCTTCCACAGTTCCTGTCGGCGTCCCATTTGGGCTCAGTGGGCGGATTGCAACTTTGATTTTTTTTTTAACATCTGGATCTCCTTCTGATGTGTAAGAGAGAGAGAGAGAGAAAAAAATATCACAAGTTTAGTGCATACAACAGTTTTTGGGACCCAACCGATATGCTCTCACAGACATCACCATGCGGACCATCCGTCAACATACCAAAACAGCACACATCAGAAGATGACTAAACACTGACACACATTATAGCCCCATCCATAACCATATCAGTCTAACCATCAAAGTCTTCCTTCTCAAACTGCCCAGCTTACCTGAATCACTATCACTTTCACTGGAATTCCAACTCGTCTTATCACCATTCAATAAGATATATTAAGGAAATTTCAACAGAAAAAAAAAATGAAGATAAAAAAACAAATTTTCATTCAAACAGTTAAATAGATTTCAAAATAATCATAAGAAATATCAACAAAAACAAACAAAAAAAAAATCCTCCTCCTCCTCCTCCTCCTTCCTATTTGACAGAATTGATCTCAATAAGGATATCATCAAATAAAGTTTCTGGCTGTCGACTATAACCTTCATCATCCACATCTGGCACAGTCTGCTGTAAAGGGAAATAGAAGCCCAATAATCACCATCCAAAAATGTCATAAAAACAGAAAATCCAATTTTCATTAATTTCTTTTTAATCAAATAATTTTACATTAATCTTGCACAGACTATTGATTGAAGGGCAGTAGGCAGCTTTGACTCTTCTTAATGGAAACAACATTTGTTCGTAAGCATTAAAATGAACATTTTACCAAGGAGGACATATGTCTGTAAAATCCAATTTCCATGTTATCAAAAACACAAAGTGAGTGACCAAAGGGGAAGCAAGTTGAAAAGTGAATCAAAATCAGGTGGGCACAGTCACATCTGCATAAGTGCATACACAAACATAGGGTATATAAGTCAACAGTTAGCACAATGGAATGGCAACCAATTCAATATGCCTGTACACCTTTCACAATTTCCATTTGAATAAGTAACCAATGCTTGCATACAAATAGCTCCCACTCAAGCAGAAAAGAGAAGGAAAAACCGGAGTTTCATAATACTTACTCCATTACTGCTATCTGTTTCTCTGAAAAGAAAACAGACAAATGTTTAATATTCCCAAAATGTAAATGAACAATTCAAAACAATATAACTTACAGATCTCAATTGACATCATCTGGCACCCTCCCCACTTCCATTAAAAAACAAAACCATCAAAGAATCCAAATTAAAAGAAAAGAAAAAAAAAGAATAAGTAGAAATCTTGGTTGTCTGCAATGAACAACACCTGTATCAGGTGCAAACAAAATCCAAATTTTCACAAAGTCTATTTTAGAGTTGTTATACCAATGATACCTTCCTTGGGCTCACATTCTCTGCTGATATGAAGGGGAAAGACTATATTGAATCCACTGTAAAATCAGCTGCTAAGAAAATCAGGCAAGACAATTTTTCTTTCCAGAATCTATCTTATATATGTATAAGTCTACCATTTGTCCATGCTTAAAATATTGCTGTCACATATTGTCCACTGTCCCTACTATTTAACTTGAGTTCCTTGATAAGATTCAAAGAAGAATCTGCAATATTATTGGTCCTGATCTGGTGGCTCAGCTCCAGTCACTTTCCTACTGCCATAAGGTTGCCTCTGTCTTTTCTATAAATACTTTCATGCTAATTGTTCAAATGAGCTCTTCGTTATGGTACCTAGAGTTTTTAAATTTAAGTGCAGCACTAGACTGGCATTGAGATCTCATCAATTTACTGTCGAGTTGACTAGATGTAGCTGTAAATTCTATGCTAACAGTTTCTTCTCTTGTACTTCTCATTTGTGGAACTCCCTTCTGGTCCCATGCTTCCCAAGCAACTTTAATCTGTAAAAATTTAAATGCAATGTCAATCGCTATCTACTGTCCTCCTGATTACTCTCTTCTCTTTCTGCTTATCATTAATGTTTCTGTTCCTAATTCTTCCACACCCTGTAAACCCTCGTGTTTTAGTAGCATTACTGCCTTGCTTGGAGTGATTTTGATTAAAAAAAAATAAAATAAAATAAAAATATGTTGAGCTTTCTTCACTATTTTAACAAAATCCATTTTCCATAACAGACAGCATCTTTGATTCCTGCAAAAAAAAAAAAAGGCACCAACAGAGTTAAACACTTATCCAACAAACTAACCCCAAAATCTCATGTATCATAATTCCACATGATAATCTTGAGCTGGCTTTTGGAAATTGCTTTGTTCCTAAAACAAACAAATGAATATTCCAGTTCAAAAGTCAAATTTAAAGTCAACATATTGCAAAACTTGCAGGAATGTAACAGGCTTTAAATGACTCAAGAATCCAAGAACTTCTGATTAATTAATCTATCCTTTTTATAGAGATTCTTCTGATCAGACAATATCGACATTTCCATGAAATGATGCTACATGGGCTTACAAAAGAAAGAAAGGCAAGAGAGAGTGGAGAGGAGTCATTTGTTCAAAAAGAGTAAAACAAATAGGAAGACTTACAAATTTTCATCTTTATCTCGTTTTTTCTTCTTTTTATTTTCCTTCTTTTTGTCCCGTTTCGATTTCAGGAACCCTAACAAAGATTATTAGGAACAAATGGATTTGGCAGCAACATTATCAGTCAGTAAATCCATAGCACATAATAAAAGTAAAAGACTGTTCAAAATGCTAAAACAAAGAGAGGGATGGGCTAGAAGATTCAAGAGCCTTTCAATTAGTCAAAACATTTTGCTTTTAAATGGAGAAAATTTTTAATATACACACTACAAATCAAATTCGCAATGTTTCAAAAAAAAAAAAAAAAAGTATTGTGAATTTAAGTTCCATCCAAGGGCAGAAATCAAGTCAGTTAACAGTGAAAAGAAATATTTATTTTATCAACATTTCAATATCAATTATCATCTTCAGCAGATGATGATAATGGATCTATTTTGTCTGCATCAAGTAGACACTTATTACTGGTTATGATTCCTGCATGTCATTTGATGATGAGAGAGATTATTGCTACCTTTGAAAATAAATAAATAAAAAGTAAGGGTAGCCTCATGTTGATCAGGCATTTGTGTGTGTTCATAACTTAAATACTTGACGCAGTAGATGTGCCCCAAGAGAGAGGCTAAAGAATATAATTTCATATTCTACTACTTGGTATTCTGCTTGTTCAACATATGCGGCTATCAATTATAAGTTATAGCAATAAACTTCCCTACTATGTGTGTACATTCTGATACTTTTTCAAATCTTAAACATTGCCTACATTATTTTATAACAATTTTCACAATTTATTATATATATATATATATATATATATATATATATATATATATACCACAGGTGAAGGGTCCATGCATACATTTCATATCTTAGATTTTTTTTCCAAACAATTTTTGTATAATAAAAAATTAATCTCATCCTTTTTGTAGTAGTGATCATTTGAAAAATCTCCCATTCCTTCATTTATTAGGATAAATTCTGAACAATGGACATTAGCAGAGTAGTGTAAGCAGAAAAGACCCCTGCTTCCATATACCAGTCCTGCACCAGTTGTATGCACAAGAGAGAATGTAGACCCTAGCAAAAGGAGGTGGAGTGAACAAGGTTAAAATAAAAAAGTGGAGTTAACTGCTGCTATTTTTCTCAACATGAAGTTAGACTGAGTAAATTGTTTTTCATTTCCATGAATAAAAACCTTTAGAAAAATATAAAGTTAAAGAACGGTTCTGATACTTTTTATGTTAAAGTGATCAATGAATTTTCCAAAACAAAACAAAGAATTGAATTAATTTAAAAATAAATAAATTTGAAATACACTGTCATTTGTTGGTTTTCTAATTTTCTCATATTTCTCTCTTAACCATTAATGGTCATCATGAACTGCATGCCCCAATTTCAAATTCACTCTTCACCACTGATATAGACAAAATTCATATATTTGAAAAATAAGAGATGTACATCTGATTGGACATTCATGTTGTATATTAACATATAAGGTCATGTTCACAATGCAAAGAAAAAAATATCAATGATTAGACAAACAAGTTAATTGCCTCTTTAAGAAATTGGAATTAGAATCAACAAAACATAAAAGTAAAACATTATCAACACTGTAGCTAAATTGTTGAGCTCTACTGCCAATTGATGAGCCTTTCTAATGTAAGATCAATACTCAAAAGGCTCAGCACCATTATGATCAAAATACTGCCATCAAAAGGATGAAAGGAGAAAAAAAAAGAAAAAAAGAACACTACCGTTCTCTAGCCAAGTGGTGTCTCAACAAAATACAGCATTTCCAACAGAAGCCAGCAGTGTTAGTGAGCACTTCCTCATTGCATTAAACAACATTAATACTTTGTATATATTTGATTATGAGTAAAGGAGAGTTATACATCTCTCATTAACAACATCCTCAGATTAAAGAGGATTGGCAATAGGCAAGGTTGGAGTCATGCCTTTTCAATGGCAGCAGCAAGAAAGAAGCAATAGCTGCAATCAGAATTTTGGATTGTTTTGGGGGGGGGTTATTTTTTTTCAAGTTGTTATGAGTTCAAATCATTAGAGGCAAATTTGTTACTTAGTTCAAAGAACATATTAATGGCCCACAGGCAAAAGAAGAAGAAAGTCCTGTATTACCATATTCATCCATATATACTTACATTTTGCAGCAGCTGGAGATAAAAGTTACAAAATCAGAACAAAAGGACCAACAACATTAAAGATTCATAAATAGTGACATTTTGAATTTGGGACCATCAAATAAATTAAACAAAAACAAAGAACAACAACAACAACAACAACGAGTGCAGCCTTGAACTAGTGCAACTACTTAGCACCAATGCACAAAATAAACCAATGACACTTTTTTTTTTTTTTAAATTCAAGGGAAAAACTCGGTGTGAAATGACTTTCAAGACCAAACTTCTCAGTGATTTTAAATCTCCATTTTATGGATTGGTATGAAGCTGCTTCTTAATAAATAATCCAAGGATCTACACTTGGAGATCAAACTTGAGAACTGACTTTGTTGTCAAGCCTCTAAAGCAAACTAAGTGATAAAAAATATCTCATTAATTTACTGACAGTATTCATTATAAATAGTGTTATAAAAATTATTACAGGGTGATTTCTTGTTTTTGAAACCTACTTTTTATTTTCTAGCTATGATTGTCAAAACCCACCTTAAAAACTCTAAGCAATAGCAGTTAAATATCACCTGGCTCAACCACTTTCATCTCTTGAAACCTTGTCTATAAATGAAATCATTGCAGTTGAAAAATAACTGGGGTAAGGACTCTGATCATCACGCCCCACACTAAATTCAATCAGTTTCTTTATTTTAAATTCGAAAATCAATTAAAATGGCAATTAATGCTGAAGACAAACATTATGCACTTTTTAACTATATGCATTAATAATATTACAATAAATACTGAATCCAGAAAGCAGTTGAGATATGGTTAATTAAAGAGAGGATGCATTAAACAAATTTTTGATTACTGGAGCCTTTGCACTAAAATCAAAATTTGATAAATCTCTTTAATCTCCTTAAAACAACTGACAAATGGCATTATTTTCAAAATGAGTAAACTAACATTTTCTATGACAGTTTTCATAGGAAAGGAAGTGTTTGAACATTTTCAAATTTGTAAATAAGTGTTTCTCCAATGCTGCAAGGATTGAGGAAAAGCGGGGATTTGTTAGAACCTAACAAGGCCCAGCAATTCCAGAAAAATCAAACATTTATTAATCAATGTATCAAACTTGAAAATTGAAATTAACATGGTAAGAGTATTTTTTTTCCCTTGACTTCAGATCTACACAAAATTTTGGTGCAGTGCATGGGTGAATAGTAATAGGAGGTGGAGAGCTAGGTGGTGTTAAGGCCAATGTGATTCTGATAGGGAACTGGACAGGCAGAGCATGGCTCATCCTGTTTTGAGAAGTCTGTCTAAAATTCAAGTGGTTAGGAAGTGAAGCCTATAATGAGAGGCAGGAAGGAAGTGGGGAAATAAAAAAAGAAAAACTGTTTGAAACACAGGAAGTGACCACAGTATGTGTGTGTATGTGTGTGTTGTTGTGATTTGTCAACCATAAGTGCAAAGTAAAACATACCAGAAAAGGTGAAAATGTCTAGCACACTTTTTGGTGAAGAAGGGCTGGGGGAATCACTGTCTGTCACAAAAATAAAAATTTTAAAATAAAACGAAAGTAAGAAAGAATAAGAAGTCAGGTATTTGGGGATTTTTTCCTTTTTTAAATCATGGACAAAGCTTCAAGTGTGTTTACTTCAAATGCAATCTTTTGTTTTTATTAAAAAACAGAATTTAATAAGCTTCAGGCACTACCTGTCCAATAGACTATCTTTTTGGCTGTGAGTATCAAACAATCTGTTCAGAGAATAACATTCAATGAAACTATAATGGAGGCGAAACATACATTTGTCATGCAACTACAATTATTGTATCAGATTCATAAGGAAGTGAAGATAATAAAAACCAAAATAAAAATATTCAGAGATAGAAAATCCTTAGGAGCACAATAAAAAGGTCAGCCATTAATTGTGTTGACTGTCTTCTAAGATGACTATTTTTACTAATCAGAATGTTGCTGTAATGATTTTTCCAAGTGGCATCTATTTGGACATTTATTAAACAATTTGCAGACATTAAATAGGTGAAAGGAAAGAAAATCAAACCAACAAAATTCAAAAGAACAACAATTTCATATTCAATTTCTCCCCCAATTTAGGAAGTGGATGGAGAATAAAAAAAAAAAAACAGCCTAAATTTGAGTAAAAGGAGAACAGTTTTTTTTTTTAAGTATCATCTTCAAAGTTTAATCCATTGAGGATTTTCAAATAGAGATTAAAGAGTTACAACATTGTCATTAATCCTGAAATCCGTTAATCTGTTAAATCCAAATGAAGTGTGAGTTTACATTCATTTGGAGAATTGTAGAGATCTTTTATTAAAATATTTTAATCTATCTGATTTGTTCTCATATGAACCAATGTTTTTAATAGAACTCAATATTCAATAATTCAACAGAAAATAAAATCTTAGGCTGAAATAAAAACCCAAAGGTTAAAAGAAAATAGAATCAATATCAAAAAAAAAAAAAAAAACACTTGAAAGAAAAAAGAAAATAAACTAATAATGAAAACAACATAAATCAGAATGAAACAGAAAAGACAAAAAAAGAAAAAAAAAAAAAAAAGAAAATAATTGTGAAATAAAGTTCATCATGAGTTCCAGAAGAAAAAATATTTCCAATTAATTTTTTCATTTTATAAAAGTTAAACATTTAATATTATTTTGGAGCATCATTTGGCAAGTAATAACCAGAAAAAAAAATTATAAAAATTGTTATAATTTTCAAAGTTTTAGTAATATTAACATTAGGCCACAAATAAATTGCTTCCAATTGTATAAAGTAGCAACATTTTTAGGTTTTATTCAAAGTTAAAACAACTGGTGATTTCTACCTATGAACAACTCAAAATAAAACTTGAAAACAACACTGCACTTGTGCAGTAGAGAGCAAGAAAAAGAACATTTATATTGCATATGTAAGATGAAGCCTCCTTCTTTTGTCTTGGCAAAATTCTCTGATGCTATTATGTAAAAAAAAATTAAAAATGAATTATATTTGAATTCTTTTATTGAATGATAAAAATTGATTGACCAGGGAGTGGGTGCATTATCAAGAATGCTTGATATGAAAAATAAATTTACAGAGAGCAAAAGATATTGGTTTTATAATCTTCAATGATCAAGCCAAAAGTGATCTTATTAAGTCATCTTAAAACCAGTTTATGATACATCTTCCTTCTTAAATCTCCTCTCAATTTCTTCTACGCACTAAAACTGGTTAGCCATTTTCTTTCCAGCCAGTCCTTTGCTTACCAGCTTTTTTCTTTTGTTAGCACTATCAATTTTAGGTGCCAATGTAAGGAAGGTGAGGTACAATAAGGTTTTGGAAAGGTGAAGATTCCTTGGGAAAGTGTTTTGCCATGTCACTTTGCTAAAATAGATCCCCTATATAAGAAGGACTAAAAACTGTAGTTAAGATGAAAGAAATTCGGAATTTATTTTCTATGTGTAAGGTCATTATTAATCAAGTATAACATGTTGCAACATGTGATATTTGCAGAGGCCCTAAAGATGTTTACTTTTGCATTAACGGAGGGGACAATGGAGATCCTCTCCAAACAAAAAAAAAAATCCAGCAACTTCAGAGATTTATTCTATTCTCACAAACATTCAATTTGCACTAATGTTGAAAATTTTCCTTAACATACCAATGATTGAAAAACATGGGTGGAAACATGGAATGTAAGCTGATCATAATCTGTCTGTAATCATGACTATATAGAGTCACTAATCACTGACCCACAGGGCATAGAAGATTTTTGTTCACTTTACAAAAAAATACAGTTACACATTTGTAAAGTTATTTGGATTTTAGTGTTTAAAGTCAAACATTATAAAAATTTGGTTACTTAAAACGGATATATTTAATCACTATCACTGATTCTTTAAGACAATTGTTGAAAAGAGTAGTAGATTTATTTTGGGAATCAGATATCTTGAAAAAGAAATATTAATCTTGCTTAGTAGAATAGCTAAACACAATGAAAGTTGAAGACATTAATCACTAAAAACAAGACAAGTCATCAATGAGTTTAAATTGCACAAGCAACATAGCAGTCTAAAACTTTAAATACCAGTCAGTAGCAACAGGAGTAAAGCTTATATTGTGACAAATCATTGAAAACTATTGCTTAGGCCAGACAGGAAGTATATTTATACTCATATAGACTCTTAAGTTTTAAAACCTTGATGCCAACCAAAGTTTTAATTTTTGCCTATGATAAAATCATAAAACAAATTCCTTCAGACAAATTAGTTGGAAGCAGGGAGGGGTTTACACAAAATGAATTCTAAAAGCCTCGGCTACTATACTTGTATGGCTGATCTTAAACTAATTAGCAAACAAGTTTCACAAGAGACTGCTTTCTGATCTCTCAATGTCCTGCATGTCTTACTCAATATACTTGAAAGGTCAATAAAACAAGTAATTTAAAATAAAATAAAAGTTATAACCTGCTTGGGCTCTAAAACAAGCTGATAAATTTCTGTTAAGTACAATTCAAAAATTTTCTAATTTAAAGACTTCCATCATTCTTTTCATCTTTGTAAAGCTCAAATAGCAGAGAGCAATATAAAGTCCTTTCCATCCTCTCAACAAGAGAATTAGTCAAAAAGAGAATTATTTTTAAAACAAAAACTATGTGGTGTGGAGGTTATGAGATATTTTTACTCTGGATAGGGAGGATTGACAAATATCAAGTCCTGTAATTCCTGAAAATTGATGTGCAAAACGTGTTTTTTTTGGTTTTTTTTAATTTCCCAATCACTTCCAGGAGACAGATGCTCATGTTCTAACTAGTTTCATTCCTAAGAATACATAATGAAAATCATTGCTATACAAATAAAACAATTTTAGTTTATAAAGAAAAAGAAAAATCAGTCTTATCTGATTAGCTGATCTAGGTCAGCATTTAATCAGTCACAGTTAACTTTGATTAATGTGAAAGAAAACAATTTTGGGGACAGACAAGTGAAGGAGAAATGAGATTGGTATAATCACTCACTTTTAATTAGTCTTATTAGCAATATTTGAGAGTTGAGCCAATTTCTGACATACTTAAAAACCATGGATTTGGGTTTGCAAATGGATTCTCTTTTCAACACTTTTTACTCTTCCAGATGAGACTTATAAGGATCTCCCCCCCCCCAGTACAACTTCAACTTGGTCAAAATTGTTTCTGCCATCCCTGAGCAGCTTTCAATTCGCTATTAGAAATTCTTTCATCATAGAACATATTTCACTTTAAACATGGTATTGGCACGCAAGGCACCTATATACATATATATATATATATATATATATATATATATATATATATGAAATTTTAATATATTAATTTTAAGAAAATCTATAACAAAGTTAGGGAAAGTCAAACAATTGATAGAATTCATTTACAAAACAAACAATACTTTACCTTTCCTAGATATCATGTTACAAAGACAATTGCCTAAAACTAAGTGTCCACCATAAATAAACTAATAAAAATGATCTCATAAGTTTCTACTCTCACCATAACAACAAAATAAAATCCAGAATAATCATCAAATTCTATTTAAGAGCCCTCAGAAGTTGTAGCCCTCAATATTTACATAAAGAAGAGAAATACTTTGAAAATACTTTTAAGCTCATCCAATACCCTAATTATTTCATATCCAATTTGAAACAAAATGCTCATAAGATGTTTAAAAATAGAAGAGTGGACCATCCTGCCAAACCCAATGAATCAAAATATATTATTCTACCCACCAACTATCACAACTACAATTGAAATTAATTTATCTAAATTTAGCATAAAATTTGTTACAGCTATTTCTAAAACAATAAAAGACTTAATACAAAATAAAATAACCTAAAACTTGAAGGAGGAATTTACTCTATCACCTGTAACGATTGCTACAAGGAATACAAAGGAGAAACCTCAAAGAATTTAAATAAAAGATTATATGAACACAAAAAGGATCTTTTACAAAGTAACACTGTCTAACTGTAAAGAGTTTTACCATAATTTTGATTTTAAAAATGCTACTTTAATCACTAGATCATCCACAGTAAATTAACGTCTAGGTTCTTACATTTCACCTTTCTTGGCAGATCTTCTATCCCAATGTGGGATGTTTAATAACAAAAGTGATAAAAAGAAAAAGAAACTAAATAAAATCAACTAGACTATATACTAAAACAGATATTTAAAAAAAATAAAAAAAAGTAAACAATCACTTTAGCCTGATGAAGTCAAAGAGGATGAAATGTATCACACAAAAAAATCTTTTTCCACTTTACTGTATTAGTTGTAGTAATGCTAGTAACAAGGGTTGTTACTATAAATAAATAAAAAAGTGCCTGCAGTAACACCTTACACAGAATAGAGTTTGTGCTAAAAGAGAAAGACATCGGTTTTCTACAGGGACAAAAACAAGTATTTGGAGAGGAGTTCCTGACCAGGAAAGAAATACACAATCTCCAGCAATCTTAAAACATGCTTTATAGGTAACAAAAAGAAACCTTTCCTAATCTTTTAGATAGATTGTTCACTACTGCTAGCAAAAATCATCCCCCAAAGATTTTCACCTCTAAAATCACCTCTTTGTCGCATCCCATTTAAAATACTTATTTTGATTATTAGAGAAAATAATTCAGCCCAGAAATTGAAACAATATATTACTTAAATGTTTGAAACAAACATTCAGTCTTTAAAAAATTTAAGTGACAAAAAGTTAGAGAAATTAAATGATTTCACCATCCCAAACTTGTAGAAATTATGTTGTGGACATGGGATGTAAGTTTTTCTCAGACAACAGTCATAGAGTAGGAATATGTAAAATGGAAACTGACATAAGCAGCACTTGAAAGCTGCAGGTGTCCACAGGTGATGCAAGAATGGGATTTCTGGTCGCTGACAAAAACGGTAACGACCCAACAAAAAGGGACATCATATCAAATCAGTTAATGCACCATAAGCATCAACCAACAAAGGTAACATGATTGCACTTCCCCTGGCTAGAGAACCATATCACTGTGCCACTTGGTCAGGTGAGTGATGTCTACAGGTATTTCAGACAATCAGTTTTGTATGTGGACGAAACTGCATAAAGGCTTTCAATCCAGACTGCCAGTAGAGTACTGTATCAGCTGATGGTTGCTCTGTAATGGTGTGTTTTAGGGAAGGGTGTTCTGCTGGAGTCTGCAAGGGCCATGATTAAAACTAGAGTCTTTGTCATGACAGGTGTTAACATATAGATTTTCTTGCAAATCATTTGCACTTCTTTATGCCCACATATTTTCCAGAGGTGATGGTTTATTCAGAGTAAATGCAACCCCATTTGTATATAGGGGACACAAAATTGGTTCCAGCAAAACTCAGCTGACGGTGTATTCCCACCCATAAGCATCAGATATAAACCCCATTGAGCATCTGTATAGGACATTTTGCCAAACTCAGTAAATTCCCTGCAGCCACACCCAACAAACAAGTCAATTATGAAAAACCCTGGATAAAAACAAACTCCACACCTCATAGCAACCATGCAACATCATGGAACCACCATGTTTTTGTTTTTTATCATTTCACCCCAAGCAAGTGATAAAAACCACTAAGGTGCAAGAGGTTACTAAGAGAAAGAAACAGAGAGGACAATAAAAGAACAGAATTCAAGGAAATGATTACATTGCATTTAAATTTTTGACGATCATACTTGAGTGGAAATCAAGAAAACCAAAAGAGAGTTCCACAAGTGAGAGGCACAAGAGAAGAAACTATTAGCATAGAACTTACAGTTACAACTAACAATATCAACAGTGAAATTTGGAGAAATAGCTGCCAATCTAGTACTATGTTACTCAGGTGAAGAGAGAAGCTAGATGTTATTTGGTAATTAGGTTTAATTTTTTGGTAGTTCAGTTTAAAAAGAATGTTTTTGAAATTCAAATTTCACTAAAAACAAAATGAAACAAGGAAATATTCCCTAGTTTTATTTACTTCTGCTTCTAATGGAGAAATTAGTTGTTTTTTGAAGCCTCAAAAGTTCTAGTAAAATAAAGATAATATTTTGTTCAGATGTCAACTCAACTTTCATGAGAAAAGGGAAAAGGGAAAAGAAATTCAACCCATCTTCCCACTTGATATTTCGCTTTTAGGATTTTTATAATTTAACCCCTACATTTACCAACTGCTAACAAACCACATTCTCATAGGGATAGCCAATTTTCATTATTTGATTAAATATTCCTGAAGCTAAGTCTCAGAAAGATGTCAGAATAGGTTTTTTTTTCCTATTTAAAATGGTAACAAAGAGCTTTAGATAACAAACTAATATTTAATATAAAACTTTATAAAACTTATTAAATTATATAGTTCAAGAATTATTAAATAACATTTACCATGTAATACTTGAATGCTTATATAATTTAAAGGGATAATTAATGCAAAATACTCAAAGAACGAACATCTTCCCAATATCAGAAAATTAGTTATTGGAATGTTTCCTGAACAATCTTGTAGCAATTGAATTTAGAAACAAAATGTTAAAAAACACAAATCAGTGTTAAATAAAAATTGTTGCAGAAATATTAACAAATGCTAATCATGATGTTGCACTTCTGAAGTGATGTCCATTGCTCCCCCCCGGTCAATGATTAATGCTTATTGAATAGATTTATTCACACAGTCATAGAAGCACTTGAGCATCTAAAGTAAAAGTAAACAAACTCTTTCTTCCTAGAGCACTGCGAACATAGAAAGCCCACAAACAAGTTCAAAGGACCAAATGTGAATGGTGCATAAAAAGACTGGGTTAGTAGAAAAACAACAACAGTGTTTTTGTGTGTGTGTGTGTGTGTGTATAAAAACATTAGATTTGATCCCAAAGTGACATAACTATAAATTACCAGATAGTTGTAGTACAAAAAGAAAAAAAAAAAAAAAAAAAAAATCAACTAGTATTAAATTAATATTTCAAACAGTTCATTCAAAACTAAAATTTTAATGGTCTTAATTCATTCTTACATTTTTTTTTTTTTTTTTTTTTTTTTTAAGTTCAGACAATCTTGAACAAATGAGTATTCTGTTTCATAGCAAATCAATCATGGAGAGAAATTAACATCTGCCATTTTCAACTCTTAAAAAGATGTCACAACTGATGATGGTCATGTGGAGAGTAAAATGTCCTGCATCTAGAGTTCACTGATCAGCATAAGAGTTTAAATCAATGAAATCAACACGGAATCAGGTTAGAAGTAATAAACTGCTTCACTTTGATAACCAGAATGACTCCCACTGAGTTTTACTAGACAGATGTTACACAGAATTTGCATAGCTGAACTGCTATTTCTATTGTAAAGTTTTAACAAACAAGATTAGATTAAATTTGCTAGATTATTTCCTCTCATTTCTCTTGCTATTCTATGGCTCATGTAAACAGCATGGATCAAAAATGAAGAATAAACACCTGACTAGATTGGAATTCTTAGGAGAATGATCTAGAAGTCTTAACAGAAATAAAATGAAAAATTTCTAGTCAAATATTACTAAAACTTATTGTTGTCTCTATTCCCATTAGTCTATGGAAATGGTAAACACTAAGGAATATATACAAGTTATATTTACTAATAAGGGAAACAGGGTGCAAAAGTAAGCTGAGAAAGGAAAGAGGTGGGGGTTAGAAGGAATACTGACAGAAAGTAAATGGTGAAAAGAGAACATTTCCCAAGAATGTAAAGTAAGAATGAAATAAGGGTCAGTGACAGAGAGTTAAATTAAGGTTGGGGGGGGACAAGAAGACACACACTGTTAGAAAAGTTATTAGTTTCCAAATAATATATATAATGTACAAAGCTGTAACAAAATCACAATTGTCGCCGCCGCCGCCACCACTAACACCACCACCATGACTGCTACATAAAAACTGGTCATCAACACACAATAAGTAGAAGACATGCAAATGTAGTAAAAGTAGTAATAGTTATAAGCAAAGACGAAAATAGAATAAATATAAAAAAAAAAAAACAAAGAAAAAAAATTAAGAGAAAGAGAGAAAAAAGAAAACGCAAACATAAAAAGCTTAGAGTCATCCAGAGCAACAAACTGGAGACATTGTGTTGGAAAGGTAATATTATTTGTATTACATGTTCGAGACACTCTCAACTTGACACTGCGGCTCAAGGGTCCCGGCTGGGCCTCAGCTAACACAGGACTTGGACTCCCGCTGGAGTCTGCAAAGTAATGGTACTCACATCTCACTCAACTAAGCAACAAGCACAGCAAAGATAGATACACCATTTTTTTTTAAAACTCATAACAGAATGTGTATATACATATGTGTGTGTGTGTGTATATGATATATGTATGTATGTATGAACATATCTATACTGTCAGCTGCTGCTGCTGTATAAAAAAATGCCAAAACCCCATTTTCTATTGTCACTTCCATAACCAATGGAAATGAATATGGAGTCAATAAATAGATGTCAGCCAACATCACAAAAGGATATTGAAAACTTCCTCCCTGGAATACCCTAATCACAAGTATAAAAGAACTTACCCAATAGGAAATGACCAAAGTTGGTCCAAACAAAATATGGCATAGCAGTATGCACACAAGCATATTCCAATGTGATAAAAAAAAAAAAAAAACCCTTCTGAAATGGTAGTCATAATTGTTTTATTTTTTCTTTGCAAATATTGCAGCAGCAGCAGCCAACTAAGTTAAAAAGAAAGAATCATACTGAAAGAGAAGAAGTAATTTATGTTGTCTCTTGAAAAATTAAACATGAGACTTGATTAACTGATTAACAACAGATCAAGAGTGATATTGTTAAAAGGGGTTACATCAGTTGTGATTTGGCTGAAGAAAAGAAAATCCCTTCTTTAGTGGGGGGGGGAGAAAAGCTGAGCGCGATCAAAAGAAACAATGGTTGAGAACTGGTAATTACTGTGGCAGGAGAGACACACACACACGAACAAACTCACACTGATGTAGCAAGGAAAGGGAAGTGGAAGGGGTGGTTGTCAGAAAAAAAAAAAAAATCAAATAGTGGGAAAAGCAAGCAAATTTAACAGATCCTGCAGGGAGCCGCAGAGAAAAACTCACTCATGCTGTGTTACCAATCACAGCACGGGCAAAGAAGGTGGATGGCAGGCAAGGATAGGACTCAAAATGTCAGAGTGCAAAAACAAGCAAAAGGTTTTGTGAGCACACAGAAAAAGATTAGCACAAAATCTATAAGACTCAGCAGCAAGTGAGATGAAAGAAATGACCAGTAGGAGAAAAAGAATCATTGGCTGAAAATAATATAAGCATTCAATAAGAACATTCCCCCCCCACCTCTTCAAAGTTTTGCTTTGTCTTTAGAGTTCTTAGCTGCCATATTCTGGAGATCTTGTGCAAGTTTTATAAAGACATTAGTAACTACCTGGTGGTCACAAAAGTATGGGTAAGGTTGAAGATGAAGAGATTCTCAACTGGCACATCAAGTCAGCCCTACAACACATATTCCAAGGTAGACAAGAATATAAGATCCAAATATCAATAGATCAAGACCTTATAGAAACGATAAAAAAACTGGCATAGATAGAAATAAGTGGGCGGGGAGATACTAATGACATAGTAGCAGTAGTGCAACACCACAGGGTAAAGAGACAAAATAGACTTTGGGAGAGTGAGGAAGGAAAACAAGGTTAAAAAAGTTAAATCCAGCAGAAGTGATCATAAAATGATCAGAAGAAAACAGTATAGTCAACAAAACAAAAAAAAAAAAAAAAAAAAAAAAAAGAAATACAATTTCTTTAAAGGTTCTCAAGACCACAAGAAAAAAAAAAAAACTCAAAAATAAAATGGTCAAGAGAATAACAAAGCAGCAAAAAGATTTAACAGGAGAGGAAAAGAGAAAAATAAATAAAATGAAAGATTAGATATCTTCTGCTATCACCAGTGAAATGGTTTAAAAAGAACAATCCATAACTTTGCAAGTCAAAGAACATGGGGATAATAATGTAAGAGAAAAAAAATTGAATATACAAAAATACTTTACTGAAATCAAGCAACAAGGTCTGTACTTAATTTTGTACTACATTTTTCCAATTTACAGGAGTTAACACACTTATTTTTATTTGAATACTTTCAACCATTTGCAGTTATCAGAAACATTAATGTCATCAGTTATAATAGAGAATGTTCTTTTTTTAGTTCTATCATGGAATGTCTTTGGTTTGGTTGGTTTTATGGCATATCAACACCTCAATGGGTTATTTAATGCCGACAAGATTTTTATTGCAGCTAATATTTTTTTTTCCAAAATGTATTGCTGGTAAAAATTTTCAAAACAAGTATTGCTGGTATTAAAACTTATTTTTATAATTACATAGTGTTTTAACCCCTTTTTGGGGAGGGGGGGGCTAACTATTTGCCCATAGCTGGGACCCTAACAGGAGTTACCACCCCGGGTCAGGGTGAACCTGGGTACACTAGCAATTAAGAGGTGGTTTCACACTCCTCAAAACCTTCTGATCAAAGGCCTTGCTGTCGGATGTAGTTTATCATCTTACACAGGACACAGAATGTCTTTGGAAATGTGTAAGTAATGTCTTAATGTGTGGGAATGATTTGTAATTGCATGTAAAAGACATTCTTTACTTTTCTTTTTAAATCTGGATGCATAACAGTTTACACACAAACAGGAAAAATGTAAAAATTAAATAAATCTTGTCAATCAATTTTAATAAAGCCTGTTTAAATTAATTCTCGCTGCTTATGTATATTATATATGTGTGTGTGTGTGTGTGTGTGTGTGTGTGTGTGTGTGTGTGTGTGTGTGTGAGAGAGAGAGATAGAGAAAAAGAGAGAGAGACTATCTCTGAAACAGCAGGCCCAGAAGAGTTCCTGAAATGTGTACTAGTGGTAGTAGCAGTAGTAACATGCAGCAGAAAGCATCAGATTAGTAGCAAGGTGGAAGAGGTCAGCCACAAAACACATAGTTTTGGGGGTTTTATTAGATACCCGCCACCTAGTTATAGAGATTATCAATTAGTGCAGCAATAGAAAGGGACAGAAGACAAAAAAAAAAAAAAAAAGACAGAAGCACTGTCTGTGTTTGCATTAGATGAAAAGTGAAAAAGAGAAAAAAAGAATGACCAGTGAGTAGCAGCACTGACCGAAGAGACTGATGTAACCCTGATGGAGGGGCAAATGGAAACATCTCTCAAGAGGTCAAAGGGGAAAGGATTTCAGTATAAGAGATTAACAACTGATCAGTGAAAACTAGGAAAGAAACAAGTGTTAAGGATAAAAAAAAAAAAAAAAAAAAGAAAATAGAAATTATACCTTCTTTCTTTTGTCTTTTATCCACTTCCAGTGAACTATCTTTTTTGTTAACTGTTTCAGGAGACAAAGGACGAGGAACAGGCAGGCAGGACAAGTCCGGTTCCACAAACTCTTTTGGACCTGGAGTTAAAAGAAAAGCAAATTAAACATAATACACCCAGCTGTCATTCTTTCTTTTTATATATATATATATATATATATATATATATATATATATATAACAGTGCCATATTGAAACAATAACAGATTTTTTTAATACTTTGTCAAGATAAAATTCATTTTCTTTTGTCTGTGAGCAAACAGTCGAAATTTAACTAAAATCATTCAGCAGCAAGAAAAATGTTATATTCTTTGGGCCTTAAAAAAGAAAAAGATGTTCATGTCTACCATGAATCTGCAAACAAAACCAGTTTGATGTTACAAGCAATAAAATGCATTAGTTTTAGAAACATTCACTTGTAATAATCTTTGCAGCAATGTGAGATGGTAGCCATCATCATCATCATCATAGTAATGGCAAGTGGTAATCATCGTCGTCATTATGGCAATGCCGGGTGGTAGCCATCATCAGGAAATGAAGCATGGAATCTAAAAACATTCTACTATTCCTACTTATTTACTTGGTTTCATTTATAGTTGAATGCATTTTGAATCAACACCCCAGTAAAACTAAAGTGTATACTTTAATTCCTTATAAACAACAGAATAACAGCACTTCCCACAAAGAATAATTTATCGAATCAATTTCACTTAGCAAGCTGTAAGTAATTCTATAGTCATGCCACTCACATTACATTTAGGCATTTGACATCCTACTAAGAATGAAGCAAATTATTGTTGTTGTTCCTTGTTTTTCATTCCTCCAAGTGACTTACCTGGTTTTTCCAGACCTGTAGACTTGGATTTGATAAATGTTTCTATCATTTTGTGGACCGTCATTTGATCACAGTTACTTCGGAACTCTGTATGCACCTGACAAAAAAAATAAAATAAAATGAAGACAGTAAAAGATTTGCAATTTAGATCGAGAGTAAAATTTCTCAGCAAATAAAATACAACCATTTCAGAACACAGAACCAGCAAACAATTTTAAGTGTTTCCATATAACGTTTCAATTGATATGACTGTCAATTATGAATGATTAATAAATACAGCAACATTTTACTTTAGGAATGACAGTTTGGATCACCATCTTTGTAGACAAGAGTTCTATCCACATCAAGCTAATCACAAGCTTGAAGAAAAAAAATTATGGCAAATCCTGGACTCAAATTGTCTTATATTATCATTCAGAAAGATCTTTGCAGGAAAGTCTATAACATTTCATTCTTAAAACCTGACAGAATAATAATAAATCACTTGAAGATGATGGTATCAAAGCTATCACAAATGAAAGGCTCATAACTAGCAAAGCTACTTCACCTCCAGTTCCCCATTTTCAATGTCAGATTTCACAATTACTAAAATGTACAAGAAATAAAGCTTACTTGTTTTATGATAGACACCAATAGTATTAAATGTTCTAATTCAACACAGTATTTGTGTATACTATATCTCTAGGATGTGGACAAACATGATTCTCCATAATTTCCTGGCATTTGCTTCTCAAAGTAACTTCACTCGTTATTAGACCTGTTCTTATTCTGCCATCCATTCACAGGAACTCGTTACTAATTTTCCTGCCTTCAGTATAACCTGCAAGTTTTAGATTCTCTAGGCTCCCTTTCCTGACTTCTCACCTGGTTAGGAGAGACATGTACAATAGGTATTACCTGACCAATATTAGAAAGTCTTAAAATCAAAGCAAACATTTGAAGGAAGACAGCATGAAAACCTAGTATTATGACCATAACATGCAGTAGAAAAGTACATATACATAGAATTACCATAAATTCAAGATTCTCATACCTCTCTCTTCACTTTCTTAGTATTTACATAATTAGTTGTTTATTTTTTAAATTAGAAACCTATTAACCTTTGCTCTACAGCAGACATGTTCCCTTCCTATTAGTCTGAATCTGCTAATTAATAGGTGGTGGTGATGTTGCAATTCTTCACACTGACAGGGTTCTTCAAACCAAAAAAGGTTCATCACAATCTGCATGCACGCCCATCAGCAAAATCAGAATAACACTATTCGCATTCACTTTTTAGTACTTATAGCATCCCATTTGCAATGCAAATTAGTCAGTACAACCACTGCTATTCAAATGCGTCAGTAGTACCACCTACAATAATTAATCACCGTTTCCCCAAACGGGCAATTCAACAAGAGAAGACAACCCATCTAGTGGCAAGCACCACTCCGGCTCAAGGGAGCAAACTAGGGAAAAACAATTCACTTGCCCCCACACCAAATCCAGAGTCTCTTGCCCTTTTGGCTCATTTCATTCTGCAATGGGCAACCAACAAAATAGCAACTTTAAGAATTATAATAGAATACATGGCCATGGCATTGATATATAATCTAACATTTACTTTTACATGCAAGACAAAAAAAAAATGTCTATAAAAGAGTAGGATGAATCATGTGAGTAAAGTGAAAGAAAATCTGGCAGGACAAATTTTAGTCTCATTTGAAATCTTTCATAATCGTTATAAGTATTCACATAAAAATTAAATAAGCTTAAGTGTGACCCAATCTTAAATTTGTTTTAGGCAGAGAAAGTGTCATTATTAAGAAATAGATGATAAAAATAAAACTCATACCTGGCCTAACAAGATATGTTCATTCTCCCAGGCCTTGGAATATGTATCAATAAAATCTTTCATTTGACTGACATGTTCTTCTTCCAGTTGTTGAAATTGCTGGCAGGGGGAAAAAATATATTTAAAAAATTAAAAAGTATTCATTCAATAAAGGGTGGAGAGGAAACAAATTTTTAGCCTTGCTTAATAACTCAATGTAATATTCAAGGTTTACTTTTAACAGTAAATATGAGAACTATTCATTCTATCAAAATAAATCAAATTTGCTTGGAGAGTAATTTTCCAGCAAAAAGGAAACATAAAACTCACATCGCAAGATATAGACATTTTTCTTTCAAATTCATTTCTGACTTCAGCATATTTGTCAACAAGACTCCGATATTCATCACCTAGCAAAAAAAAAAAAAAAAAAAAATTTAAAGCACGCAGTAATCATAATGAAAAGAAAAACATTTCTTTAACATAATGGATCAATGATGGGTAGATCTTTCAGCAAGAGAAGTATATTGATTTGGGGGGGGATGAGAAGAAGGAATCATGTGAGTAAAGATAGAGAAATCTGGCAGGACAAATATTAGTCTTATTTGAAATCTTTCATAATCATAATATTCACATAAAAATTAAAGGTCTTCATTTAAAAAAAAAAAAAAAAAAATCTGCATTCAAATTTATAATTTTTAGGTGACTTGTCATGAGCAGAGTTCAATTCTTATGGTTTATCTAACATTGCTTACTTTATGCAAGTCTGTATTTCACTTGAAAACATTTGATAAATTTATTTGACTGTAGATAGTAACAAAAAAAAAAAAAAAAAAAAAAAAAAAAAAAACTAGCAGCATTAATGGCAAAGTATTAAAAGATAACAAAAATGATGACATCTACTTTTAGACTAAATTAGCTTTGATGAAACATCAGTTCTTAAATCAAAATCATTTCAATGCATGAAAAGCCAGAAAGAGAAAATAAAATTTGATATCAACATTTGTAGAAAGAAAAATTAAAACTAATGTGGGTATATTCTCTAAACTAGGGGTGGGCAAACTTTTTTTCATAGAGATTCATATTATTGTCAGCCTTATACAAAGCAGGCCACATCACAATAAAAACACAAGTTTCACAACAATATAAATAATCATATATGCACAAGTTGGTGTTACATTAATTTGCTTATTTGACATTTTGTGAGCAGGTTACACAAATTAGTTTCATACTTAAGACATTTATTACTATTAAGGATATTTGTGCAGTAGAGAATGTTTTTTATAATCAAGATCCATTTTACTGGTTGATGTATGCAAGACAGATTGCAGATTCAAATCTGTTAGCCGAAACCTATTTTGTTAACAAAAATAAAATAAATATTAAATGTATATGGTTTTTGTCTTCTCTTTTTTCCTGTTTGTTATTTTGTACAACATCAAAAAAAGGAAGAAAAAAATATTTTTAATGTTTGTTGTGCACTAGTCATCATCATCAGACAGGCCACACATGACCTGAAAACTGTAGCTCACCCAGCCTTGCTCTAGAACTTAGAGAAACTTACTTGCTTTTTTGAATTTGCTCTCAGCCTGAAAACAAAAGAATTTCAAATTAGTAGATCAGAATAGATTCAGAAAAAATAAGACAAAACTAACAATTCTGTTAAAGTCCAATTTCAGACTTAAATCACCAAGTAAATTTATTTACCAGAAAATTTAAAAAAATAAAATCTAAAAAAAACTTCTAAGTAAAATTAACAGAATGCAACTGACTGTGTTAATATTTTGATATTTATTTATAAGGTTTAACATTATATTCTAAAATTATAAAGTGTAATATTTAATTAAAAAAATCTTACCTTTTGATATAATGGAGAAGTTTTCTATTATTTTATTTTCTGTTGAAAGCATAATCATTAATATTTTAAAAATTCTTTGCTTTTTTTTCAAACCTGGTCAAATTTAACCTCTGTGTACAGAGAATAGTATCCTTTAAAAAAAACTTATTACTTAAATGCCTTACTCAGTTGTATGTACCTTATAATAAAACTTTTTTAAGATTGAGTGAACTTCAGATTAATGATTCATTGAAGAAAAAAAAAAAAAAAATCTAAAATGGTGGAGGGGGACATAAAAGCAATTAGTCTAATTAGAACCATCAATAGACACATTTCCTCCACACTGACCTTTTCTGTGTCTTTCTGGGAAGCACCATCTCTCTTGAGCCGTTCCAGTTCAGATACTCGGGTGTGATATAATTCTTTGGCCTAAAGAAATAAAATTAAAAAGGAAAAGGTTCAAGAAAAAGAAAACTTCCAAGTAAAAAAAAAAAAAAAAAAAAAAAAAGCAAAGGACTTCAGTGATACTTTGTGTGTAAAACTAGAAATGAGAAATATATTCACCTCAAGTGTTTCAATCAACATGTTCTCCAGGGAATTTTCAAGTCATCTATTACAGTTGATAAGCATTTTAAACTCGGAAACATTAAACTAGCAGAACACTGTTCAGCTATATCAAATATGGAAAAGGAGAGGAGAGTACTTGTTAGGAACTTACTTTGTGAAGAGCAGTTGTAGTTTGTTGAATAGACTGCACAACTTCCAGAGTTGCAGATTCCGTTTCTTTCATCTTAAAGAGGAGAGAAAAGAAAGAAAAGTCAACAGTAGCAACAACAAAACTACCTAAACGAAGTGACTAAAAAATAAATTCATTACAATTGACAAGAACAACTTGTTACATAGCACATAGAAAAGTAAAGCTATTTTCTTTATTATACTCGTTGTTAACATGGTCAACGTTTTGCACATAGGCCAATCCTGACTTCCACTGCCAATCTTGTCTTATTTTAAACAGAATTAATTTTCAGTTATAAAAATGGGGGGGGGGCATTTAACAAAAAATGTATTTAAAATCCATTGAAATATTAGCCTTCCCCTCCATACATATTTTTATAAAAATCCCATTTTGATACATTCATTTTTCCAAAAATTCTTCTTTTCCAATACCTGATTGTTTTGATACTTGATCTATTCCATCATTTCAGGGGGGGAGAATTTAAAAATATCATTTACAATGCATTACCTGTTCAACTATTGACTTACATTCTTATGTCGTTTGTGTTGTTCTTCATTGTAACGGACAACATCTTTGATGAGTTCAGACCATGAATAGACCAACTGCATATGTAAAGTGGCCAGTTTTTCCACCAGAGACTTCAACAAATTCCAAAATGGAGAAAATGTCCTAAAAAATAAAAATAAAAAAAACAAAAAAAAAAGAAATAAAATTCTCTAGAATTAATTCCCTTTGAATTCGGTAAAACTTGCATAAAGGTCACTGCATTTGCCAGTTTCAAATTGAGGTGCTCAGTTTTATTTTGGAATTCAAACTTTGACAAGGGTGTTGCCTTTACAGGAAGAAGATGACTTGCCTTATGCTCCATTTATTCTTTGTACAGTGATAATGATAGCCACATTTATTTCCCCAAATCCTTTTATTCATCTTTAATTGTATACATGATGAGGGCAAAAAGCAAGACAAATAAAACTGCAAAGATGAATAAAGAGCAACAATTTTACTGACGGCATCAGACTGAAATGCAACAGTAGTTTGGGAATGTTGGGCAGCAAGATGTCAACTTTATATCAAAGTGAAAAGAATTTACAATAATAAAGATAATTAAAAGAAAATTGACAGAAATTTCACACAAATGGCCAGAGAACAAAAACATTCCATCAAATTTAAGAAAAATGAAAAAATACAAATTCTGTGATACAGTATCCAAAGAAGAATTTAGTCACAAATCCTAAATGAGAAGCAATCTTCCAGGATCTACTATTGATAAAAAAGACATTTTAATAAATACACAAAAAACAAAAAGGAAACACAACTAATATTCTTTCTTGTTATTTATAAAAATTAAATCTTTCAGGAAAATCAATATTTCAATTGAAAAAATAGAAATTAGCCATCTTTTCCCCCATTCCATCAATTCTGGAATTTTAAAATATGTGAATGAAACAATGACAAATCTCAACAATATCAAATACAACTGTTGTCAGACTTTCATTCTTCTTCATTTCAATGCACTTACTCAATGAATTTTATTATTCAAGTTACAATAAATACCTTTTTCTTTTTAACCTTCTTGAAATAACAGAAACCTTTTTTAGTATATGTTAAATCTATCTAAATGTTCATATATTTAAGAAAAATCTTTAGAGATCTTTGATATCAAAAAAAAAAAAAAATATCTAACAAATCTTCATATCTCCTCTTTTTTAGTTCTTAAAAATTAGAAATTTGTTTATTCTTCTGCTTAAGTTGTTCTTAAAAAACAAAGACTTTAGTAGTTAGTTCTCAAAAAATGCTACTTTATAAATCAAGCAAATAAAAATGAAAATTGAAAAGTGTAAAAAAAGATTCAATGAAGGATACAAATAATGTATTACATAGACCAAATTGATATCATACACAAGTTTAAAAATATATTCAAATACATATGTATATTTACTGCTACTACTCCTTGAGTAGTAATTATGAGAGAGTAGTTTACCCAAGTGCACACTTACACAATCTTCACCAAACAGAAGAGTATGTCAGTGATAGAGAGAGAACTGGATTCACATGCTGAGGTAGACATAAACACAAAAGTAGGCTTGTTTTATGACTGAGGTAGCTGATCTGATTAGTGGTTTATGTGGTTGCATATTTCCAATCAGCACCAGTGGTGCCACTGGAACACAAAAGTCATTATTTTGAATACTGATTAAAAAGAAGTGACTACTTCAAAATTGAGAGTAATATCTGGCATCAAGTTATCACAGATTCCTCATACATATATTCACACACACATATATATATATATATTTAAACATATATTGTTAAATATAACAGACAATGAATGTCTATTATGTCTGATCATGAGCCGTTCTAAAGTTTGTATGTTTGCTTTAATTTGGGGTGAAAATAAAGATAAAAATTGTCCAACATTTGGATATTTTTTTTTATTAAGTTTGTCCTTGATCTTAGCTTTCAGCTCACATGAGCCACCTTCAGAGTGGTTATATGGACATTTAAACAAAGATATTCACTATCAGAGAAGACATTTTGTTATGTTGACATAGAAGATTGCAATGTGATGATAATAGTCGCAGAATAGCAGACAATTCATAAGTTCAAGTTGCAGTTCTATGATGTTGTACCATGCGAGAGGTCAAAATATTAACAGAACCATAAATCTAGATGGAATGTAATGTTATGTGACAAGTTTGAAATATATATATATATATATATCCCAACACAAAGAGTGATTCATAGATTAATATATTAAGAACTTCTACACTTATGTCTATAAACTTTATATATTTTATCTTAGTTCATGATAGAGAAAAGAAAAAAATTGTTTAAAAACAAAATCTTTATTTCAGATGAATCAATGAAGTTTTAAAATAAATAAAAAGAAATGCCCATAAAATCTACTGCAACAAAGTTTTAAGCATCAAAAAGCAACAGAGGAACCAAAAGAAAAAAATTCCCACACATATGAAGAAGGAAACTTGTACATTAGAATATATAAATAACTTTTCATAATACATTGTTTTGGTGCATGAAACAGATTTGCAAAAAGTTGCTGTGGCTGAGAGTATAAGTGCTATATATATATATATATATATATATATATATATATATATATATATATATATGTATATATGTATATGTGTATATATTAAAAAACATTTATTAATATGAATAGTTCCTCCACCACCAGCACCACACACTTACAGACTTCCCAACAGAAACGACATGATTATCTCCTTCCTCTGCTAACTCAGTGAAGGTTGGTTGGTTCAAATTTCAGTTTTTAAAAAATCCCCCCCCCCCGCCGACATCACCATCCTTTCCTTCCTTCTAAGCAGCTTATATAGGATAGTCATAGACAATAGCTATATGCCCCAATGCTTTCAGTTTTAACATGGGTACCTCCCCCAAAATCGCCAAAAAAAAAAAAAAAAAAAAAAAAAAAAAAAAAAAAAGAGCATAGTCTGATGAAAAAGATGCCAAACTTCACGAAAACAAAATTTTATGGTCTAAATGCTTATGTTATTATGAAGAGGAAAGACCAAAGTTTTTTTTTTAATTATTTTAAAAAAATTTTCCTTCTCTTAGAACATTCTAAATTTTGATTAAAAAAAAACCTTGTTTCTCTTTGTATCAACCAGAACTAGTAAATAACATACAATTTTTAGCACGTTTTTTTTGTATGACACACATTAATTTGGAAAATCTTGCAAAAATAAAAATAATTGTCAGATGTTAATGAATCTTTCAGAAACTATTCACAGATATCGAAATTATTATAAATGTTTTTTTTTTTTTTTTTTTATTAAAGTCATGGAAGAAATATGTTTTTTTATATTTAGTTTTTTTATATTTATTAACCCCCCCCCATAACTAATTTTACGAAAACGCTAGAAATTCGATTGCATCAGGTTTAGTGATTACAATAATTAAAAGCACAAGGCTTTGAAGAATGCAAATCATTTTTTTTTTTTTAATTGAACCTGCAGTACCTTAAAATCAGCCCTGAATTGTAACATACAAAACTCAATAAAACAAAGATTATTTAATTTCAAATGCTTTTATTTGTTTTTAGTTGTTTTTATGAATATGGACAATATTTTCTGAAAGCAAAAAATTTTTTCAATGAAAATTGAATTTTTAATACAATTATTTGTTATTTCTTTAATTATAATAGATTTTTACATTAAGTTGTTAAAATATTATAAAATTAGTTAAAAGCCGCATCGGGTTTCCTAAGTGTCCTTATGAGATAGATCTTTTTTTTTAGCGCTTTGTAAACTGTATCGTTTTGACCAATCAGAAGATCCGAGTAATTAAGAAATGCAATTTTGTGTTCAGAAAAACCGTTAAAATGGCTGTAATTAAAAAGTACGGAAGGTCACAAGCAATAAAACGTCACGTGGCTTGAGTGTAAGCTTTCTCCGCTGAACATCAATTACATTATTGCAAATTCTTTGTGTGAAACACATGCTGAGCTTTTTGAATTAGCGTTTTTTTACTCATTAAAAAAATTTGAACATCATCCTAAGCCATTTTCACCATCAATATTACTACATTTTTAAAAGTACCATTTATTTCATTTACATATTTCATCGCAATTTCAATTTTTTTTAAGTTGTTTTACAGTTTTCACTTTTCAGTGAGTCGTCTTTATTTCAATTTTATGTGAATTTCTTATTTCAAACAAACTGTTTTCGGTTCTATCCTTGAGTGTTGGTGTCATCACCCTGCTCAAAAGGTGTTAAAAAAACAAAAATACATCAAGCCATTGTTCAAACATAGATTAAAAAAAAAAAAAAAAAAAAATGGGATTTTTTACAAGGTGATGACAGCTTGGTATTGTCAACTGGCAGATCCTTGACCCAGCAATGTCAAATTTCAACACTGTTTTCCTTATCGCTGATTTAAAAAATAAAAATAAAAAAAACATATTAAAAAAAAAAAAAATCTTGTTTTCCAGTGTTCAGGAATAGCAATTTTAACTATTTTTTCATATTTTATCCCCAGAAAAAATTTTTAGAATCATTTTCACCAACCAATTTCACTTAGAAATGAAAGAGCATTCTTTGCTTTCAGGAAATACCTAGTTTCATGGGGTGCAGATCAAAAGTTTCCTTGATATTTTGTTCAGATGATGACAAGTCATTTTTCAATTTTTTTTTTTCAGTTCAAATTGGCTGTAGTGTAACAAAATAACTTGATATGTTTGTGATGATTTTTACTTCGGATAGAAATGTTTTATCATAGCAAATCTGTATTGACTTTAGGGGGCTATAGTTGCCCTCAAAAAGCTGTACAGCACTTGTATTTTAATTTATTTATAGAATTTATAATTTCTACAGATAGTATCAACAAACTTATGGTGTAAGCTACAGTAATAAAAAAAAACAAAATAAAAGAAATTATAATGCTGAAAGTTTTTTTTTTTTACTTTAATAATTACAAGGTACTACATAAGTTGGTTCATGTAAAAAAAAACGTTACGTCAATTATGTCCTTCCATATGATAACTCAAATCTCGCAATAGCTGTCGATATGTGATGACAGCAATTATTTATCACTTGTCAATAGCCAACGATGTTAAGATCGCCTCCTTTTTATTTTAAACAACATTTTTCTTCAAAGAAAGTAAGCAAAAGTTTTTTTCAAAATATATTAAATAATCTTTAAATTTGCTAATTTTCGTCAAATAAATTTTGAAAAACGTACAATTGATTTTTGGAAGAAATTTAAACTAGGATTTTAACTTAGTTTACAAAATTTAAATAAAAGGGCTGATATCGAGTTTTTTTTTTAGTAATTTTGCTGAAGAAAAAAAATAAAAAAAAACAAGATTTTTAACTAAAATTTTGGACATGCTATGAATGAGTAAAAAATTTTTTAAAAAAATAATCAAAAAATACTTTGGTATTTCTTCTTACTAATGATATATATACTTAAGCAGAGTAAATTTTTTTCATCAAATTTAAGGCTGTTCTTGTCATGCTATGCTCTTTTTATTGATTTTCATGGAGGTACCTATTTTAACACAACTGAAATTCTTCAATTTGAGTTTAAATATTTGTAAACTTTAAATGAACATTTTTTTTATTCAAGGTATTGACAATAAAATCAAAGAAAAAAAAATGAAAATAGTTTTACTTCCTCAGTAAAGACTAAAAGAGCTATTAGTAGGAAAGTACAAAATCACAGACATGCTAACTAGTCACACTGAAAGACTACAATGTTTGCAATAAAATCTGGTAGGAAACAAGATTATGAAAATAGTACAAAAAAAAAAAAAGAGATTCCTAATTATTCAGACTAATATCTACCTACCTTGTTTCAAACAGAATATTTCAATGTCTCCAATCATCTTCAAGTAATATTGCATAGGAGTTGTCATCTTTCCTATAGAAAAGCTAAATAATTGACTCTAAACATTTAAACCAGAGGGGAGAAATAAACAAAACCAGGACAAGAAAGTTTTTTCCTTTCTTTTTTTGTTGGAATAAACTTCATTCAATAATAAACTAAAACAGTGTTCTTTTATGAAGAAAATAAAACGAGAACGAAAAGTCAAGAAACAAAGAAGGAAATGTTAAGTCATTGATAAATTGACAAGCACTAAAAAACTAAAAAGCAAATGAAACTAAAAAATGCAAGCATTTATTTCCTCACTAAATAGGACAGAGAATTGACAATAGCACAAAAATAGGTCTATCTCTTATGTACACACTGTGCCACATTCAATTAAGAAAGTAACAACTAGGTTGCTTTGTAAACTTTGAAGAAATTAAATATGGCAATTTTTGTAGACATCCATTTATCTTGTGAGATAATGATACCACCATGTTTGCTAAAAATTCTGTCCTTTGGTAGTGAAACTGAGGTGACCTCTTCTGGGTGATGATCTATGGAGGCATTGCACTGCTCGGACAACATGCCCTCTAGTATACAATGCATTACATTTGGAACCAGCTTGGCTGCAGGAGTTGCCCAAAAGTTGTCAGTGTTCACAGCCTTTGGGGCATCACTCTGGGTTTTCTGTTTAGATTTACTTCCATAGCCTTTTCTACATCTGTTTGGATATGGCTGCAAGGCAGCAGAGGTTTAAAATATAGCAATACTGGCCAAACAAATGCTACAAAAGCATAAAAAGGAAAAAATATTCATATTTTGACAGACATTTATTCTTGTCAGTTAATCCTTTTTTCCAATTAAATCTTGATTGTTAATGTTTTTAACAAACCTGTACTAAAACATTTGCATAATATAAAATATTATGCAAAATTTGAAGTAAATTAATAAAAGATAGCATTAAGATATATTCTGCTTCAGTGATAAAATACATGGCTGATTTGCCTTATCATAATTCAAGGTGACTTGGACGTGTATGTGTGTGTTCCTCTATAGAAAAGTGGAGCAGATCTAACAATTAACCAAAGAAGAAAAACGGTATTCTTATAAATGGGGTCATCAATCAAATGCCTGACAGCAACTATGCAACTATTTCCTCAAGGTGGTATCTGGCTAGTTCAGAAAGCAATCTGCTTTACCCCACAAGGTAATTTAAACAAGTTGCCAATAGAAGAGGCCCATCCATATAAATTAGGAAGGAAGTTTTGGGGTATTTTTTTTGGGGGGGGGGGTAGATGCAAGTTATTATTGTTTGCAAAATAAAGGTATCTTTTTGGTTTTTAACAGAAACAATTAAGACCAACTAGTTGATAATAGACAAATGTAGAGAGATGATGTCCAAAGCAAATATCTACAACTTTCATCACAGCCCAACAAAAAGGTCACAGGAAAAAAAAAAAAAAAAAATTGTTACATTCTCTTCTGATAGTAGCAGGCTAGGCAATAACCAAGCATTCAAATCACATAAAGCAACTAATATTTAGAAAACCACATTTCAGAAATTTACAAAATTTTCCTCTAGGATTTGAAGCAAACTAAAGGTTTGATTTTCTGTTCAATAAATAGTTAATTACAGCCAATGGAACATGAAAAGTTTTTTGTTTTTTTTAAATAAGAAAAAGCAAATCAAAGAAAACAAAACAAACAAAAAAGAATCTAGGAATAAATCTGGACTGACCCCAGCAGCAAATATTCATACCTTGATTTCATCCTCCTAGAAGAAAGATAAATTATTTACAGCTAGAAAAGTGTAGGCAGTAATGATACAACAAATATATTTGGTGGATTCACAAGTTACACACAAAAGCAAAAGGTATTCACATATAGAGAAAATTTAGTATAATATTCCTATCTTGCACATTTCCAAACAAGATAATAACTCTTCCCATTTTTCTTTTCAATTCTATGTCACCAGCTGAAGATTAATAAAAACATTACTCAACTTGTTTGACATTTTAAAAATAATATAGTTTTATAAAAAATCCCTGCACTGCAAATATGGAATCATTCCCCCATTACTAGTTTTAAAATTTCCATTTGACAATCCAGACATTGGCTTTAAACCAATTCATAATTTCATTACACCACAACTATCAAAAAAGGAATAAAAAAAAAAAAAGGAATGAAAAAAGAAAAAAGACAAGACTATCACAAAAAGAAAGTGTCATTGCTCTTGTAAAAAATTTTCATCTTTTTTTTCACCGGAACCCATGATAATAGAGAAACAATTTTCATCAATTATCCCTGCAGGAAGAGAGATATGCACAGAAGGGATGTTGTCATTATTAGTAATAAATTTAAGAGATTTCTGAAGATTCAACACAAGATAGAAAACATTTTCTATTAATCAATAAAACAAACTTTATATACGTCATTTTTTTCCTGCTTACCTCCCTTGATTCACAAACGCGAGCCATTTCAGTCTGCAGCAATCTAATATTGATCAAAATTTCTTGAAAGAATAACAAAAGAATCCGCAATGCCACTTTTATAATTATTAACATTAAAACTGAATGAACTGCTTGTAGAGAGAGAGAGAGAGAAATTGGAATATTTAAGTATTCAAAAACTTCCAAGTTCTCTTCTTAAAAGCTGTGTCTTTTTTATTATTTCTCCTTAAAAAGAAAAAATTCTTCATATTATGAAGACTAACTCACAACAGAGTATGCATCTGGTTATGGTGAAAATAATGAGTAATAAAACAAAGTTTACAGTTTAATCTCCTGGAAGCTTCTTTTTTTTTTTTCTTTCTTTTAGTTGTTTGGTCAATCAGTCAGTTGCATGATGTAGAACTCCAGAACGTCACATGTTGTCCTTTGTGGTATTCATCTTTTCCCAGAGTCACATAAAAAAATGGTACACAGTATTATATAGCTCAAGGTAAAACGAAGTTACTTAATGGAACCTATCTCCTCTCCAATTAATATAAGAAGATGGATTCTATTTACTTAATAGCAGCAGAGTGAAATCTCTGCCCTTCTCTAACAAATACAGGGCGACATTTTGCAATGAAAAAAATTGCTCTCATTAAAAAAATAAAAAAAATCAATTTAAAAAAACAAAAGATAGTGCACTAAAAGAAAAATATAAATCTGAAAAGTACCAAAGTTAAAAATTATATTGAAAATAAAGAAAAATGGATATTTTTGAAAGCTCAAAAGAGATAGAGAAACTGATAATCTAAATTGTTTTCAAAATGTGAATAACTTAAAATGTCATGTAACAATGCACAAATTAACAAGAAAAATATTAATTCATCTGTAATAAATTCTATAAAGTATAAACAGGTTATAAAGTGATACATGAATACATTATGCATAAGCCGAGAAGAGGACATTAGGTGTGTGTGTGTGTGTGTGTGACATGAAATGGCACATTTTTGGTTAGTTGTTGATCCGGTCATCTAACAAAGTAACTTCCTTAGTATATAAAAAAAAAAAAAGAAAAACTTGACTTATCCCAAATAGTTTTTCTTTCAGCATATTGTTACTCATAAACCCAATGAAACAATGTCAAGTAATCTTGCTATACGAGCGCACACTGGGTCATTCCTGCCTCTGAAGCATTACAGAATATCAAGGCAGCCTTTGGTTGAAATTAGAACTGTACAGAGATGGTTTGAGAAGTTTTGTTCAGGAGATTATAGTCTTGAAGACCACAATCAGTTATCAGATATGATTAAATGAATGCTTTGGTTGATCAAAGTCTGGAAACTTGTAAAGAACATAAAATATCTTGTACAAGTGTTTCTCATCACTTGAAAGCAAATTAGAAAAGTAAAGAAACTGAATAGGTTTGTTCTATATGAACTGAATAAAACTCAAAAAAAAAACAAAAAAAAACAAAAAAAAACTGTTTCGTTGAAGTGTGCTGTTGCTTTCCCAACTAGAAAAAGAACCATTTTTGCATTGAATAATAGAAATGGATACTCTTTGACAACAGTAAGAGAGTGGGCCAGTGGTTAGATGCAAGTGAATCAATAAAACAATACCCAAAATCACTGCACCCTAAAAAGTTAATGGTTATTGTATATTGGTCTTTCAAAGGGGTTGTTCATTATCCATTCTTGCCTCAAGGTATACCAATAACAGAAACCTCATATCGTGGAGAAATTGAGTGTATGCATGAAAAATTGAAAAACATCCTAGACTTGTAAATATGGATGGCCCAATTTTGCTGCATGACAATACATGGCCACACACTTCTTAATCAACTGCTGCATAACCTGAATTATGAACTTTTTGACTCATTTCTTCATATTCACCTGATATCTCTTTTATTGATTATCACTTATTTTAGCATTTTGAGTTTTTCATATGCAATAAAACATACCCCAATAAGAGGGAATCGAAGCATTTGAACTGTTTATCACATCAAAGGATCAGAATTTTTTAAAGATGGGATCAAGAATTTTGAGGTACATTGGAGAACAGACATTCATCAACATGGTGCCTATTTCAACTAAATAAATTAGTTTTTAACATTTCAGAAACGTTTTATTCATTTCCTATAAAGTGCATTATTTCATCTGTGACAACCTACTATAAGATGGTGAATAATGTAGCAGACTTAAAATGTGTGTGTGTGTATATATATATATATATATATATATATATATATGATACACTGAAAACCCAAATAGTCTGTATTGAAATTCTTTACTTTAGAATTACACTAGAATTGAGTGACATTTTCATGTCAAAACCATGGCTGATTTAAAAAATTTTATTCTTTATATGCATTTACCAAGTGAGTCCAGCTTAGTGAAACAAATAACACATTAAAAGTTAAGATTTCTTTTCCTAATATATATCTATTAATAAAGATAA
This sequence comes from Acanthosepion lycidas, assembly GCA_963932145.1. Lineage (NCBI taxonomy): Eukaryota > Metazoa > Mollusca > Cephalopoda > Sepiida > Sepiidae > Acanthosepion > Acanthosepion lycidas. The sequence continues at coordinate 12,800,373 of OZ010586.1, forward strand.
AATAATTTAGCATAAAAAAAAATTCCACTTTCTATAATAAACTGCAAATTGCAGCTAAAGTTAACCACATTTTTCAAATACATAGAACATCTAAAAGTAAATCATTCTGTAGAAATAGCTTTCAAGAAATTTCTGAGCTAGACTAAGAAATAAGTCTTACATCTCCATTTTGTTGAAAATAACAAAAAAAGTAGTTTATTACTTAATTTCAAGTAATATTTGTTTACACAAGGCCAGATAGAAGTTATTTGAAAATGTCAGGAATTTAAAAATTGAGTCGGACAGAATTTATTTCATATTCTTCTTTTCTGTATTGTCCTTACATAAGCTAAATAGAAGGATTTCATTTTCACAAGCCAAACAATTATACAGTGTGTAGCAGAAATAGTGGTAGGACATTAGAGAGATGAAAACACCATTGCCATTATGTGTGAGGTATTTCTGGCACATCCTGTATTACATGTGTGAATATATCAAGTGGGATTAGACAAGATTATATAACCAAAGTAGAGACAGAAAAAGTTACTTGTTGAAACTTAAGAAAAAAGATACATATTTTCATATTAAAAAAAAAAAAAAAAACTATAAGTTTATATATTGTGTAATTGTCAGGAAATAGTACAAACAGCTTGTTTAATGCACTTTACACATTCAAACTACTTTCAACAGCTGACATGAAAAACACACACACACACACGCAGTATTGGTGCTTTTTATCTCATCCCACTAATCAGTTCTTCAATTGTTTGTGTTTTACTTTATGTACTGCCAAAAGGTAAACTTGAAAAATAAAATAATTAAAATTACTTAATTCTAGCAGAAGACTTTCTTATCTGAAAACTGATAACTCGTCAATATAACCTTACGTAATGTCATTGACAAGATGATGGGATTGAATTTCCAGTCTAATCTTAACAAGCTACAGAAAGAGAGTATAATCAGAGAGAGAGAGCACAATGCAGATTTGGACAACAAGAAGTAGGGAGTAGAAGAGATAAATTCAACCTTCATCTGACAACTGACACAAGACAGATGTATAATACAAAGGTAAAACTTATGCTTTTGATCCCATTATATTCAATCAAGTCTGGCAGGGGATCCCCCCACCCATAAAGGTTGTCTGCATGTTACTTTTATTTTAACTTCAATTTCTTCCCCAGCAATTCTTAAATGCTTGTTTCCTCTTATCACATATAAATTAATATTCAATAAAAGGCAAAGGAATCAAGAGATATGTGTACAAATAAGAAGTGAGAAAAACCATAGAGAGATTCCTCTAGATGAAAGTGAATAGCAACAGCAGAGAGTTTAACTACTGCCCACCAACCACATTTTTGCAAAGATAACAAAATAGGAATAATCGTCCAGAAAAATCTAACCTAAACAAGTCTGCTTTCCTTTTCTTTCTTTGAAGATGTCAGCCATACATATGCAAAATACAACAGGTTTGTAGTGGGCCTAGAGAATACAATCACTATTTCAATAAATATTCTTTCATTCATTCTAAGCCTCAGATGAAGAGTCAAATTTCCTCATTCCTTTTCATTTTACTTTTTACCTTCTGTTATCTTGAGACACACACCCACCCCCCATCTCCAGTACTAGATTGGCAGAAATGCCTCATCATTTTACAGTTGAAATGGCTAGATGTAACCATAATTTCTATGCTAACAGTGGGGTGAAATGATTAAAAAAAGAAAAAATGTTAAAAGAAATCTACTACAGAAGTAATAATGTTAATCTGGAATAAAGAAAATGTAGCAACATCTACAAAACCTTTAAAATTGTACAAGTTTGTAATAAATGAAGAATTTAATAGAGAAATAACTTCAATAGATAATATTCCCTTTCGAATCTATCCTCTCCTAATTCTTTCAGTGATTATTTTAAAAACAGACAATTACAAAGTCAAATAATTAAAAGCAAAAGATATTTTGAAAAAAGATATCTCTTCATATTGTAAAGAAGTTCCATTTTTTTACAACTTCTTTCCCAAAATTGTTACTTTGTGGAAGAGACTCCTGAGAAGATGCTTCCCCAATCACTACAATCTTAACCTTTTCAAGTTTAGGGATCAACTTTTATCTATCCTACATATCCCATAATCTGCACTTACACCTTCCTCTTTACCCACATAACTTCATTCAGTAATCCTTTGCCTTGACTGGCTCTTGAGTGAACATTAAATTAAAAAAAAAAATTTTTAAATTTAAAGTTAATGTTTGGAAAACTATCCAATACCCATAGCTCTAATAAAAAGAGATGAAAATTTCAATCAATGACTAAAAATAGAGAGAAATATAAAAAGTGCAAGACAATGTCATTTGGTTGTCTCTTGTAACCAAACAGAGAACATCTTTTCCACAGATGTTCAGTATTAACTAAAAACTTTTGTCCAAGGTAAAACGCAGATGGCCATCATTTTACAAGATAAATTTATTAGATGGGGGATGGTGGCATTCTCCTCAGTATTTTCACTTAAGCTCCACTTATTATGGGTAGCTGAAGATTAACTGACCTTTAACCTTTATCTCGCATTACACATCTTTTTGCCTAAGGATAAAACTTAGAAATAATGAATAGCAGAAAGAGGGGACAAGCAAAGGTGGGTGGGGAGGGAGGGAGAGAAGTTGGAATGCATGAAACAAACAACAACAAAGAGAGAGAAAAAACAGATTACAAAGAGAAAAATTAAAAAGATGTGTCAATATAAAAAACAAGTGTCAAAAGATTTTAAGCAAAGAGATTTAGGAAAGGTTAGAGAAATATAAATAAAGGGAAAGATTAAAGGAAAAACATTGATACATGCGGAAGAAACACAAAAACCAGGACCAGAGGGAAATTTGAATGTACGTTAGAAATAAAAAATACATAATACAAGAAATTTATGCACATGTAAAAAAAAAAAAAAATAGAATAAAAATATAGAAATAAAAAAATTAAGTCTACAAAAAAAAAAAATTTTCCATTTTTAAATTGATACTGAAATATACAATTCAGTGTTTTGATTGAAAAGAAATACCTATATTGTAGGAACCATATAAATAATACAAATACCAAATTGATTAATTTCTTTACAATTTACTTGATAACAAGCAACCATGTTTGAATTTTTTTTTTTTTTTGTGAACTGCCTTACATTCCTGGGAAAGATAGTGGTGTAGTCTATCATTGTCAATGCACTTAAAAGAGTCACCACAAAAGCCATGTGCAGTGGTGAGAATACTTCTGTTACAAAAGTGCTTAAACAAATTAAAAATGTTTTACAATGTATCAACTTTCTAGTGCTATTAGCATTCAGAAAAAAAAAATAGTTTTTTTTTTTATTGATTGATACAACTAGTTTTCATTTTTGCAGATTATAAACAAATGTTTAAATGCTGTATAACCATTTTAAAAGTCAGTCTTCATCTAGTGTTAGTCATCAAACTTTTTACATTTAACATACATATTTCTAGTAGTTTCCACCACCCACAACTCTTAACAGCAACAAATGGAAAGAAAAAAAAACATTTGCAGTTATTAATTCAACAATTGAAAAATTTCAAGTAATGAAAGATGTTAAAAACTGAATTTCTAATCTAATTCCTTCCTTCAATATATCATAAGTTTTCTTTTTCTCCCACTTCCTATTTAGAGATTCGAAAATGGGCAAAAAAAAAAAAAAAAAAAAAAAAAAGGTGGGATTTGCTGTATGTTCATCAAAATCTTAAGTCAACTGGCCAGTCTTGCTGAAAAAAAAAAAAAAAAAAAAAAAAAAAAAAAATTCCAGACAAATATTCACTGATGTTTAATATTCCATATAATAAACTCCAAGTAGTAAAGCAGAGAGTCAAAAATAAAGTTCACATTATAACATTTATTTCTCATCTTGCTATTTTGTGCATGTATTGGAGACAAATATCTACTTAATCATTCAGAATTTCCCACATGACAAAATTATTCTTTTTGTAAAAAGGTCACGATTAAATCATTTCATTCACATAGTAACCAACTTTGCATGGGGAAAGGATGTAGTGCCAGAGATATCCCATTTTTGATATGTTTTTAAAAATGGTTGTCAGTCACTAATGGAAGTCAGCAAGAGATTTCAGACAAACAAAACATCTTGAATTATTCACGACAAAAGAAACACAATTTGAAAACATGGAATGTTTGGCTCAGTTGTTCCTTGTGACCTTAACTGAAATCAAGGTAACTATAATCTTTTGTTTATTGGTTAGCCTTTGCTATAGAACCTACTTTGACACCAATACCTAAAATGACAGGCAGCGTTCTACTTTGGCTGTTTATCAACAACAGCCAGGGGTGTTTGAAGAGAGAGAGAGGAAAGCAAGTGGAGTTCTTCTATGGAAGACTGGCGCACTATTTATCATGTTTAGCAAAGCAAAGAAATATTAAAAAGTTTTCTAACACAACAACTACATAATCTATGTAGTGTCAAGTAGTTTTGTTACAATAAGAGAGTTGTCTGATAAATAGCAGCTGAAGTGTATTTTTTTTTTTTTTGATTGATAAATCCAGAGATTCCATGAATATCTTACTTGTAACTGATTTGGAAAATACTTATCTAAGCTGAGGGGGGAAGGTTTAGTTATAAATCCTCAAAGCATAACAGACACATATATATATATATATATATATATATATATATATATATTATATATATATATATATATATAGGGAGAGATTATACTTGTTCCGAGAGAAAAGAGCATCTTTTAAAGAAAAAAAGCTGCTGCAAACGTTTTTGGTTATTAAATTTTTTTATATATTATATTTTATTTTTTATATTTTTTCCTACATGTGTTTCAGGTCTTTGACCTTCATCAGGCAAAGAATGGTTATTTCCACATATTATACTTTATTTTCTATATTATGAGTTTAGGTTACAAGTACACACAAAAGACAATGGTCAAAAGACTTGACATAAGAAAAAATATAGAAAATAAAGTATAATATATAAAAAAAAAAATCCACATTATAACCAAAAATTTTTGTGGTTTCTTCTCTCTTTAATCTATATGTGTGTGTGTGTGTGTGTGTGCATGCATGTGTGAATAAAAACAAAAAACTTTTCATTACCAATGCGTTTCATCCCATAAGTTAAACCTAAAGATTTTATTTCACATTATAAATAAGAAGTAAAAAATACTGATAGATTATAAAAATGTTTGAATTTAAGAATGTTATAAAATGTTGTTAAAGCTGTGTGAGTAAAAGTAAACTGTAGAAGATGCTAAGTGAAGTAATACCTGACAAAGAGAAATGAATAAATGCTGCTGCTGAAGTCTGACAAAGTCCCTCAGTGGACAAAACACATTGGTAAAGAAATGTTTTCCTTTTGTCTTTATTCATACTGTCTTTTTAGATATATATATATATATATATATATATATATATATATATATATATATTATTACACACATACAAGTTAAGATAAGTATATTTAATTATGATACAACATGTAAACTATGAAACAAAATCTCCAGAAATTGTGTTAAAATCAATCAATTGGAGCGATCTTCCATTCAAGAATTTAGAAACCTAAAACTGGCTTTGTAAGCTTATCAAAATACATATTTTTGCATATAAAGGACTTTAATTGGAATTTATGAATTATCCAGGAAAAAAATAACAATACATGAAACAACTTTAGGGCTGAATTAAATTTGAGAAGAAGTTTATTTGCTTGATAGTGTTCCAAAATGGCTGAAAATTATTAATCTCAGAATTAGTAGATAAGTGTGGCAACTGATTTTGTAATTTGAAACATGTTTACATTTCTTCTCATCAAATCAATGGTAAATAAATTTGCCACTTGAAATCTTAAAATGAACTCTTGTTTTGGTCAACAACCAATCTAGAATGTCAACAATCAAGGGTACTTTCACACACAGATTTTAGACACAGAAAAGTGTTACTTACCCTTCTTGAATGCAATTACTAACATTCTTAGCCAGCTTGGTAAGCAATTTGCTATAATTCTCTTCCACATTACAGCTACCAAAGAAATTAAAAATAAGTTATAGATCACAACTTACTCAAGAGACAACAAAAAAAAATAAATAAATAAATAAAAATGATTATATATACCTGAAGAGGTGCTGAAAAATACCTTATATCAGTATTTCAATAATCAAAATATCCATTTCAGGAAGTGGGTCAATCCCATATCTTTTCAGCAGCCCCTCAGATATAAATTAATTTTTGTCATTATTCAACAACTTTAACAAATCAGTCAATAATAATATCAGAAGTAGTAGGTATTGTAAGGTATTTTTTTTTATTTGAAAAATAAGTTAAATAGAATCTGTTTTTAAATTTCTGCAAAAACGGGGGAAAACTGTAGGCCAAATTAATAGTTAGTAGTGTATATATATATATATATATATATATATATATATATATATATATATATATATATATATATATATATGTAATTACCCTACCACAAACATGGCCAAACCCCAGAGAGTATTTGTTTGCCTGGTTCAGAATTTTTTTTTTTTTTAATATATATATATATATATATATATATATATTAAAATCATTTGGTGAATGTTGGATTTTTAAATCGACCAACCAAAACTAGAGTTTTTTTGTTTTTTTTATGTATATACATACAGGTCCATATATATATATATATCTCAACCTTTTTTATGTATACTTGTATATACATATACATATATACATACCCACTCATATCTGTGGATACATATACAAATTTTAGAGCTTTTTTCCCCCATGTATATGCCCCCACTCGTCTATATATATATATATATATATATATATTAATCATTTTTTTGTTTGTGAGTTTTTTCTGATATTATAGGTTAGACTGAAATGCCAGGTTTGTCTAATATATATTTTAGATCCATTGAGGTCTGTAGATTTTTAAATCAGCAGACTCCAAATAGATTGTCTATTATATTATGCTATTATTGCCTTTGTGATGATCAGTGAAATATTGTATATCCCCAGATCTTAGATCTACTGTTAAGAGCTTTGAGATTAGCACATTCTCAATGCATTTCCTTCTAAGTGAATTCTCTTCTCTTCTGATCAGACTGGCACTTTTTTAAGTCAAAACTTTGGTCAGATTTATTACGGTTAACTAACGCCGCATTTAGATTGTTGTTATGCAGAATATCTCTGCAGTGTTCATATCATCTTTTTTTTTGTTTTGAGGTTTCTGGGTGTTTTGCTGCATGTTGTCTATTTAGTATATTCCTACCTTTGTTCTGTCTTCTTCTTGTCGCTATATTGTTTGAAGCAAACTATATTTCTTATTGTTTTAGAGGGAATCTTGATGAATTTTATGTCAATGTTGGACAAGTTTTCTTCAATGGTAGCTGTTATAGAGTTGGTAGGTAGGATTATGTGTCTACTTTTGTTATGGTTGTCAGGATTATTATTATTTGTGGGTTTTTTGTATTTTTCCTATGTTGATTTTGTAGGCTTTGCATTTGACATTGTGCAGGAAATAATTTGGATATTGGAGGAGTCTGAAGGGGTTTTTCAATGTATTTATCTTCTTCAGGCAGGAATTAGCGCAACAGATTTTAAGGGCTATTAAATAAAATTACTCTGGATTTGATTTTATTGTTGTGATGGGAGTAAAAGTGTATGGGATCATTATTATTTGTTGGTTTTCAATAAACCTTCAATTGAATATCCTTATGTGTCCATATTAACATGATACCGAGATATGGTAAAATGTAGTTTGCTTTGATTTCGTAAGAGAAGAGTTTTTTTCTATTTTCAAAGTCATTAAGTAGAAATTTTGTAATAAAATGTCAGAGTTGTTCTCAGAGTGATACTACCATTGTCTTTGGGCTTTGATCACTGTAACTTAAAACCTAAGCATTTGGAATTATCATTAATCATCAACTGAAGCAAAAAGAAGAAAAGAAATTTTAATGAAAAATTCTGAAAACTCAACATTGTAATTGTGTGTTGAATGTGTACCTGGAGACAATAGAAACTGAGTGAGCAATAACTGATCAGTAATAAATAAGAACTAGATGACAAATCCCTAAACATGGACAGGGAAATGAGAATAATTTACACCCATTGATTAAATAAAGGGTTCAATTTGAAATTCACTGAAGGTTATCTGGATCAAAGGTTGAAGGGTACAATGGCCGAAACATTGTGATACAATAGGCTATACGTAAATAATCAAATTTATCCTTTGTAGCCATTGTAAAAAAATCTGACAAATACCTAAGTAAATAAATTACTGACTTGTTTCTTGGTTTAAAAAAAAAAAAAAAAAAAAAAAATCAAATCTGAAAATTATTCAATTATAAACATTAATTCTAATATGCACAGCATCAAATTCCATAAAGAAATATGATTTTAATATAATACACTGGTACACTGACTAGAAACCCAACTCCACCAACACGCATGTCAGTTATGCCTAAGCAAAAGAAATCAACATCTTGAACAAATGTTGAATGTAAAAATCCAAACTTTGCTCTCCATATAATTATGGTTCGTTTTATTTAGATATTTTTACACCTAGATAATTTCTCACTGATATCACCACTTCATATAAAGCAGATGAAAAATAGAGACTGATTAAGCAAGAAAGAAAAACAAAAACTTCCTCATACATACCTTTCTCGAAGAAATTCAATAAATTCCTTGCTAGCTGTCTGGCCCTGTTTCATGTTATGGTAGAGAACAAAAAAGCCATTGTTCTTCTCGCCCTAGAAAAGTAAAAGTGAAACACTACTGATCATAGTGAACACTAACAATATACTTATATCAACCCAACAAAATACTGTTGGGCCATAACAATCACTCCAATTCCTACTCGCACATTCCTCCCTTCCTATGACAGGTGGTACGAACCTTCTGGGAAACATTCCCTGGCCATGACTACACCATAACCAGTTCATTCCAGCATTTCTAAATCTCTATCAACTAATATAAACAAAAACAAAGGCTTTCACTTCTAAAGACTTATTACAATACTACCGCAGTCAAAGCCAAGGAAAATGACTTGTTGCGAAAGACACAAGGATTTTCCTTTCTTTTGTAACAAAAGTGTTCCACTTAAAAAAAAAAAAAAAAAAAACAAATGAAAATGATGCCTGATATAAAAAGGCAAATCCTTAAAAAAAAAAAAAAAAAAAAAAAAAAAAAAGTATCTTTAATTTCTCAACCTGTATATGTCACTAAAGCAGCCATAAACAATTTGGACAAGCCTTTTCTATTGTACACTTACAGCAAGACAACTATTTGTAATAGAAATACTCAAGTGGCATAAGACTATATTATCAAGTAGGTGAAAAAGCCACTTCAAATACTTCTGTTTTACATATTGGGAAAGTCTCCTGATAAAATTGGCTGACAACATTTGCAATATTCAAGGGTCTTTGTGGGAGAGGAGGCTGGTACAAAAGAAAATTAACTTTGTTTTTTTTTTTTTTTTTTTACAGTAAGGTTCACCCTGTACAAGGCCAGGGAGCCACTCAAGGTAGAGGCTTACATTGAGGCAGTTTATATGGATAGGAGAGGAAGATAACAAGTAACTCTAGATTGAACGGGTTAAGATTCTAGCGAAAAAGTTCACTAACTAGATCACAATTAGAGGAAAGACTTACAACAATTTATAGCAACTCTGATCTTCTCTATAGTAATGCAGAAATAAGTTTACTTATTTTTAAGGGGGGGGGATTTCTAGGATGAGGGGTTATTATTTACACTATTTATATTCGGACTATTATCCTTATCTTTGTTGTTGTTACAAGACAATGGCCTATGTCATAGGTGGTATTAATATTGTGATTGTGATGGGGAACACAATCAACGCCAGATGAAAATCTATGTATTCTGCACGATGATTCGTTTTATATCTTCTATCCCTCAAATAACCTTCCGTTATGGGATTACTGAATAAATATTAGGGTGATTTTCCTTACATCATTAAATCATCAGTAGATAATATAAAAAGAAAAGAAAGTAAGCAAAGTCCAACTCGATTATGATTTAATTGAATTAGGCTTCCCCGGGTTCTTGGAATAACACATTCGGCCGACCGTTGACCATAAATGAACAAAACGACATTGTGAACAATATAATATTTAATTAACAAGAACATGTATATGGCAACGACAATAAAGATATTATATCATGTAAGCTATAACATATATTTAGTTGGGATACGACAAATATTAACGAATGCAATGATTCACACATATACAGGGGTATAGTCTCAATTATCCAGTATTATGATTATGGAAAGGTGTGTGCAAGAACATAATATTATTGGGTGTTTGCGAATCATAGTAATACTGGGGGTTTTGGGAGTATAAACTTATCTGAGATATGCATTTATCAAACTGAAGGTGATAATAGTCTCTTTTCTTGTATTCTTGGTTCAGCGACTGGAGCTTTAGGTTCTCAACTGGGATCACATTCTCTGCCTTATGTTTATATTTCAGGATTTCTTCTTAAGGGGATGATCTCCGAGGGGTTCAGGCCGATTGCGTCTGGACTATCTTCACATTCTTGGCATTTGAGTGGTTGGTCTGCTTCTCTGCCTCTGGGAACGTGTCGTCTCAGCATGCTGTCTGGAACATTGTTGTTGGCGTGACTTTCCGTCCACTGGCCTCTCCGATAAAGCTGCTTCTCAGAGGGGTTCAGGCCAATTGCGTCTGGACTATCTTCACATTCTTGGCATTTGAGTGGCTGGTCTGCCTCTGGAAATGTGTTGTCTCAGCGTGCTGCCTGGAACATGGACGTTGGCGTGACTTTCCGTCCGCTGGCCTCTCCGATAAAGCTGCTTTTTCTCTACTCCATCTGTGCGTCTCCTTTTTGGTGCCTAATTTTCTCGACTGCTGATTGGCTGCTTTTGACCAATTGTGTTGTTTCTTTTATGTGCTATCTTACTGGGTCTGAATCTATTTTTAGACTTCGCCTACACATATTTCTATGCATGTCTGCTTTGGGTTCTGTTGTGGGAGTGGGGAATAATGTATATGTGTGGGCTTGCATTCGTCACACCTAGTGGATAAAATTGTTGGTTTATGAATTTGGTGACATAATGGTTGTGAGTTCAATCCCTGGGTCAAGCAATGTGTTCTTGCACTTATTAGAAATGAGAGAGCAATAACTGAACAGACCTATATAAAATAAGAACTAGATGATATCTCTAGACATGAGTAGTGGAATGAGAACAGTTTACCATTGTAGATTAAATAAAGGGTCCAGTTCAGAATTCCCTGTAGGTTACCCAAATTGATATACACCTGGTGAAGGCTGGAAGGCACAACAGCCAAAATGTTTGTTCAAACAAAATGAACAGCGGCTAACTTTATTTCTAATTCTTTTCCAATCTTGTCAGAACTAAATAAAATTTTCTACTCTTACATCATACTAAGGCAGAAATTATGCAAAAAATACTTCTAAAATTAGTTATGGTTGTTATCTTTTATGAACACCTCCCTCCCCTCTTATCAATTGCAATGTTTTCATTTGCATGTGGAAGGCAACAACTATTTGATAACATACTTTTGCCAATGCAAAGCAGAAAGAGAAACGGACAATGTCTGCCAGGATGATAAAGGCATAAAAGATTACAACTTATGATTCTCAAAAGAATCAGTTTACAATAACAGAACAGCTTGCTCCTAACATCTTTCTTCACACAACAAACTTAAATGCATTAATCTAGAGAATTTGTAAACAGTGTCATTTTTTTTCTACTCATAAACCTGTACAACACTCTTTATACTATCAAGAATCACATTAACTGCTTTGAAAATAACAATCATAGGTAGGAACTTTGGCTGAAGAAAAGTTACTGGATATTTCCACATGACTAAATTGATGAATACAAATATCAAAACTATTTTTACAATTTTTATAGAGAGATTAATATATATTCATTTTTTATACAATGGAAAAACACAGCAAGTTTATCTGTAATTCCTAAGCCAAGAGGATGCTGATAAGTTCTCAATCCAACCAAGAAAGGATTAAAGAAAATTAAAGAAAAAAAACATGCACTTCTGATATTTGGTCAGACTTTGAGAAATGGGTCAGCCAAGAAAATTTCAGCACCCCATCATAAGTTCAAGCATTACTAATTGCTTTAGTAACATTGGATTAGAGATTTTGGACAAATTGATGCCAGAACTTCTACAGATTTATAATCACCAAATTTAACAAAAGGAAAATTATTCTGCTCTCAAGCCTCAATCTTTGTAAATCAGTAACAAAAAGGGCATCGGGAGTTACCCTCAATGACAAGAGGGGGCATCGGGAGTTACCCTTATGAATTGAACAATGGGAAATTCAGGAATCAAAAATACAAAGAGATCGGCTTTCTAAATCTGCTTTCCTAAATGTAATCACATCTCCAGCCTGCTCAAGAGGAATATCAACAATTACATTCAGCTTATGTCAATTCCGTTTCAAAATTCACCTGATAGAAAAACTCACTCTCTTTGTCATTCAATGTAAATAGGGGGAGTGGTTAACAAAACATACAAAAGAGTTCAAACCTCATGTTGGTAAATAAAGTGCTTTTGTGATAAAATCTGCTCATTTCTACAGACTTTCCATTTTTTACTTTGGGAAATGTTCATTATGAACATCTCCCAAAGTAGAAAATGAACAGTTCATATGACACTTGAAGGAATCAAAAATCATAACTGATATCATTCTAACAATTCTTCAAATGCAATATATTACATAGAAAATTACCAAACCATATCAACCAAGTCAAATGACAAAGCAAAATCTCTTAATTACTAAAATCAATTAGAATTGTATTTACAGTTTGTTTTTTGGTTTTTTGTTGTTTGTTTTGTTTTTTGTTTACTTTCTCTTGTGCAACAGAGCCAATCAAGTGACTCCTGGGGGAGTGACAATTAAAAAAAAAAAAAAAAAAAGAAGTATAATTTAAAGTATTTCCTAGTCAGATTACACCAAACAAATTGTCCTTTTGTGGTGAGAAATGAGAATTTTTTTAATTTTCCATTTCAAACTGAAACTTAACCAAATCTTTTTTTAGCTTTAATTTCACTCCAATTTTTTTTTTTTTTTTTTTACTAAATAACAAAAGTTTCTATATTTTTCAACATTTTACCATTGACAATAGTATTATCTTCCATGTTGTTGTCTATTGCAAAAAGGACAATTGCTTTAAGGCATTATCAGACAATGATAAGAATGGACAGACAATAAATATAGTATTAAATATACAACACTTAAAAAGCAGTGGATGGGATGCTAAAAACAAAAATAAAAAAATCCAAGAGAGTTTTAGCTTTAAGGAAGAAATCCAGGTCAGAAAAAGACTTAAAAGAATTACAAATTCTATCAGGAGTTACAATTTTTCACAATAGCTACAACAAATTCTATCCTTAATTCATACAATCATGTAAGGATTTTCATATAGATGTAAAAAAAAAAAAAAAAAAAAAAAAAAAAAATTAAATCACTTCCCCTTTAGAAATTAAAAGTAAATGTATGATAACACTCTTTGTATAAAACAATAAAAAAAATATCCCAGTTTATGCATCTCACACAACTTGTATTGATGTTACTGGTTTAAGATTTTCTTCTTTACAGAAAAGTAAAACTTATTCATAAAAGTCCTTATTCGATGATTTATCAACTGAGTTTATTTCCAAGGGAGGTGAAGAGCTCTTCCCAAATAGTTGACAAAATCGTCCAGAAACGGCATAACTAACAAAAAGGTCAAGATGAAATAAAAATAGTTTCACAAAATATGGCACAATTAATATATGCGTTTTTTCTATTCCGTGAGGAACCCAGATATTTTTGTTTGTATAACAATTGGGATGGAAGAGAGAGTTGAAAAGTTGGGAGAGAAAGAGCAGAATTAAATGATCTTGCAAAGAGAGCAGGTCGGAGTTGTTTTTAAGTGGATGATAGTGTGTAATAATGTAAGTCTGTAGCAGCGTGACACCGGGAGGACCGACCACACAAGACCAGGGTGTGGGTGACACTATCAAGAGCATGCACTTATAAACTAGCAGTAATAGGTGATGTCTCTTATTACAGGGACAGCACTACCAGTTGGATGGTAGTGGTAGGAAGTATGCAGCATGTAAACTTAACTAGAGTTGACAAGTTTGGAAATCAGGACGAAGAGGAAAAAGAACGTATAGCCCGTCACCAGATTTGGAAAAAGAACGAACGACACAAAGTGTCATTTTTAAATTTTATAAAATAATTTCGGAATGAAATAATTCAAACTGTAATTTAATCTACAAAAAACAATTTCAAGAGGTCTACCTTTTTAAAAACTATTTTATTTTTTAATATTAAAAAATATAAAGATCTTCACAAAAATGTGAAATATTTCTTAATCACTGTGAAAATGAATAGAAAGTAGGGTAAAAAAGTTAAATGCTAACAAACTCGAATGCTTTTTTTTTATCAGTTGAGCCACACCCAACATCCTTTCTTCCTTCATCACTACACTATTGTGTTGTTGCTGTGGCAATCTACAATAATAGCAATGAAACTGCAAGTTTATCAATAAACGAAACCTTATTGAGACAGAAATGACACTTGTAGATCAATACCCCCAATCTTTAAAACCCTTCTTTTTTTTACGGGTTTAAATCACAAACTACTAAGTTTAATAAAGGGCCAGGACAAAAGGGGGAAAAAAACACGCCCACCCCTTCAGTATCCATGGTAATCATTGCAGCCTCACAAAAAATAACGTTTGATTGTTGTAAAAAGCCATTTCAGAAATGATTCAGGATTTTTTATTTAGAAAAGATAGTCTTCTTGCGCAACATTTGTTCGTTTTTTTTTTGTTTTTTCGAAATCTTAAATCTTTTTAAGTGAAATGTGTTAATTTAATAATTGTTCCACTGTTCCAGTAATACTGTAAATTATCTTCATTTTTTATTCTACATCTATTTTTTTAAAATAACCAAAATTAAAATTCATCCCAGAAGAATATAAAAAAAAAATGATTTCTTCCGTTCGAAAAGTTTAAGTCAAACCGATTTTTTTTTAAATTTACAAAAAGATTTAAAAAGAAAAAAAAAGAAACTTCAAGGCATTAAGACAGATTATTGTTTGAAAGGAAAGAAGAATACAATCAACAATTTCAAAGAAACAGATCAGGTGATTATTTACTCAATCCTAAGGACGAAAATTCCATAAAAAATGAGTTCTTCACCAGGGTAGGTAGTAGGTACTATGGCTCATTATGTAGAGAAAAAGATTTTTTTTTTTTTTGAGAGGCCGGGGGTGAAAATATAACGAAAACATTATTATTATTGTTGTTATCCTGCGTGTAAAAAAATCCACAAAAAAATCTTGACTTGACAAAATAAAAGTTTTATAATTCATGTGGAAGAAGAGAAGGGTTGTCTAGTTTTTCATCTAATTCCCTGATCTTTATTCTTTGAATGGTAACTAGTTTTTCGGGGGGGGGGTTGTTTGTTTTTTTTTATCGGTTTAATCAACTTCCTTGATTACGACTAATTAAAGTCTTTTTTATTTTAGTTTCAGCCACAGAATTGTTTTGAGGTCACGAAAACTGCTTTAAAAAACTCACCATTGGTAGTTAGAAAAGAAATTCTTTAAATTTTAAAAAGATAGGATTTTAAAGCAACTTTTTAAGTTAGTAGATAACAAAAATCAAAATGTCTTTCGATTTGACTTAAAAGACGAATAAGAAAGTTTATCGAAACTCGAAAGAATCGTAGCACTTAGATTTCCGTTTATTCGAATCAGTTTAAAAAAAATGTTTGATTTCTTCTACAACCTTGATGATATTTTTATTAATATCCAGTGTTACAAACAACATACCTTGTTGAGACGAAACAAAGAATTTATACAATGACATTTTTTTCATACAAATAAAAATCATGAAAACTAAAAACAAAAAAACTGGTTTTCCAAGATTTATTTACAGCTAAACTACGATCACCAACAACAAACATTTTTTTAGTTAATTTATTCCTAAAATTAAATTGCAAAAAATAGAATGTGCAAAAATGAAACCAAACTTTTGTTTTTGTTATTTTAAGCGCTTTAAAAGGATTTTGATATCGTTTTTCAAGGTAGAAAAAGAAAATGGTTCTTTTATTTAGAGAAAAAATTTAAAAAAAATCTCTTTTACAGATGCAAGTTAAACGAAACCAGATACTTTTTCATTTCCAAGACAATTAGGAAAAAAAATAAAAATATCACTGTTCATCGGAATGGAGTTGTGTCAAGTCACGAGACCGTTTTTTGTTTTTTTACTGAATTTCTTTAACTTTCAAAATTACTATCAGTTTTTTTTTAACTTAGCTGTATTTTTCAATATCTGTTTTCCAATAATAACCTCACTAGGAGGTTTTCACTGTTATAGTCAAACAAAAGTTTTATATTTAAGATTTAAGAGTCTTCCTCAGTATGACATGATCCAAACAAGAGTGTAGATTTAAAATTCTGAGACTAAGAAAAAATCACAATGGTTAAGAAGACAAATCAGAAGCAAAGAAAACATATTTAGGTTAATTAATTTAACAAAAAAGAAAAAATGAAGTTTTATTAAAAACTCGGGTCATACGTGAATTAAGTTCAATATTTTGGTATTTTTCTTTACATATTTAAAAAAAGACAGCTTAATATTAAAACTTAAACGTCTTCAATATTTTGAAAAGCAACGGGTGAATCTTAAAGTTATGTCGAAATAGCTATCAGCAGTTTTTTAATACATGGTGAGGTTGTCATTACAAAGAAAATGAATAAATAAGGATAATTTTAATAATAATAACAACACAAAAACAGGCTACACCCATCTCTTGACACATACAACACACATGCTTTACAACGAGCAAGACACGCGCAATTAACAACTTAAAAATATTCCTGATGGATTGGTATAGACTGTCAACACTTCCGAATCCGATTAAATAAGTACTTACCCAAAAATTGTCGGCAAACGAAGTCATTATTGACATTTCTTCCACATTTTACAAGAAAATGGCGAGATATCCGAACTAACGGCCCCACTACGCATGTGCGTACAAGTCTCGCCGATTCACACGTGGCTTTGTGCTGGGCGGCGTGACTTGGCCCGTAGCAGCTGACAAGACTTGATTTTCTTCTTCTTCAACAGCTGGAAGTTTTATGGTTCGATACCTATTCTTAAAGGTACAACAACAACAGAAATAAATAAGTAAATAACACCCTGTGAGCCTTTACAATAATATTTTCAATGGAAGATGATTGTGAGCCTCTTTCTTTTCATTGCATAAACCCTAAACTAGTTTAGTTTTTACAACTATTTATTATTTTGTTGTTGATTTCGACTCCATGCTGAAAATCGCGTGATCCACCTTATTTTCCCCTTATAAAAAGTATTTGAAAGTGGGTTTATAAAGATTTAGTCAATCCCTAGTTAGTCATTAGGGTCAAATAAAAGTAAATAAGTTAATACAGGTAGCTGCATGTCAGATTAACAGGTCAGGCTCTCTTTTTCCTTTTCTTTTTTTAATCAGCTGATCTGATCTTGATTTAAGAAGAGAAACAAAGACACATTGTCATTTCCGATGTGCAAACAATTGATATCCTTGTAAAATCCACAATACAACGATTGTTACAATAAATTGGATTATTGACCATAACTAAAAAAGAAAGTAAACTTCAACAAAATTTCCTTTAAAACATCTAAAAAAAAAAGAAGCAAAGGGTTTTTAATATAGTTTTTTGCACTATTTCTTTTTTTCATCATTTTTCGTCACGCCACTCAAATGAAAATTATGGAAATCTTTAAGATCAACAATATCCTTTAGTGTTCTTTTCCTAGACATGGTATAAAATGATTTTAAGAAAATAAATGTATTACTTATATGTGTTTGTATATGTTTTAAAAGTGCAACACTGATAAACATTTCCTATTTGTTTTTTTATTATACCATGTTTGTATATATATATATATATATATATATATATATATATTATAAATTTACTAATTTAAAAATATGGTCCCATTGCTACACACGAATTACCATGTTTCAAAAACAGAAACTAAAAACTTCAAATTCAATTACAGAATTAAATTAAAGTCCCTAGTCCTGTTTCATTTTCAAGCGAATTTTGGAATAACTTATTTTGAAATTTACTGAGTTTTATAAGCACATACATTCATAATATTAGTTTCTAAGGATATGGGGAAATTCAATCATTTTGACAAAGGGTGGTAGGGTATTCATTTTCACTGACAATTATTGTATCAAAATATGGATTACTTTCAAAAAGAGGTTAAGTTAATGTAGGGTAGGGGTGCCTGTTCAACAAATGATGACATCTATTTTTTGTATGTCATCTGGTCTTTATCAACGACAAAATGTTTTTCGGCACTTTTGTTTCACTGTTAAATTTGTACTTGTATGTATAAAAATACCCTAATATATATTATAATATTTATGCTCTGTAGAATTGCATTGAGTACTGTTTTATAAAAATAAAAATAATTAATAAGAACACAGGATTATATATCTTACTGTTCTTTCACTTTATTATAATATATGTATATATATATATATATATATAATTATTTATTTAAAAATATAATTCCAACACGCTACATAAGAGGTCTCATGTTTCAAAACAAGAGCCGAAAACTTCAATATAATTATTTGAATTAAATTGAATTAAAGTTAGCTTTGTTCCATCTTC